>JFHB01000007.1:0-432389 GCA_000729835.1 Atkinsonella hypoxylon | reverse complement strand
AAAAATTATGTTTAAAATGTACAATAATGGCAAAAAAAAAAAAAAAAAAAAAAACTGAGGAATACGCGCTTTTTATACTTTTCTCTCTCTTTGCAGCCTGCATGCTTGACGGCAATGATAATAGACTGCCTTAATGCAGCCGAGCCGGGTCTTCCCAGCTTAAGCCAAATAAATCCGTTGATTATTATTTGTGCAATTTCGCTATGCGCCAGCCGCTTCCAGCTCTCGCCAATCGTTCCATGCGTCTTGGCAAATAGAGATAATTACAATATCCCTTTGGCAGTGCGCAGGCAACAACGAGGTCACGGACACCCAATTTCCGATAACTTTAGAGGTACATCTGAACACCCACAATAGCGAGGTAGGTAGCCTCGAACGCGTTCAGTGGCATTCCTTCTATAACGGTTTTTGCGATGCCTTCTAAAGACAATAAAAGTGATATTTTAAAGAACATTATAGAAGCGGGCTAATTATCCGAATGAACGATAACTGCCGTTAAGAGCGGCCGGCTAATGCAGGCAATATTTGCCTCTCCCACAAAAGACGTCATATAGCCAAAGGGATCACCCTGTATGATTTTGCCGAGATCCAAGCCCCTCTTTATACAGCTGGCAGGTTCCCCTCTAACAGCTGCAATCAGCCGGCTAAGTGGGTCTAGGCTAGAAGCTGTTAGGAAGGCACGAGGTGGATATACAGGGTATTAAACGCTGCTAGAAGAAAGATATGTATATTCCTTTTTATATACCTCATTTTCCTTCAATTGAAAGTCGCTTCTAGTATTGTAAATCCACATGTCCTATGCCTATGATACTTGGTACGTACAGGAAATGCACCGGTCCGGTCAAACTCGACATACCATAAGGAGATGCTCTGAAGCCATTATTCTCCCCTCGTGTGAACTGTACTTGGACCAACTCTGCCCACACACTACCTACCTAGGTAGTTGGGTCAAATCGACACAAGTAGTGCCCGAGCCAGTGCCCGAGCCACATTCCAGAAAGCCTCGGCATGTATTACTTGCTGTGGGATGGGTTGAGTCTGGGACAATGGATAAATAACGGCAGCTGGGCGCGATACCTTGTGGCGATCGGCTCCGTTATCTGTCAAGTCAAGTCCTGTTAGCATCTTCGCAGAGGGTTCAGACAGGGTTTAGCAAAAGAAAGGCTACATTACATGTACTCGGGTACTGCCTGGCAGCTTGTGCTGCAAGAGTGATGGGTGACACGCTTGCGAGGAGGGTCTAGAGCTTCTGGTGGCATGCCAGCTGCCCCGTTGCTCATTTGGCTGGCCCGTCGATCAAGTCATCCATCATGCCATCAGTGATTCTTTCAGTGATTGATTCTTGCGGCGTCATGAATGTCAAAGGGAGAAGTGAACCGATAGGAAGTGGATATGGACCGAGTAGGCTCTCGCTGATAGGCGAAAGGATGAACTGGAGGACTGGATAAGCGGGGCGCCGTGGTGACACTGTCCCAACAGTGCCAGGCGCAGCGCTAGCCCTCCTGTGTGCCTTGGTGCCCTGGTGCCGCCCATCACGCCTTGCCCCTTCCCTGGCGTGCGTGGCCCCGCAGCAGTCCCGTAAGCTGGAAGCCACAGGGCGCGAGGGTCCAATACCCAAGGCCCCAGCATCGCGGATAAGGAACTATTAGTGGAGTCCGTTAGTGGAGTCTGTCTGGCCTGTGCAAGCACAACTCAACTGCAACTTTGTCTGCACGCCTGCCACCATGCCTGCCACCATGCCTGCCACCATGCCTGCCACGCTGCGTGGCGTTGGCTGCTTAGCGAAGGGGATAAACGGTCCTGGTTGGGTGGGTTGTTCTGCGGAGGGAGTACCGAGATACCGACAAAGTATTATGCGTCTTATGCGTCTGGTGGGCTGACATAGAGAGAGAGAGAGAGAGAGAGAGAGACATGAATTCGGGGCGCCTCCCACCAGATCGAGTCGAGAGTCGAGAGCCGACTCCATCTGCGGCGACACCCTTGGTTCCGTCTTAAACAAACACTCCTTCGCCTCCCCATCTGCCCTGTATGCTCGACAAGGCATCAATCTCCTGCCTGGCCATCGACCGATATATTCTGCATGACGGCGGCGTAACAATGCAGACTTTGCCTCACAATGGCTGCTCAACCGGGACCTTACCTGGCAGCCTTGGCCACATCTCATTTATCGCCACTTGTCATCGCTCGCCGTCTTGATCTGAATCTGGTATGTGTGTTGCAAATGACTTCTCTCTTGGCCAACGCAATCCAGATAAAAACTGACCATTGCCTGAACAGGGCGGAGATCAAGATCCGAGGCAGGGATCAGCCCGAAATGGCTCCTCTGGGGGAACACTGAGTACAACCTCTAACAACAAGGGATCGTCAATACAGAAGCTCGGTACAACGTTTATTCCCGTGTCTATTATGGCCGGAGTCTGCCTGATGGCCTTCCTTATCTTACGCCGCTACTGCAAGCGCGTATATGCGCCAAGGACAATACGCGAATTGCGAATTCCAGAGTGAGCTCCTGCCTTTCCTAGCTGCTGCCTAGTCCAAACGCTTCCGGATAAAAGGGGGACTGTCAAAGCTAACCGTAGCATAGTTTGCCAACTCCAGCATTGCCGGGAGGATGGTTCAACTGGATCATTCCCTTTTTCAAGACGCCAGATACCTGGGTCCTGAACCATGGATCACTGGACGGCTTCTTTTTTCTTAGATATCTCAATGTTCTGCGAAATATATGCCTCGGCGGGTGTCTGGTCACATTTCCCATTCTCTTCCCAATACATATTACGGGCGGAGTCGGTCTTGCTGATTTAGACAAGTTGACCATTGGCAACGTGAAGGATCCCCAAAAATTGTTAGCTCACGTGTTTGTGGCATGGGCTTTCTTTGGTAAGCAACCAAGCACGGAAGCATCAGCTATTTGCCTTGATGTTAACAAGTCCCCGCAGGCTTCGTTCTTTACATGATCGTCAGGGAGTGTATCTACTATGTTAATCTCCGACAGGCATATCTATCGTCTCCGTATTATGCTGATCGTATATCCTCGCGAACAATCATGCTCACCTGCGTTCCGAAGGAGTATCAAGATGAACGGCGCCTGAGAAAACTATATGGTGACCAAGTGAAGCGAGTTTTCATTCCGCAAACCTCTAAAGCACTCGCAAACATGGTCAAGGAGCGTCAGCAAACAGCTGAGCGGCTAGAGAAGGCAGAAATTGCGCTTATACGGACGGCCAATCTAGCGCGTTACAAAAAACTTTCCAAACACCCAGAACTCGCTGATATTGCGAGAGATCAGACTTCCATGATTGAATCCATTGGCTCCAAACCAGACCTTACCCCTCTTCCAAGCCCAAGTACAGAAAACGAAGCGACAAGAGAATCCCCGCTCGAGTTGGAACTGCCGGGTTCTATGATCTACATGGAGGCTCTTGATAGTAAATATAGTCAAGCTCCTGTTGTAAAGGCAGATGCAGAGGTCAAAGAGACAAGAGATGCGGAAAAAAGAAGTGAGGACGATGAGGAGTATCAGCATCCGTATGGGCTTACGGCGGACATTCCTGATGTAAGAGGCTCCGTTGCCGCCCAATGGATTTCCGCCGAGCGAAGGCCCTACCATCGACCTATCGGCAATCTTTTCCGTCGTGCGGACACGATTCGTTGGACAAGATTTCGATTGCGCGAGCTCAATATGCAGATCTTCAAGATGCGGAAGCAGGTTAGACGTGGCGATGGAGTTACCTTGCCCACTGTTTTCGTCGAGTTCTACAATCAGGAGGCGGCGCAGGCAGCCCATCAGGTTCTGTCTCATCATCGCCCATTACAAATGTCATCAAAGTTGCTGGGCGTTCGCCCAGATGAGCTAATCTGGTCGTCTTTACGCATGACGTGGTGGGAACTCATCATCAGACGTTTTCTCATCCTGAGTCTCGTCACGGCGGCCGTAATTTTCTGGGCGATTCCCTCAGCGTTCATCGGCACCATCAGTAACATCGAGACAGTGACCAAACGGTTTGCCTTCCTCAATTTCCTGAATATGCTTCCCAAGGTTATACTTGACTTTATTCAGAGCTTCCTCCCGGCTATTGCTCTTACGCTTCTAATGTCTATAATCCCATGGCTTTTACGAAGTAGGTTCTTTTGCTACTTTTTCTACAACAGGCCTTCGTCTCTCGTTGCTCACAAATTTGTACAGTCTGCGGGGCCATTTCAGGTATTCCAACCACGACTCGCGTTGAGCTCTTTGTCCAAAACGTATATTTCGCTTTTCAGGTAGTGCAGGTTTTTCTCATCACGACTCTGACATCAGCCGCCTCATCTGCACTTGGCGCCATTCTGTCAGACCCACTCGGAGCAAAAGATCTTCTGGCCGCTAATATTCCGAAAGCGTCAAACTTTTATCTCTCTTATATTCTGATTCAGTGTATGATGAGTAGTGGAATGCGGCTCATACATCCTTTGGGTCTTATTCGACACTACATCATTGGAAGGATCAGCTCAATTCCGCGCATTAGGTACAATCAGTGGCTCAGACTTGAACCAGCTCGCTGGGGAGGCGTCTACCCAGTGTACACTAACATGGGTGTTATCGGTATGCCGTTGAATCTCAACTGAACTTTTATCCTTTGTATTGCTAAACCGAAGACGTGCTGACACATGTTTTGCTCAGCCCTCAGTTACGCCTTTATTGCCCCTCTCGTTCTCATATTTGCAGCCGGTGGCATGTTTGTCACGCACATTGTGTGGAAATACAATCTCCTGTATGTCCTTGACTCAGACATGGATAGCAAGGGACTTTTCTATCCCCGTGCCCTCATACACTTGACTATTGGGCTCTATCTGGCCCAAATCTGTCTGATCGGTCTGCTCGCGCTGAAAGAAGCTTACGCAGCAGTGGCGTTGATGGTGTTGTTCATCATCTTCACTGGTTTGGTGCACTTTTCTCTCAGTGATGCTATTGCGCCGCTTCTGCTCAACTTACCGCAGACTTTGCCACTCGAAGGAGAAATTCAGCAGGAAGAGAGAGCCAAAGCACTCCGAGAAAAGGAGCTCGCGGAAGCCCGGTTTGATCAAGACACCGGTGAACTTGGAGCCGCAAATGAATACTACGATGCTAATCAGGTCTTTGGTGAGGAACAAATGGTCCAGTCGGATGACGAGGATTTGGAGGAAGAAGAGGAAGAGTCTGGTGACGAACACGAAGTCACGGGCACTCGAGCAGTGGAAGGGGCGGCAAGCATTGGTGCAACCATAAAGGCGTGGCTCAAGGACAAGTCGCAACAAAAGGTCGAAAAGGAGATAGATAAGACTGGCTTGAACGAGTTTCTCCAGAAGCTCAAATTCTGGAGACATGACAAACATGCCAGCGACAAGCCACCGGGGTTCCTTGCCCGCTGGCTACACCCAGAGGAATATGAGGATTTTGTGGCTTTGCGAGACATGATTCCAAGAGATCAGTTTCCTGCCATCGATTATCCGGCTGAATTCAAGAAACGCTGCTATCTCGCTCCTGAAATGTGGGCGCCCAAGCCAATGATATGGATTCCCCGAGATGAGGCAAGAGTGAGTCGACAGGAGGTTGCGCACACAAAGAAATATACCCTCATTTCTGACAAGGGAGCGGAACTAGATGAGAAGGGCAGGGTGATTGCATATTATGATAAGGCTCCGATGATGAAGCCGCGCTTACTTTTGTAGCATGTTGGATAGCATTTCAGCGTGATCACATCCCTCACTTGTGAAGCATTGTGCAGTATAAGGACGCCCATGAAACTAGGCTACTTCATTTTGATACATTCTAATGTCAATGATGCTGTAAACTTGAGCCCCCACAAAGAGTACATGGCTTTCCACGTTGCGTGGATAAAAGGGGATTAACAGGAGATTACCGTACATGTCGACAAGATGATGGGGGCATCCTCATGGTCGTGTCATACCTTCATATAGAGTGAATGACGTGTAGCATAGTCCGGAGTGACATCAGCTGTGGTTCTCGAATTTTCCACCCCCTCAGCCGATGACTTGCTTCCAATCACTCATTCCACTTGTGGCATTTTCAGGAAAAAAAAGGAAAAGGAAAAGAAAAGGAAAAGAAAAAGAAAAAGAAAAGAAAAGGGCGGAATCCTATTCACGACACTTGTGCTGGAAATGTGGCATAGATTCCACAGAATGCACAAGCCCAGTAGTGTTTCATTATTATGACGCAGTCTAAGATTTTTGCAATCTCAGTATTTATGTACACTGTATTGTAAAAAGGCTACATATTTACATTAGCCTCGGGGGTCGAGGCGTCAAGGAAAAGCCGACTGGCTCAAACGGGGTTACCATGCAGAGCGACAAAGTCGACCGGAGATGGCGGCGCCCGTGGAGGTGGGAAAAAAAAAAAAAAAAAAAAAAAAAGAGGAAAAAAATATTTTTTTTGAGAGAGGTCGCTAATGTTCACTCCTGAGAAGCCTGGTCGAACATGATCAAGGGCCACTGAGCAGGCTGTGGCATGATGGGCAATTCCCCCGCAGAATGAGGAACATGCGACAGGTTATTATTCGTCATGATGGGCGTGACGACTGGGTTGCGGGCGGCACTCCCGCCGCCTAGCGTCAGGAGCGCATCGGCGCTGTAGCGCGTCTGGCTGTCTGCGATGGCGGCCGTCCAGTTCTGCCACGACGTTCGCCACATGAAGTCGGGATGCTGGTGGCCCAGCGGCTGGCCGTAGTTGACCATCGGGTTGGCGGTGGAAGCGGCGGGTGGGTGGTCGGCCGATGTGGTGGCGGAATAGAACAGGGGTTGTTGGTCGGGCTGGTAGGCTACTGGCTGGAGGGGTGTGTTTCGGGGCGCTTGCGTGTTGACGTAGGAGAGGTTCGGATACGCAGACTGCGAGGGGGAGGGTTTGTCCGTCTGGTAGTATGCCTTTGACGAGTCGTTGAGGTGGGACGAGTTGAAGGTCGACATGTTTGAGTGCTGCGAGTACGGAGGTGCGTCGTTGAGATGCCCTTGCTCGGGCAGTGTCTGCGGCAAGGATGACGGCTGGACGAGTTGCTGTTGTTCTTGTTTGACGGCAGGTCCGGCCTGTGGCGAAACGGCATTCTTGTTTTGGCCCATGTCCTGCTGGATCCATGCCAGGGTTCTGTTCACCAATTCAGCGATCTGGGTGCTCGTACCAGTTCCACATCCTGCGATACGGTATTAGCATTCTCTGCAAAGCATCTTGACGCCGAAAGCGTTTTTTTTTTTAAAAAAAAAAGCAAAAAAAAAGAAAGAGCGGTGCTCACCAAGCAGCGAGCTCATCTCTTTGACAATGTTCATCCATCTGTCCATGTCATCTTTCAGCCTCGCGACCTCCTTTTCGGTTATCTCGAATCGCCTCTCCCATTGAGGCACCAGCATGGACAGGATGGCAACACAGTACATGGACATTTGGTACCAAGTCGTGTCCAGCGACTTCATTCTGCTCAAGTGCTCGACAGTCTCGAGATATTCTCTGGCGGCCTCCTCGCATATATGGGTGTTTTCGCTAATCAAGTCCTTGTCGTTGGTCATGGCCAAAGACGGGTGACGGATGTGGAGTCGAAACTCGAGCACATAAGTACGAGCTATGAGCGGCCCAAGCATTTCATGATCATGCTTCTTCGATCGGCTTAGTCGTAGTGATTCGGGCAGGTTGACTTCCCAGTTTTCGACTTGCGTTTCCAAGGCAGCAAGGACATTCTTGTAGTTGTCTTGATCTCTCCGGACGCTAAACACGTTGGCATACATCTCCATCACGATAGGTACCATTTTATAACCACAAACGCCAACTTCATACGGGCAGCTGAGGGTTCGCGAGGTATCGACGCCATCATTTGTCAGTAGTTCATCAGCTATTGGCTCCGGAAAGTCGACGTCGAAGTCTTGGACAGATATTGGTATCGGATAGCCTCGTTTGCCGTTAATGGCAACAACGACAGTCAGGATGCACCAAAAGGCTCGTTTACGAAGCTCGTTTTGCAAATTGGTCGGCTCTCCCAGTTTCCTGCTTCTCCGATGCAAGTTCGATTCCAGAGCTCGATGCAGCGCCATACTGGCGACAATGGCGCCGCATCCTGGTTTTGGAAAAGATCTCGTGTGAGAGGCGATGAGAATGAGACCCTGCAGCGCTTCCAAGCTTGTTGACGAGAAGATGTCATACATCTTGCTCAGAGCAAAATGGTAGTGCTTGTTAGATAGATCATTAAAGTTATTACGTTGCTCCAAGGTCTGGCTGTTCCGGACGCCAAATTGAAACAAAATTTGGGCAAATACCATGTGTATCAGCACGAGTTCGGATGCAGAGGGTTTGAAACCGGGTTCATCATACACTCGTGTCAGCTATTTTGGAAAAAAAAAAGAAGAAGAAAAATCAGTCAAACGGTTCCCAAAACCTAGAAAATGCCGTGAATTGGTCGGCAGACTTACGAGCTTCATGAAGGTCGGCTTATGCAACACTGGCAAGAAGCTTGCTATAGAAATAAAGTACCATTCCGCGTATATAAAGGCATTCTCGCGGGTTGGCAGATCGACTTGTACGGTCGGGTTCACTCCCATCGAGGATCGAAGGAAGGCTTGGACAGATTTGTTGTACAAAGGCATGGAGGAATCGACCTCAGCCGGTGGCTCATCAACATCTGGGCCGTCGAACGATGTTGTCTCGATTGTGGTGCCGAGCAAGGTGAGTGTTGTGCCCTTGAGGGAGCTTAGTGGCGCTTCGTCGCCGACGACGCCCCAGTGGGTTTCCTCGGGCCTTGTCTGCCGACTGTTGCGCGGGATCCTCTGTCTAATAAAGGCATTGGCGACCTTGGGTAATGAGCTGTCCCTGATGTATAAAGACCCGTAGCGCGACCATGTGTCTGTGGCGGTAGAAGCCTCATTCGACTCAGCTGCGTCGCTATTCTCCGCTTCTGAGGAGGAACGCATGGAAGTGGCGCCCTGTTCCCATGGCTTGACCTCCACGCCCTTCTCAGCACACAGCCGTTCCAAGTCCCGAATGTGCGAAATCATACCGCTCTTCTCCCTTTCCAGTTGCTGCATGTACCCCCTGCGCTCCGTGCGTCCTGTGACACGGTCCGTGACAAAACACTCGAGGTTAAGATTGATGCAATGAGAGCAGCCTTCGGGCAGCGCATCACACCGAATTTTCCTGACCTTGCACCTATCACAGGCCTGGCCGGTGCGAGAATACGATTGGAGACGGTTCTTGACGACAGAAGAAAAGTCTTCGGGGCCACGATCCGAACGAGCCTGCTTCATCTTGCTGGAGTTGGAGGCGTTGGCATCGTCGTCGCTGGCCCCCCCACCCTCGGCCGACCGTTTAGCTGGCCGGGGGGGCATCGTGACCGGCGGCTTGGTCGTTCGTGGCGAGATACTTGTCGGCGACGACGACGCCGTTGAGATCGTGTAGGCGGCGCCAATGGGGCTAGAGTTGGGGCTGTTTGACAGCCAAGCAGACGGCGGCTGCACCCCGGCGTTGACTGCTGCCGAGTCTGACAGGGAGGTCGGTAACACAGCGTTGGAGGCGGAAGAAGCGAAGGAAGACGTCAGAGAACTGTTGGTTGTGCGAGAGGGCCTTGGGCCTGCAGCAGCGTGTCTCACGGTAGAGGGCTGCCTGGAGCCGAAGCTATATCGACAGTCGGGAGAGCTTCTCGAGCTACAGTGAAGGGTGCGGGGAGGCCCAGACGCGGAGGGCGGTCTCGTACCATGGGATTCCGGAATCCATGTGAAGTCGAAGGTCGACCTTGGAGAAGAATGCAAAGGGGAACCAGGAACGTTGGAGGTCGTTGAGACGGCCGCTGCGTCGAGCGTATTGGCCTGTTGTAGTAATTGAGGGATCTGGATATGGAGCCGACTCTGCGTGGAGTGCATGATGGCCATTGGCTGCATCGCCCGCCTCGTCAACGATGGCCACGTTTTTGGTGAGCACGGGGAGCACGGCGCTGGTTTGGTTGCTGGACCGCCGGTGGGAGGCCTTTATGGAGTTGCCTCTTGCCTATAGCCTATAGCCTATAGTCTATAGTCTATAGGGCGGGCAGCTTCTACAGGCAGGGGGAAGGGGGGGGGGGGAGCAGCAGTGAGCGAGGAGAGCGTAGCGGGGCAGCACGCATAACCACCCTGGGCTGGGCTGGGCTGGGCTGGGCTGGGCTTGGACTGTGCGGTGGGATGCTGTGCGGCAGTCTGGTGCAGTGCTGCGTGCTGCGTGGGTGGCCTGAATCCACTGACCAACGACGAGTCACAGCACCCGAGACGATGACAAGCCGACGGGGATGTGCTGGTGTATGGCCCACTCGGCCTGTTGCAGCCAACCAGATTCACGCCGCAACCCGACAATGGGTAAAGTGGGCACCGTCCTCACTCTGGGCCGCCCAGCCTTGGTTACGTTGCACAGTTAGCCAGCGTCTTGCAAGGATGCCTGGGTCAGATCCTGGGCGACCCTGTACGACCGACCCTGTGCGACCGACCCTGTACGACCGACCCTGTACGACCGACCCTGTACGACCGACCGACCCTCTGCGACCGACCCTCTGTGTGGGTTTTGCGGCAGAACAGCAGAACAGCAGAACAGCAGAACAGCAGAACAGCAGAACAGTCAGTGCTCAAGTAAGTGCCAGCCTATGACGGCTGGCGGAATCGCCTTATTATGGATTCGATGTCTTTCGTGCCGAGCAGCACCGCGCCCGGAGTTGAGCGTGTTGTTAATAATTGAATTGGATCAGAAGGCGAGTTAAGTTGGAACTCTGCAGAATGCAAATGCATATGTTACCCAAAGCTTTTTATGACATTTCGTCTGGCGTTGAGACGCTAAGCCCAAGAAAGGAAACCGAAGCCGTCTGGCCTGCAGCCGCTTTTCTTCCTCCTGCAAACTCTGGTCTTCTCAACTACAATTGCGTGCGTATTGCGTGTCCCTAGCCGCGACGATGCTTGGCCACAAAGATTGGCTGACCAGCTAGCATTGCCTAGCAAGCCTGAACTTAGAAGGAAGAGGGGAGAGGGGAGAGGGGAGAGGGCAGAGGGCAGAGGAAAAGAGACTTGATGTACAGAGGCTGCGAAATTGTCCGATTGTCTTTCAGATCCCGGCTCACTAAGTCCGAATCGAACGAGATTAGGCAACTATGGCCCACGAAAATCTCAGATTGCAGAACCCCAGGAATATCCATCATCTCCTCTTACAGTATGTATATACTCAACTAGCGTCTAATCATTCGTCTTGCACACCCACCGGCACAAGCGACAATGCCATGGCAACACCGATCCGCAATTGCACCGAATACAAATCAAAGGCAGAAAAGCTAACATGTCGACCTCACCGCGCCGGCTTCGCCGCTACGTTGCCCAGGACCTGCACAAGATACAAATCCAAATACAACACAAACACAAATACGAAAGACTGGAGCGCACGTCCCACGACAGACATTCAGATGATCAAGAACCCTCATGCCGTATGCTCGTCTTGGAGGGCCCCATAGGGGAGCAAGTATTACAGTTTGATGTACAAGCCAAGAGTGGCGCTGGTGGCGGCCCATTTACCGGTCATCCAGATGATGTTTAAATACTCGGCACAAGCTGGACGGCCCGATTGTACCATCCGCTTGCTCATACCAAGTACAATTCCTGAGTGCATGACACTGTAGCGTCAAAGGTAATTCACGGCACGCCCGCTCACAGTTTCTAGCACTAGTGTCGAACATCTCGGGACCTGCGTACCATCTCTTTGGGGCCAGAGCTTATCGCAGTATTTGACTTTGTGTTTCCCAATCCTATCAAGCTGGAGAGTCTTCCTAAACGGAACAGACAAGAGTTCCACGAAATCAGGGACGGGCAAGTAACGAAGCACAATCCACACATAACCCAAATTCCACGCTCAAAGCTCGTCATGGCCGTGCCCTTTCCCAACGGCCTGCTTTAGTATAGACAGACCAAGCTTACCATGGCTCGCTTCCGGTTCCCAGGAAAGCCTAGTCTCCACACCTCTGTCTGCTAAATTCTACCCGTCGTTATAAAACTGGATATCGCGGGCAATTTTCCTCTTGGCTTGTCATTTCAAGGCCCCTACAACTGCGGGCGCAGTGGATCCCAAGAGCGAGTCATTACGGAAAGCTCCAGGGGATATGAAAGCCAAATCGACCACTTCAGCTAATGGCAACTCTTGCACAGCACAGCCAGGCGGGATGAGCCTCCCGGAGTCGTATCTCGCTTGTCAAGAGCACAGTAGAAGTTGACATTTTCGGTTCTGCATGGGTTCGACCCTGGGAAGGAGCAGGAGCAAGAGCAACCAAAAGAACATGGCTGTCTCGAAACAAACCCATATTCCACAACTACCGTAGATGACAGTTCCAGCCGGGGTTGACGGAGCCCAGTTTGTTCCACTCGTGTTGGTCACATGACATCGAAAGAGCCCCAGGCACGGTTTGATCCGAGTAATCTCGCTAAATGATTTAACTTTCGGTAGCGTAGCGACGTGTCTTTCCAGAACTCAACAAGGGACATGACGGCATGACAGATGGCATCCTGTTATACGTGTTGCCAAAGGCCAAAATTCAATCTTATTCGAATTGCTCCATTGTACATCTATATGTACATAAGAACCTGGCTGCCGCCTCTCTGCCTCTGTCAGGTGAAAGTGGGGCGCCATGGCCAGAAACTGCGGGGGTCCGTAAATTTGTCAAGTCCAGGATTACCGCACTTCCCTCCATCAACTTAATTAGTTCCTCCTCGTTTCGCTGTCCACCACTTTCGCCGACCCCTTTGCGCAATAACTCGAGTTGTATAGATACCCGATAGGATTTGGCGTCGAGACCTACTAGCGCTGTAACAATGTCGCTAGAAACCGTATCGATAGAACACGTTCCGCCATCGTACACTGTCTACCTCGCGCTATATCGCAATGTGGAAAATGCTGTATTCCTACGTCAACAACTTCTTGACCGCAATGCTGAATTCGAATACGCTTTCATAGATGCGTCTGTTGTATGGTGTCCCCCTAAAACTTCTTATTTCGCGTCCCAGGACATCTTATAGCGTGGTTGGGATAAGTTCGTCAAGAGAAGAAGAGAAAAGGCTCACAACTGGTCTTCTGGCATGTGTAGGTAGTGTCCCGTCGCCAGCTGCTCTCTGCAGTCTTCAAGGCAGTCAATTGTGCATTGACGGGCTCACTAAAAACCCCAAATGTGCATTCCGAAATTGTTGTCTCGCTAAACACGTCCAATAATGTAAGCTCTATCCTAGCAGCACATGCCTCGTTTGGCAGACTGTGTCAAAGAAATTTTCAAGGCGTCTACTTAACGCTAACGACCATAACTTAAATAAGATTTCTGACTCGTATCGCCGCTTCGGTATCTCGCCATCCACGAATGACCTCCTCATCGTTAAGGTTCTGCATTCTTCCGATTCTTCGTCGTCACAACATGCCTCCGTGCAAAAACACCTAGAGACAAACGTCAAGGGTCATGCTTTCGACCCTACAAATGCAAACATATCTGCTATTACCGACCTTTCCAAAGTTCGAAAGTATTACAAACTTAATGGCATGGGGTGGCTTGATAGTATCCAGGACCACGACACAAAGCGCTCAGCTCTAGATACTCTCATAATTAGCTCTATCGCTTTGCGGGGATTATAAACCCAACAGCCAAGACGGCTCGGACACACCAAGCATGGTCATGATGTGCAAAATGTTTTTTCTTCTTTTCAACCAAGTTTTGTTCATACGTAAGTCACTATCTCATGATACAACATCCATATTTTGAGTTTTGGCTACACATAACCTTGGGTATAATAATAATCGCATTAGAACATTTCTCCCCAACGATTCGCTGACAAAACGACAGATCATCACGCCAGATATTTCGTCATGTCAATGTGCTTGTTAAAATGCAAAATGCAAAATGCAAAATGCAAAATGAAAATGAAAATGAAAATGAAAATGAACGCAGAAATGCAGCGCCGACCATGGCCAGGCGGTCTCTCATGCAAGGCGAAGGGTGTTCTTGACACGACGAACAACCTCAGCCCACATGGCATCCCGACCACTCCTGGTTCGCTGAACGGCATCTTTGTTTTCCTGAGCACGTCGCATCAAATATTTCATGCACTCGCCAGTTGTACCCCAAACCAAGTACTTGTAGGTAGGCAGTTTGGTGGCATTTGACGAAGCGTTGCTGGCTTCAACAAGTTCGCAGCTTATCTCGTCGGCCATGCCCTGGAGCTGAGCAAAAGCCATGTCAGATTTGGCACCACCGGCATCGCAGATAGCGCGAGCTTTCTGCACAGACTCGGCGTTGTGGGTAGCAAGCACCAGATGAGCGGCAGGATACTCGCCGTCACCTTCAAGGGTATTGTTCCATTGACGAGTCAAGACGCTTGCGGCCATTCCGTCGTAGCATGCATCAGTATCGGCTTTAGTATCGTGGAAGCATGCGCGAGGGTCAGATCCCAAGTAAGCACCTCGGACCAGTTTGACTCCAAGCGAAAAGCCACCCTCTCTGGCTTGAATGAGATGTGCTTTCAAAACCTGCGGGGCAACCTTCTTGTACGCTTGATATGTTCCATAAATGGTAGCAGAATCGGGGGATATGTTGTACTTTTTGGCGAACTCCATAGTCCAGTCGTCAATTCCATCCTGGAGAATGTCCTGCTCAGCATCGAACAAGAGACGAACACCACGCTCATGGGCAAGTTGGCAGATAGAGTCGATGGATTTGCTCAAGTACGGGCTGGCGGGCAGCCGATGTTTCAGCTCATGCAAAGCAAGACTACCAGCACCGGTGAACCTGTGGACCTAGTCAGCAAATTTCACCCGTGTGCGACGACACTGTCAAAATCAAAAGAAGGACCTACTTGAGAGCCACGAAATCCCCCGGCTGTGCCAAGCGTACCGTCTCAAGTGTGCCTTCTGCCCATGGAACGATCTCGTTATCAATGACCTTCTGCGTCTCCTGTCCCGCCGCCAATTTAACTTCCTCCGCCTGCTTGTCCGACAAGACAACCTCGCGGGCATATCCTAAGATAACACCAGTGAAACCTATATTCTTCAGCCTGTTGATGGTTGCTTGAACCTCGACTGGGTTCTCGCCGGCACAGAATTGCGCATAAAAGGATTTCTTGAGAAAATATCTTAGGAGACGGTTCTTGTCTGGGTTGAGAATGGGATTTGTGCTGTGAGCTAGCAGGTTCATTATACGAAGCGAAGGCGGCAGCAGGAGTGGTGATGAGGACACGATAGTGGTGGCCAGAGAGCGAAGGATCATGCTCAGAGGCAGAACGGATAGGGGTGCACGGCTGGGTTCTAGGTTGGCGGAGGGAGGAACAGCACCAGGCAGCTCAGCGACTGTCGAAGACTTGCGGTCCGAAGAATGAATACCACGGCGTTGCGTGACGGCGGCGTGACCGCCTTTTGTCGATTTTGCGACATGGCCCAGCAGCATAGCTCGGAGACGGCCACATGGTGACAAGAGATGGTCGGTGCTGGTCTGAAGCGGCAAGGCCCGTCGAAGGGGTGAAGCAAGCCCTCGCGAAGGGCTGGGTCGCATTGCAAATCCTATTGCGTTTTGCTGAGGCGAATATCAAGTCCTTGGTGCAATGGGTAAAGGGTTTCGGTTAGCAACCTGCGATAGGTTACGGACAGAGAGAGCAACAGCAAGAAGCGACAGTTGGGTACGCTTTTGTCTGCTTGGGATGGCTTTGTGAGGAAGCGGATGAATGGGGGGGGATATGGGATGGGGAGGAAGCTAGTCTTGGTGTTCCCTCGTTGATGCAGACAGCGAAAATCAGGTCGCAATGTGCGTTGGTGATGAGATGATAGCAAGAGATGTCCTCAGCGTATTCAGCTGGGAAAAAACGTTTTGTGATATATTAAAATGGTCTTGTTTGGTTAGTATGGAACACGAAGAAAACGCTCGAGAGAAATCCGGATAAGCAGCGAGGAGAGGAGTCCTCTCTAATGGTAGCTTCCGGTCTCTTTCCTCTTCGTTTGGGTCGGTGCCTGTTTGTTTATTACTTTTCTGATGAACCAGCTGACCACTATCGTGGAGTGGGAGGGGGGCAGCCAGAGTGAGGACAAGTCGTCTTATATAACTAGTTTGGGTCCAGTTGGTTCGTGCCCTTCTACTCCGCACATTCACCTTGCCCTCCCACGGGGAGCCGGGGGTCCGAGGACGGCATTTATCGCAAGTCGGAGACCACACTACCACACCCATGGCATGACATGTATGGCGTGGTGTGTGTGTGTGTGTGTGTGTGTGATCTGACCCAGAAACCCGTAATTGCTATCTATTACTCAGGCATTAACTATCCTGGCTCCACCAACTTCCGAGCCATGCCGTCCGCGCAAGCCAAGGGCACCTTGTTTCGTCCTAATCGGGTGCAAATCGATCACGTGGCCCCTCGTTTTGTGCATTAGTGAAGCCCGAGTGTAGCCGTCGTGCGCATGGGGGGTTTCCCCACGCAAGATAACACAATTGGCCAATCAGCTTGGCCTGGTGCTGCCTTGCGCTGGGAAACAATAACTAGGCTGCTAATTATTGAGCTTGGGTGTAATTAATGGAGCTCTCTTGTCCATACATACATAAAGACGCATCATCCTGCGGCCTGCGTCGGGGGCTTGTCGCATTGCGGTCTTGTCGTTTCGTAATGCATCGTATGCGACGCTGCTCCGTCCTTCGCTGCTCATAAATACATCACGGGGGCCCACACCCCCCCCCCCCCCTTCTTCCGACGGAAGGAATAGTTAAGTTAACCTCTGGACAACCTCTGATAAGCGTATGGATGGGGGTTTTTATTTTTATTTTTATTTATTATTATTATTTATTATTTATTATTTTATTTTATTTTCTGTGTACATCTGAGATTTTGCCGGCACTTTTTGCAGAAGCAAGAAACACCGAGAATGGAGTCATTCTTCCCGCCCGTTTGACTCCGAGCCCTGATTGGTTCATTAGCTGATTTGTGGGATGACCAGCACTGCACACCGCGTAACCGGCAGACAAAGGATGGGCTCCCGTGTCCGATTACGTTTTGTTCTTTCCCCATAAATCGTGACGCACACTGTGGTATGTGGTATCACGATCTGCGATTCAGCACATTTATATCTTGCTCTGACATAGTAGTTGGTTACAGGCGTACTCTGTGCGGATAACAGGAACAATACGCGTCAACCGTGTGATGTGATCATTTGTGCAAAGGTGACCCATTGTGCGACGTCCTGTAATTACTGTATTATCATCTCGTCGAAACTGAGCTGGCTCCAACCTGGTATCTTAGCCCCCCTTCCCCTTGGCTCGGGCGCGTGACGTCGAGTCAAAACAGTCCACGCTAAATCACCACAATAACGCGATATGGGCTAGTACCGGCGACAACGGCCTAGATACTAGACTTGCGATGGACTTAAGAATGCAGATTCTTCCTGGACCTTCTGTTACAGAGTAATTAACGCTTAGTAAAAGTATCTTACAGAGAGTTGTTTGATGTTTAATGTCCTGTCGCTACCGGTTTTTCAGCTAGCTCGGTTCCAGGGACGTAGAGCATAAGCTAAATTAAATCCAAAGCGCTTTCATTGCTTAGGTACTCCGTACCTAGGCAGTTAAATTCTGCTATATTGCTGCTACTACATGTAGTATCCGCTAAAGATTCGATTTTCTGGTCAGCCGGGAAGGAATTCTAATTCCAGCAAATTTTACGGAGTAGCAGAATCGCACATCATTCTACCAACGTAATAGACCTATTGGGCCTTACACGATTGCGTGACCCGCAGCCTGATACACTCAACTTACGGAATAGTTACGGAATCCTTTTTTTTGCTGACCGGGTTCCCCGGTTCAAAAAGGGTCTACACCTAGCCACTGCCGGTATGAAGTCCTAGTGTCGGACTTAGACCAGCCGGCCAAGCACGATTGATAAAAGAAAATTACAATCATAATAATTCACAGCATTTCCCCTCAAGCTTATCTCGACATTTCTCACTTTCACGCAATCGCGGCCTGCTGCGGCTGGAGCGACTGTAACCGGAGTGTTGTTATCCATCTAGGTAGTGTCACAGAGAGCGCGTATCTGCTGGATCTGAAGATGCAAGCCGATGTCGGAGTGTCTCAACGTATCCGATTGGTCGACCACGAGCTAAGCCAACAAGGTCCTGCACGCCGCCATAAACAAAGCCAAATAGTAAGCCCAGCTTGGCTGTGCGACCAACTGCTGGCATCGAAAATCGATCTGGATGACGCAGCCGCAAGTCGGCCGTTGTTAGCCACGGCAGTCACATTGAGGAATTTACCTTGTTTCCCTCCTCCCAGCTGCGTGATAAGACCCTGACACTTGTCATGTTTTGTTCAGTCTATCAATTGAGTACATCACCCACCGACATCCTGGACACAACGCGCAGTGGCAAGGCAAAGGACAAAGGACAGCATTGACGCGTGCGTGGAGTGAAACAAATGGCGTAATGCAAATCGGCGATGCGAGAGAGAGCAACGTGAGAACAGTGTACAACGAACGACAAGGTGGCAAGAGGGAGGGGAGGTAAAGGAGGACTTATGACTAATGAATGAAATGGAATCAATCAGACTTACGCCATAACGAAAAGGCACCAGCGACCGTCAGTGTCGCCACTGTCGTGGAGAACATGTCGCTACTGCCACGGTAGCGATCTACTGTGCTTTCCAACCCTAAAGCAACAAAACTCCAAAAGCTCGTCTTGAACCCCATCCGGAATCCTTCGCGAATCCCACCTTGCATGGCATGGTAGTTTTTGGACTTGTGATAAAAGTACCATCCAGTCGTGGTATCGGGCATCTTGTGCGCGTGCTCTGCTCGAAATCGAAGTTGTGCCATTTGGCCGCCCTGCAGAGCGCCTAGGGTGAATCCTATGGCCCCTGACGATACAGAGCCCAGCAGTATGCGGGCTGGTGTCGAAATGGACAACCTGGGATATGGTTCTGATGGGAATGCATCATAATCCTGAGGCGGCGATGGTGGCAGCGCCGACAGCGTGGGCGTGGTTGCAGTCACGTATGGGGCCGTAGTCCGATCCATGACCATGAATGTGTGTGCCGTCGCTGGAAAGGTGTCTTTGTTGTCCTGATCAAAGACGGCCTTTGGGCGCAAGGTTCAGATCTGTCGTCCTTTTTTCTTTCTTTTCTTTTCTTTTTTTTTTTTTTTTTTTTTTTTGGTTCTGGCTTATCAACTGCCTGGTCCAAGCGCCTAGTTAGCCAGACGCCTTGCTGTTATGGCTTATCTAAGGCGAATAACGTCTCCAGGAGGAGTGACGGTCAAGTCAGATCCAAGACTCCTCCGAGATCCAGGTAACTGTGTCTGACGTTTGACATAAACTTAATTTTTGACGTGAAATCTGCGAGCTGCACGCACCCTCTTGTTGAACGGGTGTGGTGAATTGGATCACCGTCCCATTTACTCTTCACACAGTCAGGTTCACACAGTATGTCGAAGATCGTATGGCACGTGACCGACGTTTAATTCACACCTCCAGGCAAGACACATGCCATCTATCGTCCACTTACCTAACATCCAATACCTAGGTACCTAAGATATGCTCGAGTGCATATGTGCTAGATAGTGACCGAAGCTCACAAACTCACCAATACATGCTGCCAGTGGCTCGGTTATGACACAATGGTAAGGATTCTGATCCTTCTTATTCACTCTTGCAGTTGACCTGAACTTGACACAGACTATCGTGGGCAATGATCACATCTCTGTTCGTTTCAAGCATGGTATTCACACAATTTATCTCTTCGTAGAGGCATCGGCACCAATGTCCAACGTTTCCCAGGAACTGGTCGAATTACTGAGAGATAGATTCCCTTCTGGCCTCACAACATCTATCACGCCGCCCAAAGTTACGGAAATCCCATCATCAGACCCGTCGCTGGCTTATGCCATGCTCATTGTTCCCAACGACCCCTCAAAAGGATGGAAGAGGGTTAAAACTGGCAGAGATGAAGAAATCAGCCCCGAAAAATGTGGTATCAAGAACAATAGCATTGTTGCATTCACTTTTGTGACAGATGAGGACCAGGACGAAGTGTTATTCGAGGTGGAATGGCCCAAAGATGACGATGAGCTGCACGAGCAAGGCTGATTGTTCTTGCGTACGTAAGTGCCTGTCTTCAAGCATAGGTATTAGCTTTGCCGTCTTGAGACGGATCTACTAGCATGCGTTAATACCGGAATCAGCATTTTAGTAGGACGTGATGAAATGACTACTTATTAGAATAATGACCTCGCCGACGCATGCATTGCACACGCCCATTCACATCACGCAGGAGTACTCACAAGTTACGCAGCCACCTAAATAGAAGCTATGAACGTAGATTACTCGATTCTGGTTGGCTGTGGACGTTAGTCAAAGTGGGGCCGAGAATGCCGTGTGGTGACGGCCAACATGTCATCAACTCGAGACAGCAAATCTTCATGTCGGCAATACGTACATGTTGCAAAATCTCTTGATAAAGCACTAATTTCTCAATATGCGTGTTTCATTTATCACACAGCACCTGCTGTGGTTAGGCACAAGTTTTGCCACCCTTAGCGCCGCTTCGCCAGACGCGCAACTTCCTCTTCGAGCACATGGATTCGCACAATCCCATCAAGTTGACCCAGATATCCTGAAGGCGCTGGAGAAGCACTCAGATCCAGTCGACGCGCTTCTATCACTGCACCCGGAGCTCGCCGAAGAGCTTGCTCAACCGCGCCTGCTGCACGTATTCGATCAAGGCACGAGCTGGATGACTGAAGGAGACAAGTTGAGACTTAAGCGCAAGAAGCAGCAATTTGCCGACATAACCGACAACCAAGACTTCATCAACTTCAATAACATGAGCTCCAATATGGCTGGTGAAGCTCGTGCGTCTTTCCTTAAGTCACGCCCCTTCTTCCGTTAGCAACTGACTTTGCATTAGATTTGCCAAAGCTATCGCACCGGGCCATCGTCAAGTCATTGCTACCTCGCGTTTCCACCAAGAGAATGCACAAGGACTTGGAGCACCTTACAGGTTACTATACTCGCTACTTCGGTAGTGTCACAGGGGAGCGCAGCGCACTGTGGCTGCACGACCAAATTGCGGAGGTTCGACGTTGAGGCCGCGGTACTCCTCCATCTGCCTCTCATGATATGCTAATGATCCAAGTCATAGATCATAAAGAACGCCCCCTTTCACACCCATATATCACTGGAGTTCTTTACGCACAACTTCCCACAGCCCTCTATTATAGCCCGATTTGAACCTAAAGTCAGAAATTTTTCGCTGCCTTTGACTATTATCGGTGCTCACCAGGATTCCATGAATTACTGGTTCCCTCTGCTCCCTGCTCCTGGTGCAGATGACGATGGTTCTGGTACGGTCAGCATCCTGGAGGCCTTTCGCGTACTCGCAGAGAGCGGCTTCATCCCGGTTCACGGCCCCGTCGAGTTTCATTGGTATGCCGCTGAGGAAGGTGGACTTCTGGGCAGCCAGGCAATTGCGCGGTATAAGAAGGAATCTGGGGCCAGCATTGGCGCTATGATGGAATTTGTAAGATTGCTGTTTTCGTCAAAGCGATTGCTGAAGAAGGCGTACACTGAAGTGAAAAATAATAATAAAAAATTACAGGACATGACTGCCTTTGTGGCTCGAAATGCGACAGAGTCGATTGGCTTCATCGAAACCGAGGCTGATGCACCCTTGACTAAGTGGGCTGCAGACCTGGCAAACGAGTACATATCCATTCCGGCCAAGGTTTACAAGATACCGTCGTAAGTCTTCATCTCACGTCCTTGCGTTGTGAGGGATCGGTCAAACTGATGGCGCCAAGTGGTGTTGGCTCCGATTACATGTCTTTTTCCAGTCTAGGCTATCCCGCTGCGTTTGCATCAGAGGGAAATCCCTTAGCTGGAGGAGCCTTCCCCGGCGAATTCGATCCTTATGTCCATTCCGAAAAGGACACGATGGACATTGATGATAAGAGGGGAACATTCTCATTTGAGGTAAGAATTCCTCCGTGGTTCTCACACCGCTCGAAATACCATAATACTCAAGACGTTGATAGCATATGGCCCGATTCTCTGAACTTGCCATTGCATTCGTAGTGGAGCAGGCAGGCTGGGACAATAAGTGGCGATAACAGGCAACGCGGCGCCTCTGATTAAATCATCTCACGGTGGAACTACTAACGGGAGTAATGAGTATGGCGGTTTTTGCGAGAATTTTTGTGTGATGACGATTTTGCTCAGCATTAAAGGCAAAAAACTTGATTCAATTTGTATTGACATATGACATCGAACCAACTAGTTGCATCCACATGACTCGTTCATATTAGATCTCAGAGTCCACCTCTAGATCTGTTGCTTATGAGTCTCAGCCTTTGCATCATGCTTCGACTCGCTTGCCTTGTCCGAAACTGCATCCTTTGCTGCAGAAACTCTACCAAAAGATTAGACGCAACCTGGCAAAGGTAAGGGAAAAAAAAAAAAGGGAAGAGCAAACCCGAATGGGAAAGCGAAAAGAAAAGGGGGGACTTACCGTGAGCCAGCTGGAGCATTAGAGTCCTTGGCAGTCTGCTTGTTGGCTTCCTTTGAGCCCCCAGAAGCGGCCTTGTGAGCCTGCTCAGAGACGTAGTTGGCGCCCTGCTTCACGGGTTCCATTCTGACTAGGTACAAGGGGTGAATTCTGCATCGACTGGAATTATCTGGATCTTTGGACGCGGTGAGAGCAGCGGTGTGAAGAACGACTAACTATATATACGACGCGCAGGGAAGGAAAAATCCCCCCCGTCTTCACATGCTGGTCGTGCCCACGAACGAGCAAAATCCCGTGACGCCAGAAAAATCCGAAAAACCTGCTCGGTGTTCATGCTTGGGCGCTGTGCGACAGTGGCATGACACAAGGCAGCTATATCAGGCCATTGTGTCATTGTGTCATTGTGCCATTGTGCCATTGGGCCATTGTGCCATTGTGATGTCGGCTGGATACCGTCGCGGCCACCTGGTGTCTTTGTATGCTTGCCGCGCTATTGGATGGTGGAATCGCTTAGATTGTGCAGGGAACAGAAAACGGGTTTACTTTCTTGATTGCTGCCTAATTCAAGAGCATGTGGGCTGTGGCCAGACGTCCCGAGCCGATGAGCATAGGAGTCGGCGACTAGGTCTCTCCTTGCGGAACCGTGAGACTACATCTCATCTCGTGATTGTAAGCCAATTCAATTGGCTGCATTAGGGTACGTGTCACCATACGAATCTGTACAGTGATAGGAATCTGGCAATGGTCCAAGTTACAAAGAGTTATATCGCACGTCTTGCAATCTTCTGTGGTGCGAGGTCGGAGTTCATAGTAGCACAGACGGTGCAACGGGGTCGCAGTAATGGTCAACATCTCGCCATCGACAAATCGCTGCGGTAGTCAGCACCTACTGCTTCATAACTCGATGGGATGCAATGCTCGCGTCACTCGGACGGAGAAGTGCTTATGCGTTATTCATCCAAGGGAAGCCTACGGGTGGCGGTCCGCACAGTTCAAGCATCGTCACTAGTGGCACCAATGATGAATCATGCACGTTGACCACGCATGGAAGACTAGACGTGGCCCGCCTGGGCAACAATAGAAACGAGCGCGGGCTCAAATTACACCCACCACCCACTGTAGAGATGAAGCTGTGCACGCAGACAAGTAAAGTAAACTTAGGTGTTCAATTCCGGTACAACTGTGCTCACGGATAGCTTGCTAGTCTGTCGAACCAGGAGAAATAGCCTGTTCTGTTCCGCCTCATCGCCAGGCAACGTAGCTAAGGACAAACATATCTCGGCCTCCACAATACCACATCGTGTAAGACATATTTTGGACAGGGATTCCCTCGCGGTTCTCTACATGAGCAACAGCTCAGGTAGCTTCTGCGATGAACTGCAGAAGCGCTTGTGGCCCTGGCGACACAATCTCTCCAGCTTTCTCGCCATACCTGTACAGATGAAAGGTCGGCGTGGAGGTGATTCCCAATTGGCCAGCCAGACATTGCTGCTCGTCGACGTCGACTTTGGCGAAGATGATGTGTTGGTAATCATTGCGGTTGGCCTGCCTGTTATACGTGCTTAGTTACTGGAAGCATGTCTGGACGCGGGGAATCGCACTCGACAAAGATTGGCGCAAGTGTTTTCGAACTTCCGCACCAGAGGGCAAAGAAATCAATGATAACCGTCTCGTTCTCTGCAATCATTGCGTGAAGATCATCTTCTCTGCTCGATGCGTTGGTCTCAGTCAATGCTTGATACATCCATTACGTCGTGGAAGAGTTTGAGCCACTCACGTTCGTATATTGTACACACACATCTTGGTACGGTTGGTTGTCTCTTCAAACTGCTCGCATAGATAATGTAGATGCGATGATAACTTGGTGTCAAATGCACCTTTTTATTGAGCCAAGGGCCACCTGATGTAAACAATTTTGAACCGGATCGGCTCAATGAAATGAGTATGGGAGATACAAGAATATGTCTGGTACGACATGATGGCCGCAATGACGTTTCAATCGCGTCACCTATTTCCCCCAAGGCTTGCTTGCATGGTTTGCGCTTGGACCACGGCAAGCGGCACCCAGGTAGAGAAGAAAGTGGCCGGTCCAGCGTCTGCAATTGTGAGGCCGTTGATCGGCGTAAACATTAATAATTCTTCCTCGCTTATTGAATTTTTTTGGGTTTAATAAATATTACCCGTCCCCTTTATGTTTTAAGTTTTATCAGGTTGTGATATATCATTAATATTGTACGACAGAGTGACGTCGGACGAAGCATTTCTATACAAGATAAAAAGTCGCTAAAGCAATTTTCCCGCTGTCTGGTATCTCTCATCATCATCTGCCATATGTTTGTCGTACAGTCTCGCCAAGAATATTCCTCCTGACGCCCAATGAATGGGCTAGTGACACAGGGGCACGGTGATGCAATAACAGTTCATACATTCTTAGACCAGAAATGTGGCAGCCAGAACACAAGTTATCACCGGCCACACGCCAGCAGCCTCGGCGAGGCTTTTTATTCCGAGTACGCCAGATGTGTCACTTGATTGTTCTGATTGATCTGGGCCGTCGGCAGTCGTACCATTAGGCAATGTGCCATTGACGAGAAGGGTTTTCCGACCTTGATAATCGCCGACATTGATTATGCTTTTGTTGAGAGCCGCATAAGAACCATTGCCGACGAGATCCTTCATAGTCGCTGTATTTTCGTCGCAGCCGCAAACCGCATCTTTAGCGCAACCACAGACGACAGGTAGACGCTCGGTCCGTTGTGTAGTACTGTTGTAGAAAGAAAACTTGTTGCGATAAGGGTAAAGGTTTGCTCCGAACAACCAGAGACCCGGCCAGAATGCCAAAGCGGTGACACCAAGTGCAATTGCACCTACACCGGCAGCCGTGGTAGCACCAGATCTGAAGGGAGTGGCAGCACCACCGCCATAGAAACCGCCACCACCGTAAGATCGTGGAGGACCGGAGCCTCCACGAGATGTTCCACCTATGTTTGAACCAGAACCAGTGTTTCCTCGGCTAACCCAGTTAGTGAATAATTTGAAAATACTCGAGTTCACAAAGACAAGTGGACAAGTGAAATCAACTTACAGTCCACCAGCGCCGGAACTTGAGCCAGAGCCAGAGCCAGTTCTGCCGCCGCCGCCGCCGCCGCCTCCGCCCCGGCCACCGCCCGCACCTCCTCCTTTTCTCTTGAACAATTCATTGTCACATTGAGCTAAGTTGTTCACTCTGGCAACAAGCGCTTGAGGGTCAATGATGCCTGCGGCAGTTGTGGATAGTAATGTTGCCGCAATGAAGACAAGGTCGAAACGCATGTTGATGTGTGGAGCCGCCCAACGCGACAAATACAATATCAGGGTGCGCCGAGGGGTTCTTATGGAGAAGAGAGACGTAAATTATTGTGGGTGAATTAACCAAGTCCCAAGACTACTTTTGCTGGATTTGTGAGGCGATTCTTCATTGCCACACCAACTAGATTGTGATGATTGGAGACGATGTGAAATGAAAGGAATATGCAAGTAAGAGAGCAGGGAGGGTGGTCTTTGTCATTCTTGGCAAAGGTGGTCCTTTGAAAGGGGCGGGATGAGAAGAAGCGAGAGCAGAAGGTGCGAGGCCAGCCAACAGGTGCGCCTCGCAAGGCAGCTGTGTTAGTTAGCGTCAAAGCCAAAGATCTGGAGGTACATACGTGAGCTTGGATGTGGCTTTTTGCAGGAGGCGCAAGGAGCATTCCACCTGGCATGTTTAGAGACTTGAAGGCTGAAGCCACACGAGTTGACGTCGAACGGTGGACGGTGGTGGGACGAAGGGCTTTTTTTTTTTTTTTTGTCGTGGATGATGCAAGATCCTCGAGGGAGCCACGGCCCACTGGTGGCAACGTGCTACCCGAACTGCCCAGGTCTGGTGACCTAGGTGCTAGCCCGAAAAGCCTGTTCCGCTCCGCTCGTAAGGCAGAATCCTCTCTCATGCGACACCAGGAGAATCCCGTTCTGAATACGGTGAATCAATCGGCTGCATTTCGCTCTTACCGCAACAATACCTAGTGGAGGTGTTCTACGATGAAATGAGGCTAATGTTGCGTTGGCGGTGTTCGCGAGTTCCACAACGGGTCTAGCTGGCGATGACGGGTGGTTTCAGCAGGGGCCCGGTCGATCAAAGCCAGCGGCATCGTGAAGCTCTCTAGTTATCTATCCATCGCCCTTTGAATAAAACAAAGTATCACTTTATACATAGGTACCTTGCGCTGCACAGGACTGCAGTGGTGCTTCACAGCCCAGACAGATGAACTGACATCACAGCCGGCCCCACCTCCCCACACTCAGTCGCAACCGCAACCTCACCAGAACCACTTCCGATGACAACGTACGGAGTAAACCATCTAGATTTCCTCTTTTCCCCCTCTCTTGTCCATCTTGGATCTTGGACCTTGGACCCTCTCCCATCCGAGCCACTGCAACCCTGACGCAGCATGTCCAATGGCATCGACAAGTCGCTCCTCGACAGACTCCAAGCCCTCCGCTCAAGCACCAGCCTCACACCCCAATCGCGCCATGATGAGCGCCGGACCGAGCCCGAGCCCGAGCCAGAGGTAGACGCTCTCTTCCAAACAGACGACCAGGCCCTGGAGGAAATGCTCGCAGACACCGACGCAGCACCGACGCACACGGAGGACGTCAGGGCTCTCCTGGAACAGCTTTCCGCGTCGGCACCTCACGATTCAGACGATTCAGAAAGCGAGGACATGGCCCGGGAAACAATGGCAGTCATGGCACGGTGTCAAGATGAGATAGAGCTGGATGACGAGCTTCGTGGCTCGGAGGGACACGAGGACGACGAAAGTGAGGATGCGCAGGACCCCGCGATAGAGCTCCCCTCTGCGCCCGGCGCGGAAAACTCTACTTCGTCTGCGAGCATAGATGACCTCACGGCCCGGATGGCGGCTCTTCGGCAGCCCGCCGAGGCAGATTTGCTTCCGTCGGTGCCGACCTCCGGACTGACCAAGTCTGTAAAGAGGCTGAGTTCCAAGACGGAGTACACGGATGAAGACGTAGCTTCCTGGTGCACCGTATGTTTGGAAGATGCCACGCTGAGGTGTCTTGGCTGTGACGACGTCTATTGCACGCGGTGCTGGAGGGAGATGCACGTTGGCCCCGCGGCGCATTTCGACGATAGGAGCCACAAGGCGGTGCAGTTTACGAAGGACAGGAAGAAGTCTGACAGGAAGATTGCGCTGCGTGCTTAGGGTATCAGATGATGTGAACAAGACTTCCAAATTAACAGATTTCCCATGCTCGAAAATTTTTTCAAATGACATGCTTCAACTCCTACGCCTCACCTAACCGTTATGCTTTCCTAGCCTTTCAAAACCAACTTGATCCCTTCCTGTCCCATAGTCATTGTACAGTCTCATGAAACCGAGTGAAATATTCGTACAGCAATCTCATGTATTTTTTTTTTTTTTTTCAACCTATGTCCTTGAGGAGCCGCCGTTTCTCTCCGCCTGATTTGACCCGTACCCGCGTGGCTTTCCCCTCACGTCTTCCCACGTTGCGTTGATGCGACGGCCCGCAGCAGCCAGTAGACTTTCCTCCTCGTCTACCTCGGCATCTTCATCGAGTTCAGCTGTGTTGAGCCTGGGGCTGCGGACTAGTGCCGTGACAAAGACAATGAGGAAGACCCCCAGGAAGGCAAACTGAGCCCAGAAGTCAATGATGCCGAAAAATGGCCAGGTGATTGTGATGCGATTGAGGAAGGTGGACATGACGGAGGGCGTACAAATGTCCTTGGCGTGCGTGGACTCGAGGGCTTCGGAGCAGGGCTTGACCAGGTCCTCGTGGTTTGTACACGAGGGTGCTGCTCCAGGGTACTCGGGTTTGTTGGAGCAGAACGTCTGCGTGCCATATATTGAATATTGGGGTGTCATCAGCATGGTGATGGAGTAGTTGATGGCCAAGATGGCTAGTGTGAGCATGACTGTGGCGATGAGTAGAGCCTGGGGAGCTGTTCTACCGCGTCGAATTTGGAAGATGCGGATCCAGAGGAAGCGAATGCCAACAGTTGCGATGCCGGAAATGGTGCTACTGAAGAGGAAAAGTATCAATGCCAGCATGAGTACATAGTCCATGGGGAATACTCGAGCGAGCTTGACAAATACCCAGTTGAGGGGTTGGAAGATGTTGATGTTTCCCAGTATGTACCCACAGCGTTGCTTGCATATCGAGTTCTTGGCCTTGTCAATACCCGTGATCAACATAGACACCCAGATGACTACGGAGACGACCAAGAGAAGAATGCCCCCCAGCATCTTGACAGGCCTGAACAGGGCACAGATCTTCAGCCAAGCCTGGTACACCTTGCTCTTGCCCTCCCCTTGGGCCTCGGCAGCTAGGCGCTCGCGACGCACAAGTGTTTGTTCCTCTCTGATAAGCGCATCGAGTTCGCGACGATCCTTGCGCGACATGCCTTCTTGACGGCCCACGTTCCGCATTTCTAATTGCCGTTGACGTTCGCGGTTCTGCTCCAACTGAGACGCCGTTGTCGCAGACAGCTGGGGTGCCGAGATGGACGGCGCCGACTTGATGAAAGACACGGGCATGAGGGCAAGTCCAGAGCCAGTATACAAGACATATACGAGGGTTCCCAGCGTCACCAACAGGCCTAGTGCGAACGTGAGTGCCTTTTCGGCGTGGTTTCGCGCAACGAGATTCTTGAAGTAGTCCAGGTCCCAGTGTCCACCCTTGGAAGAATCGCCGGGCGACGGAACGAAAAAGCCTAACAAGAATAGAACGACGACGAAGGCGACGAAAAACAGGGTGTACTTGGCCGATGCCCAGAAGCGACTCTTCCATGTCCTACCTTCTTCTTCAAACTCAATTTCATCATATTCTTCATACCAGAAGTAGGCGAACGGGATGACTACCAAGCATAACAGGGCATCAGCGCTGTATAGACAGTAGTAAACAATCTTGAGCTGGACCAGGATGTTGTTTATCCTCTCGGGCGTTGCCCAATCCTTCTTGACGCCTTGAGAAACAGAGCCAGTCACCGAGACGAGGGCAATGTCGACAGGCAGAAGAAGGACGGTGGCGAGCAGGGAAGTCAGGCTGATGATGGCGACAGCGCTGACAACGGCAGATCGATCTCGGGGCGTCTGCCAGGTGAAGGTTGTGATGATGGCAGCCAGCAGGCAGAGGCCCACGGCTACGGCGTACGTGATCCAGATTAAACTGGTCTGCACAAGACCTGCGTCAGCCATTGTGCGTCAAATCGACACAGTCTGTGTGGATGGAATAGAACTTGAAAGTTCGGGCTTTTTTGCTACGGATCGAGCGGAGCTTCTTTTTCAGCTAGAGGGAAGCTGAGGCGAAGAATGGAATAGGAAGTCGAAGGAATGGATGCTATGGACTCTGCTTCGATAGACAGGATAGCAGAAGGAACAGCTCCTCAAGACGGGTGTCCTGTCCGGTAGGAGGGAGGGAGGAAGTCGACGATGCACGAGACCAGGAATCGAATCGAATGGGCACATGCACATAATTGAGCAGCCGTTTCGCAAGCTCCAGGGCAGTTGATGTGACGCAATAGCAACGTTGTTCGCTGCAGCGGGTCGTCATGGACGCAACGCAACGCGGGCCACTGGGCGTTCAGATCCGCCAGCTGCCGGCAATCGGCCAGCAATAATTGGCCGGGGGCCGCATCACTACTGTGTGTGCAATACTCATTTGAGCAAACATACCTCAAGTGCTTCTATTAAGGACTTGCTACCTTGTAGGTATCTGACGCCAAGGCCAGGGTGTTGTGTCTGGGATCTGGGATGCTGCTGGGAATCTGCCATCGATAGTGCCGTCCCGTGTCAACTAGCCACCCGGTTGGTAGGGTATATAACTATATAATTCACGAGTGGGCAGGCTGACTAATCAGGGCAGGGCTAACAGGGCTAACAGGGCTAACAGGGCTAACAGGGCTAACAGGGCTAACAAGAAGGTATCTACTCGTACGTACATCACACACATTGCATCTTGAGCGCGATTTTTGTACCTTCTCTCACGTGCTGCCTCGTTCAGCAGCTGCCGGGCTTGTTGCTAATTTTGACCCTGTTTGGCCGGCTTGGAAGCCCATCTCAACAGGTCGGTTGGGTGACGGGACGAATGTACCTTCCTTGCGATGTGGGTCAGCTTAGGTACATACCTCTTGAGGCCTAGGTATCCATCCTCCTGGTTTACTCTACTGCATGCTGCAAGCTGGTAACAACATAAATATCAATATTGAACATTAGTTTGGCCATTTGCGGCCAGCGTCGCATGTTCAAGTGGCCCACTGAGCTCTATCAGGCTTCTTTGAGCTCCTTCGTGCCTTGCCTGCGTTGACCCTGCCCTGCGTCGGCGCGGCGGCCAGTTGATCCGCACCAGACGACGTACGTACGGACTTGCACTAACTACGCCGCACGCGCAGCCATCACGGTGGGACCTCCAACTTGGTCGAGATGCCATCTGCAAGTCTAAACGACGTCTGAATAAAGCTCTGCGACACCGTCATTGGCCGCTCATCCTCGTTCCGCCGACGCTCCGCACTTTCGACTAAGCTTGCCCGAGCTCCTCGTCGACTTCAATTGGTGACGGATGCTGGGATAATGGTTTCGCGACAATGCAGGTGTACACAGAGCTTGTGGCTCCTTCGGCCGTCACCCATTCATTAACCCTGCCGTTGACTTCTGCTACTGCCAACAACCTCGTCGTCGCCAAAGGGTCGCTTCTTCAAATCTTTACCACAAAACAAATATCCGCCGAGTTAGACCCTCAAGCTCTGGTCCCGCAATCATCTATTCAAGATGATGATCAACACTTTGATCATCATGTCAATGATGACGATGGCCTTGAAGCCTCCTTCCTCGGTGGGGAATCCATGATCGTCCGCACCGATCGCACGAACAATACGAAGCTAGTACTCGTTGCCGAGATTCCGTTGGCAGGCACCGTCATTGGTTTGGCTCGTGTAAGGATTAAGGACACTGCCTCTGGAGGTGAGGCTTTGCTTCTGGCGTACAAGGCTGCCAAGATGTGCCTGACCGAATGGGACCCTCAGAGGAATGCGCTCGAGACGACGTCGATACATTATTATGAGAAAGATGATCTGCATGGTGCGCCTTGGGAGACGGCCTTTGGGGACTATGTCAACTACTTGGAGGCGGATCCTGGCAGCCGATGTGTTGCCTTCAAATTCGGGAGCAGAAACCTGGCTATTCTTCCTTTTGCCCAGAGTGAAGAAGACCTAGAGATGGACGATTGGGATGAGGATCTTGATGGTCCTCGTCCGGTCAAGGAGCCGTCAGCAACCACCAATGGAGATGGTCATCACGAGCCAGTCAGGTCACGATATACTCCGTCATTTGTGCTACGCCTACCGCTATTGGACCCGACGCTGCTACATCCCGTGCATCTTGCGTTTTTACACGAATACCGGGAGCCTACATTCGGCATCCTGTCCTCGACCCAGTCACCATCCGCGGCATTAGGAATCAAAGACGACCTTACGTACAAAGTGTTTACTCTCGATTTGCAGCAACGAGCGTCGACCACAATCTTATCAGTAACTGGTTTGCCCCAAGATCTCTTCAGAGTTGTTGCTTTGCCAGCACCCATGGGAGGCGCTCTGCTGGTGGGAGAAAACGAGCTAATACACATTGACCAGTCTGGCAAACCTAATGGCGTCGCAGTGAACGACATGGCAAGACAGATGACTTCTTTCAGCTTAGTTGATCAGTCCGAACTCGCGTTCAGGCTCGAGGGATGTGCTGTTGAGCTATTGAGCGCTGATGCTGGGGAGCTGCTGTTGGTATTGAACGATGGGAGGCTAGCCGTTATATGTTTCCGCATTGACGGCCGTACTGTCTCGGGGATCAGCGTAAAGCTCGTAGGCTCTGAACAAGGCGGCAACCTTGTCAAGAGTCGTGTGTCTTGCATATCAAAAGTGGGCAAGAATATTCTGTTCCTTGGCAGTGAAGATGACGATTCGGTCGTTCTCGGCTGGTCTCGGAAACATGGCCACGAGAAACGAAAAAAGTCACGTTTATTAGACCCGGATCTCGCCTTGGATTTGGACGACCTGGAACTCGAGGAGGATGAAGATGACGACTTGTATGGCAACGACTTCGGCGAAGCCAAGCCAGCGCAAGCGACAAATGGCAACTCGAAAACTGGGGAAGCCATCTTCCGCATCCACGATAGATTGCTGAATATTGGGCCTATCCGAGATATTGTCTGCGGCCGTCCCGCATTTGCACCTAATAGCGAAGAAGAGACGCTATCAAAGGGAGTGACGGCAGATTTAGAGCTGGCTTGTGCTGTCGGGCGGGGTGCAGCTGGCTCAGTTGTTATTCTCAACAGAAATATTCAACCCAAGGTCATTGGACGATTTGACTTTCCTGAAGCTCGTGGGTTCTGGACCATGTGTGTCAAAAAGCCTATGCCCAAGTCCTTGGGTATAGGGACAGATACGTCAGGTAGTAACGACTACGACCCTGCTGGGCAGTTTGACAAGTACATGATAGTAGCCAAGATTGATCTCGATGGTTATGAGACGTCGGACGTCTATGCCTTGACCGCGGCCGGGTTTGAAACATTAAAGGACACCGAATTTGAGCCAGCCGCTGGATTTACTGTTGAGGCTGGAACCATGGGCAAGCAGACGCGAATTATCCAAGTGCTCAAGTCGGAAGTCCGCTGTTATGATGGAGGTGAGCTATGAGCCTTCGATTTTCATTCTGCCTTGAGTGCGCGCATCTGGGCACGTACAAGCTGACGCCGAGGTAGATCTAGGTTTGAGTCAAATTTTGCCCATGCTGGATGAGGAAACCGGTGCTGAGCCGCGAATCACGAGTGCCAGCATCGTCGATCCATATTTACTGTTGGTTCGAGACGACAGCAGCGTTTTGATTGCTCAGATTGACAGCAATAACGAATTGGAGGAGGTGACTAGACCTGATGGAATACTCAAGTCTACCAAGTGGGCATCTGGCTGCCTTTACAATGATACACAAGGCATTTTCCAAGCCACCATCCGCGAGCAGCAAGCAGACGAAGCTGCCCGAATTATGATGTTCCTGCTCAGCTCATCAGGAGCTTTACACGTACGTCTCTTGAGTTCAATGCATTCGTGTTGTATTAATTTATTAATCTTCCAATCAGGTCTATTGTATTTCGGATCTATCCAAACCGGTCTTCGTTGCGGAGGCTCTTACATCCATCCCGCCATTTCTGTCAGTCGACTTTTCGGTTCGTAAAGGAGCAAGCAAAGAAAGTGTGACAGAAATTTTAGTCGCGGATTTGGGCGACGCCATCTCACAAAGACCATATTTGATTGTAGGTCATTTCATTATTCCGAATAACAACTCGAATTCTAATCCATCTCAGGTGCGACATGCTACCGACGACTTGACAATCTATGAGCCAGTGCGATACAACGAGGGCGGGAACAGCGAACAAACGCTCTCGACGTCTCTGCTATTTAAAAAGTCTGCAAACTCATCGCTTGCCATGACAGCACCTGAGGTTCCTGAGGACGAGGCCGAGGAGCCACGTCGGCATGTGTCTCTGCGGAGATGCGCCAATGTTGACGGCTACAGTGCTGTGTTTCTGCCCAATTCCTCTCCCAGCTTCGTCCTAAAGAGCAGCAAGAGTATCCCGCGCGTCATCGGCCTACAAGGTCTGGGTGTACGGGGCATGAGCACATTCAACACTGAGGGCTGCGATCGAGGTTTCATCTACGTAGACACCAAGGGTATCGCCAGAGTGACGCAACTTCCAAGCCACAGCAATTTTGCAGAGTTGGGCTTATCAGTCAAGAAAATTCCATTGGATATCGATGCAAGCATGATTTCATATCATGATCCTACGGGCACTTATGTGGTGGCATGTACAAAGCTCGAGCCGTTTGAATTGCCGAGAGACGATGACTATCACAAGGAGTGGGCAAAGGAGACCATCAGCTTTCCGCCAACTATGCCACGGGGCATTCTGAAGCTCGTTAATCCCGTTACCTGGACAGTAATTCACACACTGGACATGGAGTCGTGTGAGTCGATTGAGAGCATGAAGACGCTTCATCTCGAAGTGTCGGAGGAAAGCAAGGAGAGAAAGATGCTCGTCGCCGTCGGTTCGGCACTCTCTAAGGGTGAGGACTTGCCAACCCGGGGACGAGTGCAGGTGTTTGACATTGTGACGGTGATTCCAGAGCCAGGCCGGCCCGAGACCAACAAGAAACTCAAGTTGATGGCCAAGGAGGACATACCCAGAGGAGGCGTCACGGCACTGTCGGAAATCGGAGCACAGGGACTCATGCTGGTTTCCCAAGGACAAAAGTGCATGGTTCGTGGACTCAAGGAGGACGGCTCGTTGCTCCCTGTGGCGTTTTTGGACATGAGCTGCCATGTGTCAAGTGTCAAGGAACTTCCTGGGACAGGACTCTGCGTCATGGCGGATGCATTCAAGGGCCTGTGGTTCGCAGGATACACAGAGGAACCATACACATTCAAGGTGCTGGGCAAGAGCAGCGGCAACCTGCCGCTCCTCGTAGCAGATTTCTTGCCCGATGACGAAGACTTGTCTATGGTGGCAGTGGACGCCGAGGGGGACTTGCACGTACTTGAATTCGACCCAGAACACCCAAAGTCGCTGCAAGGGCATCTACTCCTGCACCGGACATCGTTCTCCGTGACACCAAATTTGCCAACGTCGACACTCATGCTCCCGCGCACACTCCCTCCTGCATACCCGGCTCTACAGGCGACGTCGCAGCCAGCGCATATCCTCCTGCTGGCCTGCGCCTCGGGCCAGCTTGCCGCTCTGGCGCCGCTGGCTGAATCGACGTACCGACGGCTGTTGTCGGTGACGAATCAACTCCATCCAGCAGTTGTTCCGCACGGTGGTCTTCACACCAAGGCACATCGGTATCCCGACGAGCAGTCGTCCGTGGCGGTGGGCGTAGAAACGACGGCGTCGTCGGGCCGCGCGCTAGTGGATGGCGCGGTGCTCGCGAGATGGAGCGAGCTGGGGGCGGCGAAGAAGGCGGATGTTGCTTTGAGGGGAGGCTACGATAGTGCGGCTGATTTGCGGGATGACTTGGAGGCGGTGCTCGGATGGTCGGGCTTGGCGTACTTTTTAGGAGGTTCACATGAGACGATAGCTGCAGATACAAGAGGGATCCCCATTCCCTTCTGGCTTGGGGGTTCTTGGCGAGTGACTTGATCCGTAATACAGTTGGTAGACGTACGATTCCCTCTTGCGATTCGGGTCGTTACAACTTGGATCGAGTGTTACTATCGGGGCGACTTTAAGGTTTGCTATCCGGGCGAGTTCCCCACCGACCTTCCGTTTCAGACGCCAGTGTTTCGCTAGCATAGACGCTACATGATAAGTATACATGTAGCTGCAAGTAAGGTCAATCCGTACATGACTCTTCTGCCTAGCTGGTTGAGGCTGCAGCTGCAGCACCAGTTGTGTTGTAGAAATACGCGTGAATGTTGGTTGCAGAAAATAGTGCGTGAGAAAGTGGAAGGGTAAAAGGGCCCGAATAGGTAGTATTGCGGGGAATGTACCGTTGTCCCCTTGTACATACCCACAAATCCACCTTGCAGGGGGTTTCAGCCTATTAGAGGTCAGCTCGGAAGTTGGTGCAATATAGAGCGGGAATTAGAGCGGGGACAACAGATAGTTACTTTTTTTATATTGTAAACCAACGCAGAAAGAAGACTGGGGGGTGGTTACGGAATATATTGTATTGTATTGTACTTGTAGCCTTTGTCGGTCTCACCGCCACGCAGGAACTCGCGCGCCAAGGCATTGTGGGCCGCACCTGACTGAGGCCTACTAGTATGCGAATATTGATGAGGTTACATCTCGACCTCGTAGACGCCAAAAATTTCTGGTGATGCAGGTGATGCAGGTGATGCACATAACGACAGGCCAACCGTCGCAGCCTGGCGACCAAGCAACTCCCAGCGCAGCATCCACGCAGGCAAGAAGCACAGAATACGCACATGTATATACCCCAGAGTCCCATCCCATCCCATCCCATCCCATCCTATCCCCTTCTTGTTCCCAACCACCTGCTCCTTGTCCCCATCACGATGCGCTACTCAGCCTCCATTATCCTGCTCGCCCTAACGGGGTACGGCCGTGCGTACCGCGGTCACGAACCAGATGCCTTTTACAGGGCGCAGGGTATATGGCCCGATAAATACTTTCAGGGCCCGACGCCCACCCGCCCGACGTCCTGCGCCGTCACCCCCAAGGTGACGTGGTACCACGGCGTGGAGGATGGCTGTTCTTTCGATCCCATCCCGCAACCGTGCTGGGTGGACGGTACGCGCCCCCTTTTTGTGGGACAAGAAGTAAAGGGAAGGGAGGAAACAGGATAACTGACCAATGGGCTTATAGATATCCTTGAACTTCCTTGCGGGTGTGATAGGGCGACGAAGGTAGTGCAGCAAACGACGACTAAGTGCCCCGAGAATGAGAGGCAGCAAAATTGCTATGTTAACTATATGTTTACTTCTACGCGGTCGGACTGCCCTCAGCGGACTTGATGCTGGCCAAGTATCGTGTCTTGTCTTACTCACCTTGTGCCAGGGGGAATTGTGGTACACTCGGATGCTATGTTAAATACGAGCTTTTAGATACAGTCGCAGCCTTGAATTCTTTTTTGCAAGCCTAAGGTGCAGGGGGTAGTTGAAGCCAATTAGATATCAGCTCAGAAATTAGCACGACATGGAGTGGGAAATATAGAAAAAAAAAAAAAAAAAAAAAAAAAAAAAAAAACAGATACTTTGTATATTAGGGTAGAATATAAGTCTCTGCGGCGTGACTAGTGCTTCATCCATACATATTCTCCTGTAAGGACTTTTTTTTGATTCGTCACAGGGGGAATCCACCCGGAGGCCATTGATTGCACGGAACTGGACCACACACAACCCCAACGGGTAAACTGGCCGGTCTAACTTTCCGTACCCGAACTAACTATGTAGGTACCCTACCTACCCTACCAAGGTGGGCCTGACAAGGGGATGGATGGAATGGGCCGGCAGGGCTTAGCTAGCTGTCACTAACAAGCTGAGCTTAGTCATAAGTCATAAGCCTGACCCAGGGGCGGCCCCACAATTCGCGATTTGGCCGGGTTCTTCATTTCTCGTCTTCGCTTGTACGATAGTTATGCCCATAGTAACGTGACGCCGGGTCTTGCGATGAAACTGGCCTGTGGGCCACATGGGACTGCGATGGAGATGGACCTCTTTATTTCCCCCGGTCGCGCGAATAGCAACAACTTCTGTTATGCCTCCCTAGGTACTTACAATACAGCTTTCTTTAATTTTGCACCGGGGCGACCTGACAAGGGGGGAAAGGAGCTTATCAACGGTCAGGTCAGCTCGGAAAGTCAGTGATGATGTAGGAATAACTAACAAACAAACAATATGCTTGTTAATATTATCCCTTCGCTTGCGCCAAGGGTCACGGGACCCACACACACCTTTCTCGATACATGCGCGGTGCTTCCGAACGGGCTCAACAGCTAAGCTAAGCTAGCCCCCCCTAATACACGCGTTGAGTGGCATTTTCCTTGGACAACGGTTTTCGCCATTGTGGAATTAACGACAAGTAATAGTAATAGTAACCTCGGCGATATGTTCGTTCACCTGGGTAGAGCTCAAAATAATCTGCGTTGGTAAACACTGCTGTTAAAGAGCGGCCGCACTAAAGATGACGTAGAGTAGCTGCAATGTGTGCAATGTGCGTCTTTTTTTTTTTTTTTTTTTTTTTTTTTCTTGACATTAGAGGAAATTACCAGTACTTTCTATTACCGTGAAGTTGGCATGTACATTACCTGAATGTAATTGGACAACTCGCTAATTCGCCACCCGGATGTTGCCTTTGCGCAAAGTAAAGGGATTGCCGAATTATAGACCGGGGGAGAAGAAGAAGAAGAAGAAGAAGGAGAAGAAGAAGAAGAAAAGAAGAAGAAAAGAAGAAGGAAAGAATTTTCGTAAAAGCGGGGCTTGCAGCAAAAAAAAAAAAACCAAACAGGGTTGCTCAGTAGTTGTCGGGGTTATTGTGGGCCACACGTGTACTGGTCCACTTTGCAAGCCACGTGTTATATAAAACGTAGCCGCATCTGTACTATAGCAAGGGATATACCTAGCAAAGAAAAGGTATCGTCAAGAGATTCGGAAACCTTTTTTTCTTCCTAGTGGACTAGGTAGTTAGAGGAGGTACTAGCCAACTAGCGTAATTGAATAACTAGTAATAGCGATGATGCATTACTTGCGTAAACGAAGAGATTTAGTTCGTAAAGTATGGGATTTTCCGACTACTCCATCATCGACAAAGTTTGTAAAACTAGATATTTATAAATATATAGATCTATCTATATCCCTTTTCTTTACTTTCCCATATGCCTCCATCTCCTCTTTTAACCTTATTCACAATGCACCATTTAAACTTTATCCTGCTCTCCCTGACAGCGTACGTGCAAGCTCGGCCAAAAAAAAAAAAAAAAAACAAAAAACAAAAAGAAAGCCCCCCCCCTAAGCTAACGCGCCTAGATTCCTCTGCCAGTTCGGCCCCGCAGCCGGCCGGCTCGCAGTGCACCAATTGCACTTCGGAGTGCTCCTTCAGGTCAAGGTACCTCTGTCCAACCAGAAAGTGTACCCCTCCAAGACGAAATGCGCCGTGGCTGCCCTCGTGACGGAGTTGGCGGGCAAGTCAATAGGCTGTCGTTACGACCCTAACCCAGTGGGTTGCGTTGGTTATGGTCCGTGCTTTCTTTCCTTTCTTTCCTTTTTTTTTTTTTTTCTCTTTTTTTTTTTCTTTTTTCTTTTTTCTTTTTTCTTTTTTTTTTTTTAGGAAAAACAGCAACTAATGTACCTTGTATAGCTACCCTTACGCTGCCTGACGGGTGTGGCGAGGCAACCACAGTAGAGCAGTATACGTTGACGGCATGCCCTACATCCGAGGGCGAGTTGAATTGCTCCACTCTCTACGTGGATACTACTACGGCGCCGCCTGCAGCGACTTCTTCTTGATGCGTTTGGCGAACCATCTCTTGAGAGCTTAAGAGGCCGGGCTGGCTCCATCGCGGTATCGGCAGGGATTTACGAATTGTACACCAATTAAATAATGTCTCTATGGGGTACTGCTTCCAAGTACCACTTGTCTTCTTTTCCCCTTACAATAGATCTGCTATAGACGGTGCTGGTTGTTTGATAAACTAGTGTATATTGCGAATACGCGCAAGATGAGTTTAGATCCTTGCGTTACTAGAGACATTTCTTTTTCCTCATCTTATAACTATACCTAGCAAATCAAGGTATAGTTAAGAGATACATATCTTTAATACACACTACTTATACGCTATAGAAGTGTTTTTCTAAGTCTATAATTACATTTACTTACTTCTACTACAGGGTTTTTTCCCTAGCGGACTAGTTAAAAGACATAGTAGCCAAGTAGTGTAATTTAATAATAATAATAATAATAGTATGTTATTTACCTAAGCAAAGAGACTTAGTAGGGAAGATGTCATCTTGCTGCTATATCTTAGATAAAGTTGCGCAACTGTATATTTATATAGATCTACATCCTACTTCTTTATTTTCCAATGTGCCTCCTTCTTCTCTTTTATCCTCGTTCACCATGTTAACCTGATTCTGATTCACCATGTATTGTTTAAATTTTATCCTGCTCTCCCTAACAGCGTACGTCTAGCGTTGCAAAAAAAACCGCCCTAAGCTAACGCGCGTAGATGCCTCTGCCAGCAGTTCATCCATGACATCAACCGAATAGTAATTGAATTGCCCTATAGAACGAGGGTACCTATAACGAATAGCAGACTGCACCCCTCCGAGACGGCCTGCGCCGTAACAACTAACGTAACGCCGTTTGCCGGCAAGTCAGTAGGCTGTCCTCGCGATCCTAACACAAGGCAATGCTATATTCTCGGTGCGTGCTTTTTTTTTTTTTTTTTTTTTTTTTTTTTTGATATGTAATAGAGAATATAGTTACTAATGTAGCTTATGTAGATACCCTTACGCTGCCTTACGGATGTAGCAGAGCAACTCAAGTAGTGCGGAATGCGCACACAATATGCCCTGACTCCGAGGACCAGTTGAATTGCACCACTATATTTATACATACTACCACGGCGCCGCGTGTAGCGACTTCTTCTTGATCTTAAGAGGCCGAGCTGGCTCTATTGCGATATCGGCAGGCATTATATGTAATTCAGCTGACGAGGTGGTCGAGTGGATTAGCAGGCTGGGGCTTGGGGCTTTTAATAGCCGATTTTATCTCCAGTGCCTCCCATACAGCTGGCTGCTAACTACTTTGTAAGCCTCATCCCTGTCTGCCTGGGCACTGCTGAGCAGGGTTTTTTTTTTTTTTTTTTCTTATATTTTTCCTATAATAGAGCTGCTATAGAAGGTGCGGATAACGCGCAAGATTAGTTTAGAGACAAAATTTTTTTTTCCCTTATCTTATAACTATACCTAGCAAATAAAGGTATAGCTAAGCAATATATATCCTTAATATATACTACTTATACGCTATAGAAGTGTCTTTCTAAATTAATTATAATATTACTTACTTAGAAAGTAGAGATTAAGCAGCTAAGAAATATTTCTACTGCTATATACTTATAACGTTATATAACTATTTAGTAATATAAGTCTGTATTCCTGCCTCTTCTTTATTCTAGCTAGCCCCCTTCTGCTCTCGTAAGCTAATTTACAATACAATGCACTACTTAGCCTTAGTCCTGCTCTTCCTAACGGAGTACGTCCAGCTATACTTTTTCTTCTTTTTTTTTTTGGTAACAAAATTGCAGCTTAAGCTAACGTGTCTAGATGCCACTGCCGGGACAGCCCGATAACCCGGCCGGCCACCCTTGTATCCGTCGCTTCTCCTACACTAACGGACTGCTCTGTAAGCGATGCCAGCATCACTATGTACTTGGGCAAGTACTTCAAGAACCTGGGCTGTGGTTACAATCCTGGTAGAACGCGATGCTGGATCAACGGTGTGTAGCTTTCTTTCAGCTCCTAGTATAGAAGAGAGAGTAGGCTAACGTGGCTTATATAGACACTCTTACGCTCCCTTGCGGGTGTGGCAGGGCGACTGACGTAGGCGGGAAAGCGTTTGTCCAATGCGCTGAGTACGAGGGCCAGGGGAATTGCCTCATGGGCTATACACATACTACCACGAAGCCGGACTGCGGGCCTACGCCGACTAGGTAATTAACTAGTTAAGCCTTGCACATCAATCAGCTGACAAGGTGATAGAGGGGGAGAGGGAGGGGGAGGCGGAGGCGGAGGCGGAGGGGGTAAGATTGAGCATCGATACTTGATTGGCTGATGATCCCTGTCTGCCTGGGCACTGCTGAGCAGGGTTGGTTTTTTTTTTTCCTATAATAGAGCTGCTATAACTAGAAGGTGCGGATAACGCGCAAGATTAGTTTAGATCCTTCCATTACTAGAGACAAAATTATTTTTTTTTTCCCCTTATCTTATAATTATACCTAGTAAATAAAGATATAGCTAAGCGATATATATTCTTAATATATACTACTTATACGCTATAGAAGTGTCTTTTTAAGTCTATTATTACATTACTTATGTAGAAAGTAGAAATTTAGTAGCTAAGAAATCTTCTTACTGCTATATACTTATAAAGTTATATAACTATATAGTAATATAAGTCTGTATTTCTACCTCTTCTTTATTCTAGCTAGCTCCCTTCTGCTCTTATAAGCCGATTTACAATACAATGCGCTACTTAGCCTTAGTCCTGCTCTTCCTAACGGGGTACGTCCAGCTATGCTTATCTCATTTTTGTTGTATTTTTCCTTTTTTGTAACAAAAAATGCAGCGTAAGCTAACGCGACCAGATGCCACTGCCGCAACGGCCCTGCAGTCCAATGGGCCAAGCTCCGTTTCCCCGATTCTCCTGCCCCGACGGCCTGCGCCGTGAGGACCAGCGCCGTGGTATACTTTGGCAAGTGGAGCGGCTGTCCTTACAATCCCGATTCGAAGCCATGCAGGGTGAACGGTGCGTGCCTTTCTTTCGGCTCCTGTTGTACAAGCATATACTATACGTATGGGAAAGATAGGTAGTAAGCTAACGTAGCTTGTATAGCCACCCTTACGCTCCCTTGCGGGTGTAGCACGGCGACTGCAGTATCCCACGCAACATGGGCCATATGCGCTGACTACGAAGGCCAGAGGAATTGCCTGAGCCGCTATGTATATACTACCACGCCGCCGCACTGCGGGCCTACGCCGACTAGGTAATTAACTAGTTAGCCTTGCACATCAATCAGCTGACAAGGTGATAGAGGGGGAGAGGGAGGGGGAGGGGGTAAGATTGAGCATCGATACTTGCTTGATTGGCTGATGATCCCTGTCTGCCTAGGTAGGTAGGTATATAGTCATTTCCCGGTACCGCGATAAGTGTCTGGACTGGACATCTTCCCCGTCATGTACTTGGGCAAGTGTACCTCTTCGGAGTGACACACATATTCTGTCTGATCCAAGGTGTACCTGTATTATGGAAGTAACAAATTATCCGCATATCCTCATGCACCCATCATTTGATCATCTATAGACTGCATCTCATCTCGTTCGTACCACAGGCCTGGGTGGAAGGCCCTCTGGCTGGGACCAGATTCGGACAAAACCCACCAAATGTAACAAGACACTGCAAAGATGACTTCCTCATTGCCCATGATCCTGCCTCGCAAACTTGACGCTCTTTCTGCGCTCTCCTTCCCCCGTGTTGATTGTCCGCCCTGGGCTTGAGCTCAGTATTCCTCCACTACTACCCTTGTTCAGAGCCTCCCGCGCCATCCCGACTGCCTTGCTCTGAGGAACATCGTTGCCATCACTCCGTACACTGCGTTCCAACGGTGCACCCGGACTCGATCGTCGACTGCCGCCTCGGCTGGCCGGTGTCTCTCGGGCCCGGCACGAATCAACTGCCACCCGCCCTAGCTCGTCTGACCGAGCCGTCGTCGTCTCGCCGCGATATTTGCCCGGAAGGCACGCATGTCCGCATCCGTCAGTCGGACAACACCCATCACTGTACTTGATGGATGGATCCGCTAGCAATGTCGTCTCCGAGGCGCCATGCCACAGCTGTAGGCATGAAGCATGGCCACCGTGAGCACAGCCTGGGCAATACCACCATCGCGAAAGCCACATCTTTGATTCAAGATCCGACCGAGATGGCGCAATCTCGGCCGGAATGTGTGACGGCCGCTCTGCCTCCCTGTGCCCACAGATCGAGCACGGCGCCATGACACTTCGACATCGTTCGCACGTCCAGACTGCCTCAGCACCAGCCTGTGGGTCAACTTCTCGAGGTTTGCGGCACGATGAACAGAATAAGCCCACTTTGCCCGCTTGCTGAGCACCGGAGAATATGGCAGTGTAGTTTTCCCCCCAATTCGGCAAGCCGTCTGGCCAACCTTGGACGCACATGTTGCGAAGAAGGGCTGCCTCGACAAAGAGACTCATCTCCATCAGACGGCGATGATGTTGCCGTAAGACAGCCCTTGCGCGATGGCTGTCAATGACAGAATCGGGCAGAAGCGGCTTCAATAGCAAGATAACCGCAGAGGCGTGCAGTGCCGAAGTTTGGCATTCAAAATCGAGGGCGCGCAGCACGAGCTTGTGTGGGTCGAGAGGCGAGACTGAGGAGACTACCAGCCCCTTGCAGTCCTCTGTGCTTAGAGGCTGTGGATAAGGGGGATCGTGGTGCCACGGCAGATAGTCTGTTTCTATAATATGAGGTCTTGGGTCGCGCCTAGGTGACACTGATCTCTTCTTCGTTGGGCTGGCAGATTGTCCACTTTCAATCCCCGGTACTGAGTTGCCTGGCGACATGTTGAAATCATTACCGTCTGAAGTGAAGGACGGCTGTGAAGGATAGCTCTCATCAGTTTTCGTGGTCTGTGAAATCATGAAAACCTCCTCTGGTGAGTCACCGGGCCGAACTGGCCGGCCACTTTTATCCGTCAGTGTCTTTGCCATGACGGGCGAGTCTTGACTAGATGCACCACTCTCTCTTTCCAGATCGGATTGCTCTCTGATAAGACCAGGACGGGCAAACGCGTCTCCACTGGATCCCATTCTTTCAGATCTCTTAGTACCACTCGAGATGGAGAACACCTGGCCAAAACTTTCGTCTGAATCATGCCCAACAGTCCTTCCGCTATGGGGAAACCCTTTGTTTATGCTTCGCTGACCTGTCATCGGTACATCGATGGCTTTGGCCAGCACTTCCATGTCATAAAACTCGTATCCCTCTGTGCATGAAGAATCAGTGGACTTGTCTGTTCCACCACTTCCTACGGACATAGGCTCTGGTTGAAGCCGCTTTGTCGGATTCTGGGGCTCTTTGAAAGAACCATGAGCGGCAGGTCCCAGACTGAGGTTTTCAGGCTCCACGATAGCTGGCAACCGTTTCCCATGTGCATGCGGCACGCCATCGAGACCAAATCCACTTGCGTTATTATCGGCTGGTCGAGCTACGGGCGTAGGTACATTCGACGTGCTTTCAATCTCTTCCGAGAGTAATGAGCGGATGGGATGTAAGCGGCTATCAGCACTACTTCTCTGTTCCGAAGGACGTCGAGAGGTGTCCTCCCCATGGGCACTTGTCTCTGAGTGCTTTAACCGGTCCAGTCGTCTAGATCCGTCGTCCAGGTGCACTTTCTGAAACTGCCCAACGCGAACCTCGAAGTGGTACTGTGCTCGACGCTTCAGAAGGATTTTCATGGCGTAAGCCAAGATGCGCCAAGTTTGCGCTAACCGATACAGGTTTGCTACCTCGGAGGCTTTGGCGAATTGCTCCATCATGTCGCCGACACGTTCAACCATACATCTCCCGGCTTCGACGTACGGAAGGCCCAATTTTAGCGTATCCAGATATGCACTCGACATAAATCGGTACACCTGCACCGGCATCGCAGCGGGTATGTGCCCAACAGACATGGCCTGCTGGGGCTTGAACATTCCTGTGACGTTGATCGATTGTTCAAGTCCTAGGTTTTGCTTAGAATCATCAGGGATCGATGATCCTCCAGATGGTGGCGTCGTGCTCAATGGCACGCTGGACCGCGCACTGAGTCTTCTCTTTCGCGTGACTCTTCGACGGGGACCGAGAAAGCTGCCCAATACATCGTCTTCTGAGTCGCTTCTACTCAGGCTCAACCCAGCATTATCAGGGCTCGGGCCGTACGTAGCCCGATGAATGATATTAGCATGGTGGGAGGTGTGAAATCGTGGCCGATATGAGTTTGGTCGCTCGTCGAGAAACAAAAACGCATCACCTCTCGAGGAAAATGCCATAGCAGAGGTGGACTGCCGATCAACAAGCTTCCGGGCAAAGGCTACATCCCGCTGGTGGAAGGCTCCATCCTGCCCGACAGTCCACAATATGTCCTGATCTTGCCACGCAAGCGCTGCTGGGTATGTCTCGAAGCTTTCAATTTCTTTATAAGGCATAGTTGGCCTGGCGAAGTCCCAAATGTGAATAGTAGAGGTGCCATACTTGCGATAGCCAGACTCACTATAAGTAACAGCTACTTGTGCTGCCCTTCTTGCTTGAGCGCTGGCAGACCAGAGGCCAGGACGCCAAGCGATAGCGGTGATGGGTGCAGGGGCGATAATTGTCCATTTAGCCTTCTGTCGCTTATCTGCCGCATTACTTAGATCCCAAATATGCAGTCTGGCATCCCACCCAGCACTAAGAATGTGGGTTCCATCGGGATGCCACGCAATAGCTGAGCAGCACTTGTCGTGGGCGTTGATTCTAAGAACCGGTCTCGAGGGTTGTCGAACGTCCCACTTCATAACCACGCCGCTTTCTGTACAGCAAGCCATCTCGTGACCTTGTTTCGGGGACCACTTGACCTGCCTAATAGGATCAATACATCGTAGAGGCGCAAATCGCTGTCGAAATGTAACGCCATGTCGTGCAGGTGTCGTGGTATTAGAATCGAAAACTCTGGCGGTCCCATCTTGCCCGCCGGTTAATAACCAAGACTGCAAGTGAGGGTTGATGTCCAAACTATTCATCTGACGAGAATCTTCGTGCATCAGAATGTATTCGAGAGGCTCAGCTTCACCAGCACCGAGCCTGGTCAGATCGTAAGAGAAGACTTTGCCGCTACCGCATGCTGTATAAATTTGAGAGCCACTGTGCCACTTGACGTCACGAATATTGAGCTGATCTGCTACGACATTTGGGCGAGCCCCGGTCGATTGCCGTGTTGTGATGGCCGCTCGAACATCGATGCCGTCGTTGAAGATGAAACTAGGACTTGCAGGATCGTCTAGCACCACGGTCTTGAGGATATGGGGACCGCCGAGGATCACGGCGCGTCGATCGGATGAGACGTCGAAGCAGGAAATCGGAGCACCCGCTGCATAGGTGGCATCTTGAGACCTGGAAGGGCGAAAAGGGGTTGGAATTGGGGTGGCCGTGCCGGCAATAGAGGATAGATCGCCAGCCGCAGAATCAGGAGCCGTCTTCCCAAGAAGCTTTCGCATAATCTTAGACTCGCGACTGTACATGGCGACGGCTGCGGTAGGGGCACACTACATGCGCCATTGGGGCGGACCAATCGACGATATTGTGATCACATCTAAAGCGGCGAGTGGCCTGAAAGGTTAGCTGGTCGGCTTTGTATAAGATCCAGCTCTCGTGTCCGTCCCGCCTGTCGTGAGAATAGAACGTAGAAGTGCGTCAGTCAGTACCTGGACCAATGAGCTGCGCCTGGTTTTGGTAATGAGGAAGGAGCATACCAACAGCTGAAGTGGGGCCATCCCTCCTAGTAAGAAGGTGCTATTACCCCACTCACGCACACGCACACACACACACATTTGGCTGTACTTTTTTCTATAATGCCAACCACATCAATCTGGCCGTCATTGCATTGGGTGGGAGTTATGGCGGCGTGTGATGTGGCCTTTCAAGCACGGTTCGTCTTGCCGAAAGGCAAAGTCGCAAATTCGGCCTCATTTGTTACGGGGTACGCTACCTAACGTGCTCATCACGCCTGCGTAGGTAAGTACCGACGCAAGATCCAGGTCGCCGTCGCCTTCCCCTCCCTCCGAATTCCAGCCACCAATGTCCAATCATTTTACGGAGTACAAGTTTTCGCCTAAGGAGCGGCCTTCATGCGCAGGATAAAGTCATTGGCTTCACCATAGTTTCCGACATAGAGGACCAAGTGGAAGGGAAGAAGAGAAAGCGACAGAATCATGATCCAGAATCAGCAGACGAGATTGCAAAACGCATCGACACAGACAGTGAATTTTCAGTATATGAGCCTCCTAAACAGGAACAACTGTCTCGAATGTTGATCCCTTACCAGTACAACAAGATGCAGCAGTTCCTGAATCCACAATGGCAGAGTCAAAATAGAAGGAGACTTCAAGGCTTTATAATGCGGGAGGCGATTTGGAGATGGTCTTCAGCGACGACGCATCTAGAGAACAACCCACTCTTAGAGCCACGCATATGTTCATAATGGAGAGCTGTTAGCGCGTTATGGATGTACGAGGCGGTCATGGCAGGTTTCGTTTCGTATGGTTTGGCAGTCATTGGCATCTGGCATAATGATTCCTTGAGAACATGTGGAAACGCTGTTTGCATGGATTTCCTCATTGTGTTGCCGTTTATAGGTCCATCTAGCTATGCAAAAACGCGTCTTCAGGAGTCTAGTCTTGACGCAACTGTCAACATGGCGTGGGCACCGGTGGCATTTCTATGCTCCCTTCATCCTGGTTCAAGTCAGCAAGAGTCCAACCACAACCTCGGTTGAATTCACTATACCTAATCTTGATTATTGCACACACCGACGTTGCTCGATGTCATCAGAATCGGCACATCGGCCACAAGATCTCGCATCTTGTCCTCTTTCCATTACTTTTCCATGGAGCTCCCGCTTTCACTCATTTGCGTCCTTTGTCGCGGGACTCCTGCTTCTGCTTCGTTGTCTTCTACCACCACCTGCTCTACCACCTCCTCGCCCAGCCTTGCCCGGTGGGGGTCGCACAAATGCAAAGTCCACCACAATAGTCTGTTCTAGTAATTTGGTGTCGTGGGCGCCGTCAATGGCTGCCCGGGCCTCTTCCAGTGTGGCATATTCGATCAAGGCATAGCCCTAGATTTAGAGGATCATTTAGTTTTTACCGTCTTTGCTTTTGCTCGCCGCATTCTTGTTCTTGTCCCCCGTTCCACCTCTTCGTGAGACATGACGCCGGAATCTGCATGCCGCAACTTACCTTGACATAACCGCTCCTTCGATCCAAATTCAAATGTAAGTTTTTGATCTCGCCATAGTCTCCGAATTTATCTTGAATAGCCTCCTCATCGGCCTCATCATGCACATTAGTGACAATGATGATCCAGCCCTCGATAGATCGCACGGCCGTGGCTTTTGCATGCGTTTGCATTTTGGATTCGTTGCGAGGAGGGGGCGACGCTCGGTCGACGTCCATTTCCACATCTGCCATCATGAAAGTTCTAGGTGCCCGGCTAGTTCGATGATTCAGAGGCGGAATTTGGCTATTTGTTTGGGTGTTTTGGAAAGATCAGTATTCTCAGCTTGTGAGCATTGGGTGGATGAACGAGGGGATATTTTGGTCACGTGATTTTGGTGTCGGGGCAATATCTAATTACTGTTGTGTCAATATTGGGTATTATCCCGCTTGGACGTATTGCACGGTTCAGTTTTGTTAAATTACAGGTGATATGGGTCTAAGGCAGTCGTGGAACAATAGTTGCAGAGATATTAACACAACCACTAGGGCAACCCGGCCAACTTTCAGGAATTCCTTCTTCAAATTCGTCGACGTTGCTCTTGATTTCAAGGCAATAAAATTGTTGCCGCACGCATTACGTAGTCTGGGCATAGAAAGGGTGTTCTTTGCGGATAAATGTTGTTGTATTGACGAACGACACCGGACGCCGAGTGAAGCCATTTCGCTTCGTCGCACCCAGTCACACTCAAGATGCTCATCAGCCTATTCATCAACCCGACTTGATGCCATATTCCGTCCCGCCGATTTTTCATATGTAACCCTTTTACGAAACGGTGTTCCGCCGAACTATCCCAATTAAATTTGCCCCATCCTGTTATCGGTTGCTTTACGAGCCAGGGTTTGGATTCATCTGTAGTACGAAGATCAGCTCGCCGTGTTCAGTCGCAAATAGTGTTGCGCAGATTGTGTGTTGCCTGCTCACCTTTCTCTTGCCACCAGTGAGGGTGACGTTGACAAATCGTCGGGTGTACTTGATGCGCTTGAGGGCACGGCCCTTGGGGGTCTTGGCCTTCTCCTGGGGCTCAACCTATTGATGCGAAAAAAGAAATTGAATCAGTCTATCGGCTTTTCGCAGTTTGAATTTGAAATCGATAGGGGAGAGTTTGGATGGGTTCGTACTTTAGGGGTCTGAGACTTGACCTTGCCTATCAACTTTGAGTCAGAATAATTTTCGAATCATAGTATTACATGTCATAGCAAGTTGAACGTACCTGCACGGGCAAGAGATCCGTGAACTTTACCCATTATGACGGATTTGTTTGGCGATAATGTGGATGAGTGAATGGAGCGCACCTAAGATGAGTTTTTGCGGAATTTGGCAAATGGTTGTGTGTGGGAGGCGACACTCACGTGAGTAGATCCAGCCCACCTGCCCTGCCGGAAAAAATATTGATGCGCGCTGGGGTTTCAGTAAATCTCAGGTCCAGACCATGTGTGCATTGGTCTAGAGTGGAGCCAAAAAGGGTGTATTCTTCACAGGCGGTGAAGCGTTTTGTATATGCCGGGCATATGCCTAGCATATGCAGAATGCACAGTTTATTAGTGCGAATCAACATTTTTATATTGAGTCGTATATGCACTAGTATTTAGTAGTGTAGTAATATAATGCACTAATATCTAGTGGTATAGTGCTATAGAAATGCACTCTAGATCTCTTGCTTAGAAATTAATACTGTGTGATTAGCATATGCTATTCTGCCTAAATCTACACCCGCTCTGGCTCCACTCTAGGCCAATGCACACATGGTCTGGACCTGAGATTTACTGTACACCCATGCGCGCTGGATAACTCTCTTCTCAAGGTTCCATTACGTAAGCCTATTGCTCCAGTTCTACCTCGCATTCATCGATCAAGGTCTCAAAACTCCGTACTTCGTTCCCCAAAATTCGACATTTTCCAAAGGCCAAGCCATGGCTGACTGCGATATCTGTACTAAGGGTATTGTCCCAGCTACCATCCAAATATGGCCCAACTGCGGTGAAAAGAAGTAGCAAGTATATCAGGTAAGCTATATAATGTACGAGACCCTTATGCCAGCCGAACTTTTCGGCATCATAGTCGCAGGAAAAGCGGTGGACTCCTTCGGATGAAGAATTAATCTACTTCCGTTATAGTACAATGTAACATCTTCTCCCTCTTCATCTCTCTATAGTATCTTAAGCATGCACGTGATTACTGCGGCCTGAAAGTTCAGGCGGCGACATTTACTAGCATATTTGGGGAATGTTATCCGTCCTCTTTCATCCGGCACCCATCTTAGAGAATGAGGAATTTAATCGTTCGCGACAAAAGCGAAGCAGCACTGCAACGCTTCATTACGTCAATAGACCAGAGCGAGATTCTCCAGCTTGCTTCATCGTATCGCGATAACGAACCCTGCCAGATATTTAAATCCGTCAAGCATGGCAGCTACAACGTCTGCTTCTTTGTACAATTCGGGACGCCGGGCTCTGATGGGGTGCCTGATCGATGGGTCGTGAGAATTCCTATCCCTGAACGAATTCCTTGGATAGATGAGAAGATTGATGTAAGATCGCCACGATGAAGTGAGTTTTCCCGGGATCGCATCCAAAGGATTTCTCTGATAATGCTGTAGATACGTGACAGCCAACACCACGATACCTGTCCCTTTGATACGGGCGCATTCCTCCGCCGAGAATAGTCCTATTAAGATGGCGTTTATCATTATGGACTACATAGAAGGGAAAAACCTTGTGGAACTTGGCTTTCCGAAGGACCTGGAAGTCTGGTCCTCACTGACCGGGGAGCCCACCAGAGCCAGAAAGATAATGTACGAGCAGCTAGCCAAGGTCTACATTCAACTACGGCGGCTGGAATTCCCCGAGATCGGTGCTCTTGGCCTGCCAAAAAGAGACGATGACGATGCTATCCGCGTTCGTCTTCGGCCCCTATGTATCGAAATTCTTTTCCAGCAAGGCGAAGGTTTGGCTCCTACGTCAAAGTTTCCTAAGCATGCAACGTTCAAGACATCAAAGGAGTACGTGGATGCACTTCTCTGGCTGGAAGACAATCTGGTTGATAAGGCGAAGAATTCTATGATTGGCATACATGGCCCCGATGCTTTATACGCCTCGCACTACTTTAAAAAGTTCGTAAAGGAGTCATAGCTCGATCTAGCTCTGGATTGTGGACCATTTGTCTTGGTTCATGGTGACCTGGGCATTCAGAACCTCTTGTGGGATGATGAGTTCAATTTAGTGGCGGTACTCGACTGGGAATGGAGCAGCGTCATGCCGTTGCAGTTCCTCGTCCCCCCTCCATGGTTAGACGGTCGAACCATCGATTATCTGCGCCATAGCCAGCTACTCTACAACGAGCAATTCAGCATCTTTTGCGACATTGTGCGAGATCAGGAGAAATCTTTAGGTCTCGAATGTCCCCCTTTACTTTCTGATGATTGGTTTAGACGGAAAGGCTGGTGTCATGCGTTGATGGTATGTGCCCTACTCCGCCCGGAGTGGGTTTTTGACATCTACTGGTCCTTCCTTAGCTACAGTGTCATTGGACTCCAACCTGTTTCACCTGAAAACCTGAAAAAGTACGATGAATACTTTTCACGGGAACTCGCGCTGTTCATGGAAAATGATGATAGAAAAGCGCTTTTAGCGAGGAAAAAACATGAGCAGAGTGAATATTTCAAGGAGGAGGATGATTACTTTGGTCCCTTGCCTGATGGTTAAGATAGGACTGGCATAGCATCAGCGCGCCGTACCTAGCAGATGACGAGAAAAATAAAGAAGTCGAAAGTAGGAAAATACTCAAACTAGTATTCCCCTTCCTAGCTTTTTTGGTCCCTTATGAACATGTACAGACAGCATTGAGCTTTTCCAGGTTGGGGGCTTCTAGCGGTCGGGCTCGCTCAGCGGCCTTGAATCGGGATAGCTCCGGAGTCGGCCACGGATAGAGACATGGTCCAGCGCCAAGCGAAGTTATCAACCAACCGCCTATCATCCTGTTTCGTCTTCTTACTCCTTTGCATCCTTGTTCTTTTGCAACGGAATAACCCAGTGTTCAAGTTGCCTTATTCTCCATCATAAGGCTACACCTCCGTACCGATCCACTGATTCGAAAGTACTAGCAATTATCAGGTAAGTGGCAAAATTGCCAGAGGAGGTTCTCGTCTTGCTCTGTGCACCTGCAAGGTTGTGTGCTTCTGTGTTGTGTGTATCGTCGTCGGTAGGTCCCCCTGACTCCGTCTCTAGCCTTTTGGGCAGGCCGAACGTTTGCTGCCGGGCAGTGTTTTTTCGACATTGGAATTCTAGAATAAATATAAATAAGGTATATGCCTTTTAATGATAGTATTCTCATGAATAGAAGCTTAGTCTTAGCTAGTCTAATGGTATGGTCAGGCGAGACCCCATCCATAGTATGGCATTCTTACTTCAGATGTAGCCCGTGCGTGCTTGATGGTCGTGTGCGCGTTGTGGTGTAACATGGCGGCCCAGGCCCTACAGATGCTGCGATGTTGACGTCATAGGGACGCTTTTTCACTTTCGTCAGATCACGATGCACAATTCACGATTGTCGTGTATAAGTAAGTCCCTTCATGCTCCCACTCCAAGCATCGGCACTCATTATGTCGTACATTCTCTTGACTCCTGGATCAGCAAGTAGGACCATCTAGGTGATGTGCACTCGTTGATACAGTTACACACTGCGCATTGCTTTACCACAGCGTCAGTCAGTCAATATGGCGCATGCAGCCATGCCCACTGAAACCCCAGTAACACGGTCCGCCATTATTCCACACAAGACCATTCGCGAGCGATTTCTCCATCAACTTCCCAACTACACAGGCCCTTACAATGTTGGCTATATGGATGTTGAAGTTCCCGTTCGTAATCCAGGGCTCGTCTCGAATCTGAAGCGTTCTGGAAAACCGGTCCTGCGTCTGGATACAGTCTTGATGGGAATATACTATCCCTGCGATGTGCAGAAAACAAGCGATGCCGCTGGAGGCGTGCACAAACTTCGACGCGTGAACTGGATGCCTGGTCCAAGAATAGCCACGTCCAAAGGCTATGCCAAGTTTCTCAACATTCCCGCAGCTCCAGTGACTGGCTATCTCGCCTGCACATCGCTGTTCACGAAGCTTCCCGCATATCGAAATGCAAAACTGGCCGAATACTGGTTAAACAAGGCGTCACGGGAACATCCCTTTTCTAAAAAAGGTGATGATGGAAAGGAGCGCGTGACATATGAAAAACCAACCTTCCCAGTCATCATATTCAGTCATGGGCTTGGAGGCTCTCGACTTTGCTACAGCACGATTTGCGGTGAACTAGCAAGTTTTGGCTTCATTGTAATTGCGGTTGAGCACAGAGACGGAAGCGGCGCGAGGACACTTGTCAACCTGCCGGAGAAAGTTGATGCAGCTGCAATCGAGTCCTGCACAGCAGAAATCGTATCGAGGAACGAAGACCATGACTCTGGAGCTGAAAACAAAAAGGTGCAGCGAAAAGATCAGAAGGGTGTTAGTTCGTACTATATCATGGACTACATCCTTCCGAAAGATAACGCCCAAGATACGTCTCCGCATAACCCACGTGGTGTTGACAGTACGCTGCGCACGGCGCAGCTTGAACTGCGGCTTGAAGAGATCAAAGAGGCGTACCATATTCTGAACCTGATCAACGAGGGCAAGGGCGAGGAGGTTGCACAGCTGAATCTGAGAAAGAAGGGAAACATTGGCTCCAGCTCTTTGGGACTGACAGGAGTCTCGTGGGACAGCTGGAAAGGAAGCATGTTCTTAGACAAGGTGACAGCTATGGGACACTCGTTTGGAGGCGCCACGACTGTACAATTGTGCCGCGATCGATCACTCACATGGTTGGGGCAAGGAGTCATTCTTGATGCGTGGGGTCAAGGCACGCCCTTACGGGGGGACGATCCCGAGAATATCGTGTCCAAGCCAATCATAGCTATCTCGTCAGAGGCTTTTATGCATTGGAAAGAAAACTTTGACCGCGTCGTAGGCTTCTGCCAGGAGGCGCGCGAATCCGGCGCCCTCTGTTGGATGCTCACCATTGTGGGCTCTACGCATCTCGCCATGACCGACTTCGCCATCCTGTATCCTCAGTGGATGTCTTTCTTCATGAAGTCCATGGTCAACCCTCTTCGTGCGTGTTACTTAACCACGATGACCTCGCTCGAGTTTCTCAGCCTGACATTGCCACGTGAGCATATCCAGCATCAGAGCTGGGTCAACGAAGACCTGCTCTTAACAGCAGAGGCTCCGTCGGAACCGAGGGAGGCTCTACGAGAAGATCATGCCCCGGATGAGAAGTGGGTAGCAGTGCGACTCAAGATTCCGAACGAGTTTTCCCGTCGATTTAAGGCATGGTGCAGGCAGGTGTGGAGGGCTCTCACATGCGTAGCTGTTGGAGGCGACAAGCTCGGAGCGGGATTGCATGACTACACCGAACAGGATGAGCTGTGGACGCATATAAGCCCCAAGATATCCGAGGTGGAAAGGCTCAAAAGTTTTTAGCGGAAATGCGAAATAACTCATTGCCGAAGCGGGTTCAGTGGCATCTTGCTTTATACCAGGTTCAGGTTCCCTGGACTGGTGGCGTACTTTTTTATATCCTATGGGCCTGCAAGGGGTCATGATGAGGAGTATAGCGTATACAATGGAAGGTCCTTGTTTGAATTGTCTGACGTGGTTGCACATAAATTTAGACGAACTTTTTAGCTGATTAACGTTCGCATATGCATCATTATTCTGCCAAGTCCTTGCCGTATTGAGGAACTCGGCGTACTGAAGGATTCGGCAATTATCAGGACTTTTATTCTAGTGAGGTGCCCACAGAAATCGAAGTACCTGCTATGCCCGCAAGTCCTGATTTGACGGCTTCGGGACACCCAAAGAGGCATCATGCTGTACCGGTTATTAGGAGAGCTGCTTGGCGCATACATGGTGGTGCCTACAGTCCATCTCGTCATGCTTGCGTTGTGTCGCACACTGGTTGGTATAATGCGAGGCAACCGACAGATTTTTGATGCGATGCTGACGGTGGGTGGATCAAGTTTAAGCCATCAAGCCAACGAGCCAACGAGCCAACGAGCCAACGAGCGTCAATAATTCTCGCAGAAATGGGAGCATTTGCATCGCGCTTTTCGCAGGGTTTTTTTTTTTTTTTTTTTTTCTCGTCATGTTGATTTCATCGCATCGTTACTTTTTGTAAATCTCACTTTGATGAAAAAGTCCCGACGAATTTTTGGATATACTAGGAGATACCTTGAACCTTACTATCGCGGTTAGTACTTAGAGGTACCTTGATGTGTCCGCAACTCTGCTGCCACTGGCGGCAGCGCCGGGCCTGAGCGTGACCTCGAATGTCAAGCGAGAAATTCGACGACAAATGGATCCCTACCTCGGTACCTGACCGATTCATACCGGGACTGGGGTGGCTTTTTTTTTTTCTTTTTTTTTTCCTTTCCTACCTACCTCGTTGGTGGCAAAAGGCTCCAATGGTGTATTTGTAGGATTGCTTCTCTAGTTACTTTATACCACACTAAGACTGTAAGGGGCTAGAAGTGCCGTATTATCGGTAAGTAACGTAGACATCCCTGCAACTCAGCAGGGCGCTGTAGAGTCCGGATCTCCCGTCAGGGAGTTGCGCAGGGGGTTGGTTGCTGGTGTCTACTCACCCCCCGGGGGGAGGGGGGAGGGGGGACTCTTTCATTTCGACCTCGCAGCCTGCAACTGTGCGACAACAAAGTCTCGATTTAAAAAGTCCGCCGCATGCTACTGTAAAGTCTGGTTGATGGGGATTTGTGTGCCCCACCACATTTCGTATTTGCGCACAATGGCGGGGGCAGGCAAGCCGGTCGGTGTGGAAACCTGCATGAACGCGCTTCGTGTTGGACAGCGCGGCATTTCTGCCATTTGTCTTGGCTGATGCGGAGCAGCGAGCCTGATGGCTTCCTTCTACGGAGTAAGCGCCTGCCTGAATTTCCGCAGCAGGATGGCTCTGTGGTTGGGGACAGCACAATCTGGATTTCTGTACGACTTCAAAGCTGAAAGATTCTGGTCCCTCTTGACATAGTAGCATCAAGGCTGACCTGTGAGAGAAGAGGAATCGCCGCGGTCATGCTGCTCAGCTGCACGAAATGGAGTCTGTGCGTAAAGCCATGGCGCAACCGAGTTGAGCTGGGGTATTGCGGCGACTGCGATCGGAGGTTTTCGCCAGATGAAGATGAAGATGCTGCGAGACCTTGACAGTTTGGGAGAGGCCAACGGGTCACAAGATTTATGTTATTGCATACGGACTGGGCAAATCTTTTGTCAAACATGCATGGCACTGGGTGCATTTAGATCTACTATTTCCCCCCTATCGCCCCTATCGCCCCTATTCCCCATGCTTGCTCGTGCTTTTTGCTCTGTGCGGAGGAATTCATCTGATAACTGATGTACGACAGTCCAGACTCCAGGCACAGTGTGACCCTTCTGTAACTTCTGTAGCATGTCGCCTCCCATGGTCCATCTGACCCCAGGATACCCCCGAACCTGGAGGTTTCTCGTATTCACAATCGTGCCATCGTGCCGGATCTTCAGGCCGGGCCAAAAATAAAGCAGCGCCCAACTACTACTGCACGTCTGACGCAACTTGGTCCCAATTAGCCATGATGCAGCCGATAAGTTTTTTTGGGGCTGAATACATAATGTGGACGATCTCATTCGAGGCCTTTTTCTCATGTATTCCTGCTTTCTTGCCTCTCGTTCTTTTCCTTTGCCCCGTTTGCTTGCTGTGGTGTTCGATCGTCCGACTTGTGCACAGCTGGTCGAAACCTTGGCAGATTCACTCGCTTATTGCCTTGCAGCTGGCAACGACGTCACACACAACAAGCCGCATTTTAATACCATCATCACCATTTCCCTCCTCCTTTCCGACGTTGGACTTCATCTAGACTTTTTCAAACGTCTTATTTCGACAGCCATTTGCGCAATTTTGAATCTGCTTCTTGTCTGGTACCCCGCCACTCGAGGTCTTGCGTGTCCCTTGTCAGTCAGCGAGGGGCCAACCACCACAGTGCAGGCGGGCAAGTTGTCTTTGTATGTGCAGATGCATGAAAAAGCGGCCGATCCGGGCGTGTTGTCGCAGACCAGCCATCTGGCATCGGGAAACTTTACGAGTATATGGACTAATTGGTAATGCCACAGTCGATAAAGCCTCGATTCGCCTGCTCCATTTTCACCCCGGGTGGCCCGCGAATAGCGTCAAATAAATATACTTTGTGGCTATCAAGCCACCTGGCGCAGGTCCATCCGATCATAGCCGCAAATCGGGTGGTTTAGTTGGGCTGGCCTCCGTCGCTAACAGCCCAGCTACCAAAAACATCCCGCCATGGCGGATACTAAGAAGCGGTCAGGCCGCTCGAGCAGCCTGCAACGTATGTTGGATTTGGAGAAGCAATACAGAGTAAGAATCAGCCCATACTTTGCCCTCTTAATTCAGCTATTTTCATTTTACAGTCATTGCTTTTTTTGAGCGTGAAAAAGAAAAGAAAAGACACGAAAGAAAAAATTGCCAAGTATCGTACTGGCCTGCACAATTTGCTCATTCGACAGCCTTTGGAAGATAACGTTGACTTACATTCCTGCTCCGCCCACAGTTTGAACGACTCAACCCACTTGGGAATCAGTCAAAGCTAAAGTCTCAAACGACTTCCGCCTTCGGAACAAGCCACAAGGCTTCTCTGGATCCCTCCAGCATTTATGCCCGGCGCATAAAGGGCAATGCCCAAAAATCGAATCGGCGCAAGGGTGACAGTCGCCGCGATACGTCTCTTCCTCCAAAACTCCACCCGCTTATAATCAACACCCGCCCTCCTCTTACAATAAGCAGGTCGGATTTGTTCATGGATAGAGGGCGCGACTTTGACCCACGTGATACACCCAACTCGGCTCGAACAACGCCTGATGAAAAGTACACAAAGGCAGTAGCTTTCGAATTTCCTGCAAAAGAAGTTGCACAGTGCCACTCACCCAGCTGGGAATCATATGAGCGACGCAAGAACGAGAGAAAAATGGAGAAGAAGGAGCGCGGAGAGCCCAAGGAGGGTATGAAAAAATTGACCAAGAAACCACCACCACCGATATCACTGCAGCAGGCGATGTCCGTCGAGACGGAGGCTAATAGAGGGCGTGGACGCGAGAGGGCGGCAGAGAAGGGGACGAGCAAGGATGCTAAACATGCTCGAAAAGCTCGCAGCAGATCAGGTTCATTTGTGTCCATGCTCAGAGCTCCCTTTGAGTTTCGACGTGGGTCTCAGGATCATGGAAACGATTCAACTTTCATTGGCGGCATCAAGCTAGAACTGCAGCGTCATGCCGCTCAGCAACAAAACCTGGATACCAATGCCGTCAAAGACGAATCGAATATTCACCCTGCTCTTCGCAAAAATAACCAGGAGCCAAAATTATCTGGGTCTTTACAATCACCGCCGCCGCCACAAAGACCAGGTACTTCCAGTGGGACAGATCAGCAACGTCGATACCCGCCAATATCCAGAGGGAACAATTATCAGAAAAAAGCATCTCTCACTCTGTCAACCGCACCGGCAGTTCCTGACGCCGGCAAAATTGATATGTGGCGTGCTAAAGTTGGCCTCAAATCGTGCTCGTCGCCTCAATCGCGCGTGGGCGATGAACAAGTAGCACAGCCCATTCAACCTACTGATAAGTCAAACGGGTATAAGCAACAGACCAAGTCGCCTCAAGCTGTCCAGGGCCTTAGGGATCAGCCCAAATCAGCCAGCTCTTCACATCCAAAGCCCATCCACGTTGCATTTGCGGCAGGTCCTTCGACCCCATCTACTACAATAATTCTATCAGCTTCCCCGGTTGAGGACGAGCCGAAGACGCAGCCCGAGAACAAGCGTTCACAGTACAACAGTAACAATGAGTCTGTGTCGTCCAATTCAACTGCCACGGCTGGATACAAAACCGCCCCCTCCTCCCCGCCCCCTCCGGAACCACCTCGACGAAGCTCAAAACGAAGTTCAGCATTGAGCTTGGATGAGGCTGCACCACCAGTGTCAGCCTTGAACCCGCAACATGCTGGTGCTCAAGCCTCTCCAAAAGAAGCTAATTCATACACTCGAAGGTCCTTCCCTCTGTATAAGAGTGTGAGGCCTAACAGTACGCAAGCGATGGATGAAAGGAGTAAGAAAAGAAGTAGTTCCTCCAGTCAATTCTCACCATGTCTGCCCTCTCCTATCCACAATGGACACCTTCCAACCAGCTCTTCGGACGATTCCTGCCCCGAGGACTTCCAATCCATCTCAGCAGTCAGCACACCTGCGACCTCCCGGCCTCAATCCGAGTGCAAAATGTCGTCGCCCTCCAGCAGAGAAGACGCAGCGGTCAACAAGGCTCGCTTCAGCACAACCTACCCAATTCAAAGTGCAAATAATTCCGAGGACGAGGGAGGAGTCGACCCCATTCAGGCTGCCGCGGAAAGAGTCCTGGCTGTTTTTAATGAGATTCCAGTACAAAGACGCGGGCTCCGTCGACGGTGCAATTCTCAGTCCAGTCTCGCTACAGACTTTAGTTTTGAGCAATCTGCCATAGAGCGACCACTCAACATTCCATCCAAGAAAAAGTCCTTGGGAACATCCTTGAATGCTTCTTCGCCCGCTTCTGGTCCTGAAAAAGCCCGGGAACAACCTTCCGTTGCTGCACCAGCACTCACGCACAAACAACGATTTGCTCCCTCAGCCTTCTTCACTTCACTAGACAACAGCTCCGATGCGGATAGAGATAGCCCCAAGCCTGCACTCGCAGTCTCTTCCGCATCCAGCCGCCATCTCCGTCACAAGTCTACGCCTCAGTTTGCGACTTCGGATCGAGATTCCGTTGTCAAGACCTTCGTCGAGTGCTGTTCCTGCAAGCACTACCACGACATGCCTAAAAACTTGTATGAAGCCATGTCTGATCCCGAAGGCGTTCTTAACGCCGCCGACAGGTGCCGTTTCGCAGGTGCTCTGTCCATGACTGTGCGATGCTCCTGGTGCAAGCATGAGATGAGCGTTCACTGCTGCCCGGTGTTCGCCACTCTGGTGCATATCCAAAAACGAATCCGCTGAAACCTTGATTTACTTTTCTCTCTTCCACAAGCCTGTAGAGGTCAAAATGAGTTGTGGGGTCCTCATATACTCATAATATACCTAATCATGTAAGGTGGAGGCGGATGTACAATGGACTTTCCTTAAAAACTACCATCACGAGAGTACAGATGGCTTATTGTTTTTCTCTTTTGCCTCTACTTTTGTGCTAATTGCACTGCTTACGAGCTCACGACTTTTTATGAAGGGTTTGACATTGGCGATGGTTGTATACCCTGTGGGTTAGAAGTATAATTATATTGACAAATACAACAATTAAATAAGCGAATTACGGAGTCCTTCAATGGTCCGTTGACCCGAAATCATGCCTGGGGTCTAAAAGTGGTGAAAGACACTATACATGCGCGGCGTCGTAGCCAAGTTCAGCCTCTGGAAGACTGTATCTCTTACGAGTTTTGAGAAAAGCACTTGAGTTAACACATCGGTTGCGTGCTGATTTGACGCCAGATACTCTACGAGATCAACAAATTTCTGTTCCCCCCCCGACGTAGATTGGAGAGATCTCGGTTGTTCCGGGGCGGGACTGAGCCGATTTGCGCGGCCCTAGAACTCAGACCGACTCTAACGGGCTCGCCAGCTCGCCATTTGAACAGCTGATGAGGGTGGGGAGTGGAAGTGGAGTGCGATCCCTTGGAATATATTGAAACTTGAACATTCTTCAGCCATGCGGAACCAGGCAGTCTTCTTCACAAGCCTTGCCATATCAGGTCGACTGCAGCCCAGGAATACACCAGACTTTAGCACTTGCTAGTCTTCAGGACTTTCTATCTGTGCCCCAAACGGCGTCCATGTGCCTCCCGCTCTTCTGATGGCCTCTGGCAGCAGTAAGTTTCGATCGTTCGTTTCATAAAAGTTGCATGGCAAATTTGTTTCTGCTCCCGTTGCTCGACTGCAGAATAATCTTCGACACGTGACTGGAAGCTGCAACTGACCGCGCAACCAAAACAGAGGGGTGTAGCACCTGCACCAAACGTCGGATCAGATGTGATTTGGCACGACCAGCTTGCGAAAAATGCGTCAAACGAGGCCTGGACTGTCCTGGGTATGGTCCGCGACTGCGATGGGCCGGCGGCGTAGCTATACGAGGCAAGCTGAAGGGCAAGATGATTCCTCTGCCACCAGGTCAAGGCGGGTCGTCGACTATCACGGTCACGGGTGAAGCAGAAGATTTCACGGCCGGTCAGATCATGGAAGCTGCGCGAGCGCCAAGTGGCCGCCCATGCGTCGCTCTGCCCATGCCGTTGGATGTTGCTCTCCAGCGTTCGTCGCCGGAGTTCATCGACTACTATGACAAGAATCTGGCGGGACTCATGGTCTGGTTCGACTCGGAGGAAAACGATTACCGTCGACGCGTTTTGCCGCTGGCCACCAGCACACCGGCCGTCAAGTTTGCTGTCGCCGCCATCGCCGCTCATCACGGCGCAAGAACGTTCTCGCTCGACATGCCGCGTTTTCCAGAGGTAGCCAGGGATGCCTGTCTTAAAGTCATCAATCGCCATGTGTGCGACATGACGAGTCGGCTGCAGGATGGCTCTGAACTCAACTCTCGTACTGATATTGCCGAGGCCGAATGGATGCTGGCCTCCATTCTCATGATCTCGTGCTACGAAATGAGCAACTCGCAGATTGCTGCAGCAGAGGGTCACCGAAAGGCTGCGAGGACACTTGTCAACGTGTTTTCGAGCAAGGAGGGCAGCAACCGAGGCCTGTTCCGCTTTCTCCGCACCCAATTGTCCATCTACGACGTGCTGGCGGCCACGACGTCCTTCAATCTGCAGGATGTGGAGGAAACTGTGTTGCCACCCACGGGGGCAGAACACAGTCTGTTCTCGCAGTATCTGTCCGTGCTCCATCACGTAACGCTTCTGTCTCGACGCGCAATGCATGGCTTAGACACCGATGATGGGCTGAGGTCAGGGCCTTTCTCGGATGCCACGATCATTCGTCTTCAGTTCGAGCAGGCAAGAGGCGCCACTCTACTGGCAGCTGCAAAGTTGCGCATTGAGCCAGCCGTTGTCCGCCGTGACTTTGTCCGCCTCGTCGACGTCTATCACCACACCGCAGTATTATATTCATATCGATGCATGGGCTACGCTACATATGAGAACGCCGCATATCAAAGCATAGATCGGAGAGCCTCTGTTGACAAATTATTCGAGCAACTTGGTGCGCTGGAGAACCCTGCGCTATGTGCACAGAATTTGCCGTGGCCAGCCTTTATCGCAGGGACAGAATGTCACAATGATCCTCTGAAACAACAGGCCGTCGCTAAACTACTGATGGATATTACAAAAACCACTGGATTCAAAAACCACGCTGACATCCTCAGCTTTTTGTATGCCTTCTGGCAGGGCTGCGGTCCTGACTGGAGGCCGCTTGCTCAACAATTCCAGGAGAATGGACACCAAGTTCTTCCTGTCTAAGCTTACGTGCTTTGAGTTGCTTACCTCTTCACCGTTCCTTCGTCATCACAAACCGCAGATGACTCTCATAGGGTGCCTTTGCAAAAGAACAACATGCCGTCGGTTTCATAAGCAGCATCTCTGTTAAGGCCAGGAGTCAGACGTCGCACTCAAGGGTATTATTACTTTTCGTGATGGGTGGAGACTCACTTGGTGATCTTGGCTCCGCCGGCGTGTTGGAACGTTACCGACAAAAAGGGCAGCATCGCCAACTTCAAGCTCCGCCGACATTGCCTCTTGATTAAGGGGCATACTGTCAGGGCTCCACAAGTGACCCTTGCGGATGACAATTGTTCGCCGTTCTCCTTCGTTGTCCGAGTCAAAGCCTTTGTTGCCCCATAAGTGTTAGCTCTTTGTAGTAGAGCGCAGAATGTAAAACAAAGAATCATGCGGTTTTGCTAGCTCACGATCACACAGCCCAGCAAAACGGGCATATCACAGTTCCCAGTATGATAATCTGCATCATCTCTGTGGAGGGCCTGCTGCGATCCGCCGCGGAGTCCGACACTGCTCTCGAGTCGGGGCTTTGCCAATACGGATTTCTGAGCCTGGCCTTTCCAGTATGTGTAGTGACTGGTCAGCATGCTAGCTGCGGCAGGCTGGAAAAGCGTGCTGACGAGCAATTGGACTGTGCTATCTGAGCAGGCTAGGATGCCGTGTGCTCTCTTGTTGTAGTTGGGAAGAAGCCTGACTCGTCGACTCTGTCGGTATCAAACTGGGGTTGGAGGTCCTTCTGACCCTCTCGCAGGGGCTCCTGGTCCGCAAGTCCCCTGACCATGACGGCGCCGTCGCGCTTGACGATGGACTGGATGAGCTCAGGCGTCGTGGGGGGAATTGTTCGCGTAGGCCGAAGTAAGTTTGTGCCGGCCGCAGCGGGGAGGGGCTGCCATTGATGTGCTCGGTGCAAGACATGATGATATCTCAAGACAATATATCACTGATTCGATGATTTCCACTACCTTCGACACCATCTTCTGTTTCCATTTCAATTTAATGTAAGAGGACTCAGACCTCATAGAGTATTCGCAGAGAAATTCAATTCCCCGTGCGCCTCCTCCGCCCTCTAAAGTCCGATACTCACGAATGCAACTGTCCAACCTACAGTGTGAGCGCCTCTCACCCAAAAAGGGAAAATGCCGCCCCCAAAACTATTATGCGTCTCCTCCTTCCCGCAAACCCAATGAGGCTAGTTCCAGCATGGGTTTTCGACGCTGACTCGAGTCGACGAGTGCACAGCATTCTTGGGATGCTTATTCGTCGATTTCCGTGTCAAAGGCACTTTGGCCGAGTGGTCTAAGGCGCCGTGTTCAGGTGTTTGGTCGGAGTAATTCGATCGTCCTATTCGCGGTCTAGAAATAGGCGAGGGTTCGAATCCCTCAGGTGTCATTGTTTTTTTCACACCTTTGTGTATGTATGTATGTATGGCCTTCTTTTTGTTTGCAAAATATTCTTGCACGAGCTGAGTAATACGACCTCTTGTATAGTCGGGTGACGTGTATTTGGTTGAAACCCATGTTCATTCATGATGACGGATGATACAATAAAAGCATTGAAATCGACCGCCCCCACCAGGTAGTGATGTCGAATAGGCGCACGTGACCACGCATCACTTCTTGACAGTCCAGGCGCGCGTTGTCTGACGTGTCTGCGGATGTTCGTATGACAAAACTTTTTGCCAACAATCATTCAAAACAGCCCTTAAACGGTGCGCATTGACCTTTTGGATGGCTGTTTTGAGTCGCTCGTGACGGCCTATAGGTGGCACGTTCAGTCATTACCTTCAAGATGACAGAATTGACTGGTAACAACACCTGGTACCGTAATCACGACATTGACCTGACAGTGCGTCTCAGATGCCGATACGATTCGAATTCTGATTGCATCTGACAATCATGTCGGTTTTGAAGAGCGCGATGCAATCCGCAAGGATGACAGTTGGCGCACATTTGACGAGATACTAAACTTGGCTCGCAATGAGGATGCATGCTACTCGCTCGTTACGTCCCACCAATGTTCATGCTTGCTAATGTTATATTGCAGGTTGATATGGTACTCCTTGCAGGCGACCTTTTTCATGAGAACAAGCCATCTCGAAAGTCTCTCTACCAAGTCATGCGGACTCTACGGCAAAACTGTCTGGGCGAAAAGCCATGCGCTCTCGAATTCCTCTCCGATGCCGCGTCCGTGTTCGAAGGCGCGTTTCCCCACGTGAACTACGAGGACCCCGATATCAATGTGTCCATACCGGTCTTTTCTATACATGGCAATCATGATGATCCTTCCGGCGATGGTAATTATTGCTCGCTTGACCTGCTGCAAGCTGCAGGGCTCTTGAACTACTTTGGCCGCGTAGCCGAGGCCGACAATATCGAGGCCAAACCAATTTTGCTCCAGAAGGGCGTGACCAAACTGGCACTGTTCGGCCTGAGCAATGTCCGTGATGAAAGGATGTTTCGCTCGTTCAGAGACCACAGGGTCAAGTGGTTCCGGCCAAATGCGCAAATGGGTGACTGGTTCAACCTGCTTGCTGTGCACCAAAATCATCATGCACATACCGCCACGTCGTATCTGCCCGAAAACGTTCTTCCCGATTGGTTGGACTTGGTCATTTGGGGCCACGAACACGAGTGCCTCATTGACCCTACGCAGAACCCGGAGACAGGGTTTCATGTCATACAGCCTGGTTCTTCCGTGGCCACGTCTCTAGTACCGGGCGAGGCAGTTCAGAAGCATGTGGCAATAGTCAGTGTCTCGGGCAAAAACTTCAAGGTTGATAAGATTCCACTCAAGTCTGTGAGACCGTTTGTAACAAGAGAACTTGTTCTCGCCCAGGACAAGAGGTTCAAAGGCCTAGATAAGAAAAAGGACAACAGACAAGAGGTTACGAAACGTTTGATGGAGATAGTGGACGAGATGATTGAGGAAGCAAATGCAGACTGGGAAGCCATTCAAACAGATGAGGACGCCCTCGAGGAACGACCACTACCACTTATCAGGCTGAAGATTGAGTACACGGCTCCCGAAGGAGGTGTATTTGAGTGTGAAAATCCACAAAGATTCTCAAACCGGTTCGTGGGAAAAGTTGCCAATACGAATGATGTCGTCCACTTTTATCGGAAAAAAACATCGCAGCGTAAGAAAAGGCAGAGACTGTCAGTATTGATGAGTACTGACCAAGACTGTGTTCAGGCAAATCCAAAGCAACTCTACCAAGCGACATTCTGGAAGCACTCGAAGAGAGTGCAGAATCGGTCAAGGTCGAGTCTCTTGTGCAAGACTTCCTTGACGCTCAGTCACTCAAAGTGCTCCCACAGGGACCGTTTGGAGATGCTGTAAACCAATTTGTTTCAAAAGACGACAAACATGCCATGGAACTCTTTGTTTCAGAGCATTTGACAGGCCAGGTGAAACAGCTACTGGATTTGGAGTCAGATGATGAGGACCTGAGCAGAGCCATGGAAATCTACCGGACGCGCGTTGAGCAGCGGATGGCCAGTGGGCTTGCAAAGACAACCCATAGCGCTGAGAGGAAAAGAGTGCTAAAACCTAAGCCCGACACCTGGGACAGCGACTTTGACGGCAATTGGGAGGATGAGCCAGGTGCATGGACGTACGAGAACGCTGGCCAGCAGTCGAGTCTATTCACTACTCAGGAACCTGGCCGCTCTGGCAGAAGCAATTTGGTAACATCCGATGACGAAGTGTCGATTCCGCAAGCAAACAAGCGCTCTACCGCACGACAAGCCAAGACAAGCGCAACGAAGGCAACCGGGAGAGCTGCCGCACGAAAGACGCAAAGCAGAGGAAGAGATGGCGGAGAAGACGAGCAAGACGCTCCAGACGTCGTGATGGATTCTGATAATGAGCGCCAACCAACGACACGGCCTAAAGCTACGACAAGGGGAAGACGATCGGCTACGAGCAAAGCCTCGGCGGCCACTGCAACGAAGAAGTCATTTGGGGGCAGCCGTACGAAAGCCAGACAGACCCAACTAGATTTTTCGCAGAAGGTACGAGGTGGCACACAAAAGTCTGTGGAGATGAGCGAGGATGAAATTTCAGAAGATGACGCTTTCGAGCCTGCTCCTGTCTCTAGCAGGACGAGACGGCGGTGATGTGCTGAGACGTGCCAATACATGAAGATGTTATTGAAGCTACTGCTGAGCGTAGGGTCTCACTTTGGGGGTGGGATTGTTTATGATGGCCTGGCAAGCATGATTTATGTGGCTGCGATTGGGGGTATCATTGCTCAAGGCGCGATGCACGAGGCTAGATTCGTACAGTCTGACTGACTCCTCCACGTGTGTCGAAGTCGCTCATTGTACTGACCATAAAGTTTGTACCTGGATGCAATGTGCACCGGCCTTGTCCTGTGTCCGTAGTCCAAGACATGAACGCGTCACGTGAAGCTCAGGTAACAAAGTGTCATGATATAAATAGTGGATAGTTATTGTGTGTGTATCTTTGATCTATTTGACTGGGTTTTGACGGTCAAGGCTTGCCTGCGTTCTTTACGGCGACCGTTTGTTAGGCTCTTGCGACATCAGCCAAAGTTTGTATGAAGGCGTCTCAATCTCTAGATGGTGCGGCGCCGGTTTAGAGTACGACTGAAGGATACGCTGCACTGCCTAGATGCAATCCGTGCGGCGACGCTCTACAATATCGCCATGTTGGTAGTCGTGCTGGCCTGCTACTTGGCAATGCAGCTCCAATCCATATATAAGCCACCTTCGCCCTCAATCACTAGGTACAGTAAGTATTCCGTAAGTAGGTAGGTGACTACGGACAAGTGCTACTATTATTTAAGTACTAATTCACACCAGTTGAACAGACAGGGGGGAAAGAATAAAAAATAAATAGGAAATAAAAAATAAAAAAGGCCCCCCCCCCCCTTTACATGGGGGAGGGGGCGGAATCCTACGTGCGGCCCTCGTTGACGGCCTGCCCGGTTCTGCCAGGGTCCTGGACTCGCGGGACAGACTCCAGTCTACGGAATAACTATGCTTTGCTTGATCCGAGCGCGAGATTCTCAGCACAGCAGTGGCAGCTGAAAAATACGGTTCGAATGCGCAGAATCGCGGCTTCGCGTTGGGCTACCGTTGTATAGAGCTTCTATGTGAAACGAAACACCTGGATAAAGTCATGATTCCAGTCTCTTATACACTTTGGACCCTCGCCAAAAGGTCGGTTGAGCTGTAGACTCGACGATTTTGGATCCAACAAGGGTGTCTGGGTAACATGGATGCGTGCCGTTGGCGCATGCAGCCGTGCAGCCCTGAAGAAAAACCCTGGTTCTACACGGGAGTCCGTGTGCTCGCCGGGAACGAAGCCCGTAATTTGCTCACGAGATGCAGAATATCTGCCCCTTTACGTGTTGATATGCCGACAACCTGGTCGGTCGGTCGCAAGCACGCTGGCCAATCAGATAACATTGTGGGAGGTTAAAAAAAAAACAGCAACGTTGATTGTTTTTTTTTTTTTTTTTTTTTTTTCCCGCTTTGCGCGAATTATGAATCTCAACTGGCAACAAAAGCGTGCCGCTGCTGCAGCAACTTGAAACTTGTTAGGGCTACAAATTCACTCATCGGCAATGATACCAGGCTTGTAGGCGCCGCCCGTTGAAGAACTTTGTGCTGCAAGTTTGTGTGCGGAAGTGGACCCCGCGGCCTGTCTGTCTGTCGCCTTGCCACGGCAGAAAACGAGTCCGGGAAAACGAGTCGGGGTCTCGCTCCGGGGGGGGGACCAGCAGCGCTGATCGAGGTGGAAAGACAAATTAACTAAATGGACGTACCGTGCCGTATTCGGGTTTCCTATGTGCTTGGTGCCGTCGGCAGCTGGGCTCCATCCAGGTCGTTGTGCCGACATGGTCGATTGCGGCCAATCAGCAGCTTGGCCCCAGAGGTACTTGCCTCAGCGGTCGTCTGTCACGCGGTGAGAGAAGTACAGGCTTCCGCTTGAGCTACCGAGAGGTTAACGTTACGCCCTTGGCGGCGCAGGCTGAGCGGAGGCCGAGTCGAGCTTTTCTTGCGCCCGAGCTAGGTGGGGGTTTATGGTTTATGGGGCGAACAGACGGGGCTGGAGCCAGCTCGGCACTAGAGAAGACGTGCATACAGCGCAACACAACCCTGGGTGATTGAACCTGGCCTGGTAGGCACTTTACCGGGATGGTTCCCACCAATCAGGGTCGTCTGACAGGGGTTATACTAAGACATTGCAAGTACGGAAGACAGTAACTATATACGGAATATAAAAAAAGAAGTCTAGATTGACAATCCTCTAGGCCAACGCGATCATCTCGTTATTACTGAGAAGGCACGGCTTTTGGAAGTTATGTAGCAATGTTCGTGACTTGTGATGAGCACCGATTTTAGCCTATGTATGTATGTCTATAGATGACAGTCATTCAGGGGTTGTGTTGTAGCTACGTATGTGTCGTTGTAGATGTAGATGTAGTTGTATTTTTTTTTGTTTTTTTTTTGTTTTGTTTTTTTTTCTTCTGTTCCGTCCGGGTGCTAGTTGGAGAAAGGTTCAACGTCAACGGGGTTGGGTACCTAGATGCCGCACCATTCTCGATTTATTTTTTACTCTTTTTTTTTTTTTTTTCGAAATAATTTTTTTTCTGGACCGCTACCGAGGGTAAGTAAGGTGATCGAGATAATTCCGTCGCCTTGTCTTGCCCATCGTTGCCCCCCCTCCCCCCCCCCCCTTTCAAACGAGCCCGATCTCTGCGTCAGTCGCCAGTCGCCTGGCAGCTAGTGATGCAGCTGATGCCCCAGCCTGGACTCCAACTGCAGAACTCGCTTGCGGAAGTCTGGTCCTCTCCCTAACCCTAAGAGCCACAGCCCGCCCCATTGCCCATTGCCCATTGCCCATTGCCACTCAACTGTCTCGCGGGCCCGCGCCTCGGCAAGCCTCGTCTGCTAACCGATGGGGCGGACTGCGTGACTTGTTGAATGTCATCGCACCTCCCGTCCCTGAAGTCACGATATCTCGCCGATGAACAAGAGGTACGTGGGCGCCACCATCGCAGGCAACGACAATTTTCAATCTGTCCCTGCCTTCATCAGCACCAAGCACCAGCACCAAGCACCAACACCATTCATTCCTTGACAACTACTCGAGCCCCCCGTCTTCCATCTTCTTTGCAGCTTCGCCTCGCTCCATCGCAACCTACCAGACTGACCGACTTGACTATTTCCCGCTCCTCGCTCGCCTGGGTGCCGTGCAGACTGGCAAATTGTCTCGCAATCCCAACGCCAGGGCGATTTGCGCCATCGATTCCCAAGTCTCCCGATGCCACCCTGCGTCAACCAACTGTCGCAGCTCGTCGGCTCATCGTCTTTCCTGTTCTCTGACACCGCTCTGCGCACCCAAGTCAGTGGTTGAATTGAAGTACACGACACGGAGCTCTATCTGCGCATGGGCCTTCCAGGGCATCGTTCACACAAAGTCACTGCTGTCGTCCACCGTTATCCCCTTATAGTCTTGACTCTTATTGGGAAGTCTTGATAACTAAAAGTCTTCGCCATGGTAGCGGAAAAAATGCTCCTGTATACGAGGGTCGCAACCCCTAAAGCCCCCAAGAGACGTTCCAGAACTGGTAAGTTGTCACTGGAGTCGCTTTATATCCATGCTTCCTCATCATGTTTTGTACATAAATTGAATACTAATCGTGACGTCTCCGTTGTTGCAAGGTTGTAATTTCTGGTGAGTTTCCCTCCCCTCCCCTTCCGTCCCGGTCATCCGGTCATCTACTGCAGAGAAACATAGCTGATGCAAGATGTAGCAAGGACAAAGTATTACTAATCCCTCCATTATCAAACCCTATAATTGTCAATTGTCAGCTAATCTTCGAAATAGAAGAAAAAATGCGACGAAGTGCGGCCCTCCTGTACCAGGTGTCAGGAGTATGGCGAAGATTGTCGCTATGAGCCCATCAAACCTCGTCAACATCGCAAGAGTGAGGCCTCTCAAGGCTGTCATTCGTTCAACGATGCGACCAGTGGCTCTCCCAATTCGAAACGAGAGTTGGCACAGCCTTGCACCGAGGTCACATTCCCCGAGAGCGCGTTGCCTCCTTCTGATACCCATATCATCAACTCATCCGCCCAGTGGGATACACGAAAGCTGGTCAGCACTAATCTGAACGGCGCTCATCGTTGCTTTGAAATCCTCCCCGCCCATGAAGCAGACACTACAAATCATTCGCCGTTTGTCGAATCCGAAAGTTTGTCGGAAACGAACGTGGAGCCTTCACTCGCCTTGATTCGTTCCACCACAGCAACCCCGTCACCTGTTGTCGAATTCTGTTTCCCGTCTTTTGGAGAATTCTCACAAGATTCCAAAAAGAGATCTCTGATGGACTACTTTTGCAACACGTTATCGCACTTGATCGTTCTCAGAGAAGATGGGGGGAACCCGTTCCAGCAGCTTGTGCTTCCTCTCGCCTATAAAAGTCAGGCTGTCAAGGGCGCCATTTATGCTCTGGCAAGTGCTCATTTGATGGGAAAGGGCATCAATCGACTCGAGAACGACGAGAACAGCATCAAATACCACAATGAAGCGATCCGAAACTTGGCCAAGCTGATTGAAAAGGGCAATGGTGTCAACAGAAACGAGCTGTTAGCAACCATTATGCTTATCGTGTACTATGAAGTGGTGAGTCACAATCCTTCCTGTAAGTCCTTGATGGTACTCCTATTAAACACTTGGATTCGGCAGCTCGTACAAAGGCGACGCTCAAATCTAGTCGAAGGTCATTTGAAAGGCGCGATGGCGATTATGCGGAACAGTCCAGGCCAGAAGGACCGAACTAGCTCCTTCTTAGAAGAGGTATCTTTCTCAGCCCTGATAGTCGATATCATAGTCCGGCTGACTTGTCATATCAATATCAGGCTTTCCGATTCTATGATGTGATTGCAGCCCTGTCATCAGGGGCGGCTCCGTTGTCTAACACGTCCATCTACGACAAACTAGAAGACCCGTCTCTTTGCTGCTCTGAACAAAAACTTTCCGTTCCCGGGGGTGTTAATGCTCTTCTTGGTCTGGCGACTTCCCTCTGGCCAGTCATTCATAGGCTATCCGGTCTTCTATCACTGAAAAACGAATTAGAGGCATTGGAAGCCCGCGGTGACGCTTCAAGAATTCCTGACATGCAAGCCAGATTTGATGCTGAGTGCGCTGCAGTCGAGTCTTCTCTCGACAACTGGCAGCCTGTGATACCTTCGGAATGCGCCGTGTATTGCGACTCGGGGAACATGTCTCTAAGCGCCAAGAGGAAGATGCAAGAGCTTCAGAGTATTCTTAACACTGCTTTGGCTTATAGGCATTCAGCTCTGGTCTACCTATACCGCACCATATACAACTCGCCTAGGAATCACCCAGTGGTACAGCATCATGCCTCCGTCAGCCTGGTGCATTGTAAGGCTACGGTACTGCATGAAGGGCCAATGGGTGCGCTATTGTGGCCCCTATTTGTTGCTTCGTGCGAAGCCATAGAGCCGATAGACAGAGAAGCAGCTAGCGACACCTTCCAAGGCATCGCATATCGGCAAGGCATGGCAAACATTGAAAGAGCGTGGCAGGTCGTTCAGGAGGTATGGACACGAGCCGACGAGACAGATGCATGGGGCGCACAGACGCCGAGTGGCGTAGGGCTCGGTAGTAAAGATCTATGGAGAGGAGTGAGCGAGGACATGGGTGTCACGATTGTGTTTGGGTGAAACCGCCAAGGAATCTATCTTGGCGGAGGTTGCAGTGAGGCGGAGTAGTGCATGGAGGTGATCAGATGACTAACTGGTCCAATTGAGTCGCCTATTGGGTGATAGGTTCTGCCTTTTGGTTAGTTACAGTAGTTATGCCGCAGCTGATTGGAATATATCCGTCCCAAACAAATAGATGCACATGGGTCGAGGGGCGACCGGTCTGTTTTGGTCGCGTGCAAGATGATGTATCGAGAACTGAGTCTACAACTCCGTACTGAAAGCTGAAAACTGAAATAGCTCTCAACAGTCATGAATTACCCATGTTGGCCGGTGTGCCTGACTACTTGCTACAGCCTCGATACCTTGATGACGGACCTGCAGCATTGTTTGCATGAAAAACAAGCCAAAGAGCTCTATCACATGAACCCAGATCAGAGCTGAAACCGATGCAGATCTGAATGCAACCGTGATTGGTGTATTTATCCACGCCGAGCGAACGGACCCAAGAAGGGTAAGCATTGCTTTCGGGACTGGTATAGTTATGTATACTATGCATACGGAATAGAGTTGAACCTTTATTAATTGGAGCAACCACCACCAACCCCCCCCCCGTTTTTTTTTCCCCCTTTTTTTTTTTTTCCTTTCAGAAAGCTTAAAACACACGAGCTTCGTTGCATGCTAATGGTACGGGCGACATCTGTCAAGGCCGTCATGTCGATAGTCTGATGCTATGAGGCGTAGCGTGTTTACATAAGACCTCGATATATAGATGTAAGCGAGCGATATTGGGATCATTGGTTCTGGTTCTGGTGGTGGTGGTGGTGGTTGTTCTATTGCTGCTCATTGATTCTGCCTGCATTCCGTACATTGGACTCAACGCCGAGGATATACCCCTTTTACGTAGATGCCTTGGGCGTTTGTAGTGTTGTATGTAATGTAGTATGGGGGGTCTTACGGGCTCGGACTAGCTTAGCTGTCAGTCGAACTCTTGGCAGCTATAGTTGGCGGGGTGGATAGAGAGACGTGCAGTGCAGTGCAGTGCAGTGCAGTGCAGTGCAATCCATTATACCCTCTGGCGCAGATACACTAGGGTGGCCCTAGTCACGACATCTGAAGGCAGACGCCCCGTGGAACATACCTAACTACTTGCTTGCTCCTCGAGCTTTATTTAATCTATTCCGTATGTGCGCACGTACGGAATACATAGCAGTCGCCTCCATAGCCAGCCCGGCCTATGTCACCTTCATGCCCTCCCGCTTTCCTGGCTCTACGAAACGGGACAGCGACGGGGACAAGGAGCGCAGTGACAAGGTGCGGGCTGGAACATTTTTTGTCCTCGGCTTGCATTGCATATCCGTACATGTGTGAATGTTTTGTGCTCCGCGCTCTGCTCTGTTGCAATGTGGTTGGGATCGAGGGGACATGTGCAAAGTCGCGGATGATGCCAGATGCTCTGGGCGTTCCCCCGGGGGGAAGAAGAGAAGGGAAGGGGGGGAAGGTTATCAAGCTACGGCTTGCTTTCACTCTCTGTTTGGCTGAAGTTTTTTTTTTTTTTTTTCCTACTGCTGAATAAGTGTCCCTCGATCGAAGATGAAGCTGGAATGGGATGCGGCATCGTCTGGCGCAGTTGCCACCGATCTCCACGCCCTCTTGGCCGGGAAAGCAACTTGGCATCGCGCCATCTGAGACGGATCTCGGACCAGCCATGGGTAGCAAAGTCGCAAAACGGGCATGTCCTCCCTGGCTGACCCCGGCTTAGGTTGACAAGTCAAGTCTTCTTTTTTTTTCTTTTAATTAGGCGGACAGCTGCTTGGTTGGTTTGGCTGCATTGCCTGCCCACCTGCTGCTGCTGGCTTGGCATAGGAGTTGCCAGTGCCTTCCTCGTTGCCAGTTGCCAGCCAACCCCCCCGTTTATGCGCATCTGGCACGCCTTCGGTGCAATGTCGCTGCTTTTGTTACTTTTAGAAGCCTGTCGAACAAGTTTCAAGTCTCTTCAAGCCAGTTAACTGATTGGCAGTTTGGGCTGACCGCCCACCCCCCTCTCCGTTTTACCTTGCCGGGCCTCCTCGCCGGGCCTCCTCGCCAGGCCCAAGATCCCCGTCTCGACATGGTTTCAATGGTGGCTCCCCGGGGGTCGGACCCAAAGCCCTTTTCTTTCCTTTTTTCTTTTTCTTTCTTTCTTTCTTTCCTTCTTTCCTTCAATTTTTTTTTTTTAATGCAGGTGTGGCCACCGGCGTTCGCAATCCAGGCCCTTGAACCCGGGGACTCTCCGGACAAGGCCGTGGAGGGTCATTTGATTTCTTCCCAGGGCCAGACTGAAGCGGTGTCACCGCCTCGGACGAGGCAAGCTCTGGAATCTGGTTGGGCTGGGCACTGAGCAATAGCCGCTGTGTGCGTGTCTCGTCTCGCCTCTGTCCGCCGGGGGGGGAAGGGGGGCCCGGCGACTTCGACTTGCGTTTTTTTTTTTTTGTGACTGTGACGGCGACTGCGACTGCGAAAAGTCTGGTGCGATTGACTGCATGCAACCTTGCAACCTGCAACTGCAACTGGAAGCAACTGCGACTTGACTGTGCGAAATACCGGAACACGGTGCTTTATTTTTATTTTTATTTTATTATTTATTTTTTGCGCCTCGCTTCTCCTGGGGGTTTTTTTTTTTTTTGCTTTTTTGCGTCGTGCAACTTTTGTTTTCTCGCGTTCCAGTATTTAATACGGTCTGTTTCACCCCGTTTCACCCCTGGTGGTCTGCTCGTCTGCTCGTCCCGCGCTCCTGCCACGCGACCGTGGGCTCCCGATGTTGTGCGCCCGCCTGGCCTCGCAATCTTCACCAGTCGCCACGCACGAACGGGCGGACTTGACGGCTACACCCATGACTTCCAGGAAGCCTGCTGCCGTTCCATGCCGGGGTCCCGCAACCGGATGCGGATACGTAGATAGGATTCGTAATTGTGCAGCTGCGGATTTTCTTGGACATGCAGCCTGCTAAGCCTAAAGTGGAATGAACGTAGGGCTCTTCAACCAGGTTTTGGGAACCTTGTGATTGATGGAGGTCGCGCTTGGTAGAGGCTTGGAATTTCAAAGGCCTTGTAAAAGGCTTCGTAGGTGAGAACCCTGGGTTAGATGAAGATCTTGATGATGAGGATTCTAATTTGTAGCTTTTTCTTTCATCTTTCATTCATAAGGCTCTTGGTTTGTAAGAGCTGTCACGGTCGCGGAGGCCCTCCTTGCTGGGTACATTGGGACAGGTCTTAGCATCTAGTACAAGAGTACAAGAGACTACTAGGCACTTCGTCTAGCAAAATGTCTGCATAAAATACTTGCTGCTGCATGATTCAAGGTTTATTACTTGCATGGTTAGTATCGCAACCCATCGCTCTCTCCTTAATAGGACCCCGTCGTGTAATTTGGCCACCCCCCCTAACTATTGCTCTTCTCCTCGTCCTCGTCCTCGTCCTCGTCCTCGTCCTCCTCTTTCTGACTCACCCTCTGGCTCACCCTCTGGTTTACCCTCCGGGCACCACCATCCACCACCCATCGTCCACCACCCATCGTCCATCATCCGCCACCCGTCATCCGTCATCCATCATCCATCATCCATCATCCACCATTCACCACCAACCATCCATCATCCATCATCCACCCATTCACCATCCCACCATCCGGAAAGCCAGCAAGCAGGTGACGAGTGTGTGAGCCGGGGTTGTCCAGCTGCGAGCCACCAATATAGGCTTAGCTATGAATTTGCTACGTCAACTCCGTAGGTATATGGCATTGTAAAAATAATGAATAAACAAAAATAATATATACAAAAATATAAACTACTATAGACTATTCCGTATATATATATATATATATCCAATTATATATTCCGTAATCGCTTGAAATTCGCTTAAGCAGCTAATCTGGATTCGATGTGGCTCGCAGCTGGGCAAGCTACGGAAAGCCACCTCCACAACCGCCCCCAGTCTTTTGTCCAACCAGCGGCAGCCATTCATCCAACCGTCAACGCGATTGGCAACCGCAACCACGTCGACGTCTTTCCTTGCCTTCCCAAGCTTCCCGTCACGCACGCAACTGTCACTTCTCGTCAGCCCTCTGGCTGGTTTGGTTCTATTATTCATCCGCCTTCCTCCCGGCACGCAACCTGGGCACGCAACCTGGGCCCGTCAGCACTTTAATCTATCCCAGCTGCGCCAGAAACGCCCACCACATTACATTTCTGTCCGCGACATCGTGCACACCACGTTGAACCACATTGCACCACGTTGAACCACGTCAAACCACCACTACCACCTCTACCACCTCTTACACCTCTTACCACCTCTTACCACCTCTTACCACTACTACCACCGCTACTACCGCTACCACACCAATACCACCACCAACCACCAACCACTACTGCCGCTGCCGCTGCCGCTGCCGCCGTCGCCTCCCGCTAATTCCTCCACCACGACCATGTCGTCTGACGTGTCTGTCTAATCACCGTTGTTCCTCAGCTCTTGCCAAAAACCGTCGCGCTGTCAGATCCCTTTCGTGCCGGCCGTGCTGTTAACCGCCGGCAGTGTGCGCTGCTACCTCCGAATCTTTTTACCGCTGTGCGAATCCATCGCCAAGAGCCTGTATCCTGCGACACTCACGCCCAGCACCGATATTCTCCGCGCGCGGACGGGTCGCCTCGGTCCTCGTCCACGATTCACTCTCCCGACCATTACATTGCGTCAGCTTCTCATCGCCATGATCTAGCAAAGCATGGCCTCGCTGCTCAATAAGACGGAGCAGGGTCCTCCTCCGCCGCGCCAGATTCGCTTCGTCAATAACCAAGGTCAACCTCCCTCCAAACGCCGGAGAATTAATGCTGCGTACGTCCCGCTCTGTACTATTCTTTCTGCTGTCGTGTCCAACACGAGTCCCTATGATGCCCTTGTCGCGACCATGGCCTTCTGAACTTGTCCTTCCTGACCTCTGCGCCGGCTGAGACCACAAACTAACATATACCAGCTGCTTGACCTGCCGTCGACGAAAGACTAGATGTGCCGGTGAGCGGCCACTCTGCTCTACCTGCACCAAAAATGGACATCGGTGCCAAGGATACCCCGAAGACTCCCGGAAAGATTCTCAAGGCGATTTGCTTGAAACCAAGGTGGCCGTCGACGAGGAGGAGGTGCCGTTGGATGATGCTGCGCCCGACGAAGACGGCCCGAAACCAGTCTTCAAGAAAGTAGACAGCAGCAATAATGGCGTCAAGAAGCAGCACGGTTCTACATCGCCGTTTACGAGACCAGGCTCCTCCCGTCACCCTGCGCCCGGTACCGAACATGGCCGTTTCGAGTCGGAACCTGCCCGTCCTTCACCTTCACCCACGCAACATCCGTCACATCTTTCAACGGGTACCGATGACGCTCCAGGCTCGCCAACGTTGAGGCGAAACTATTCGCACCGGGTTCCCTATTTTCGGTATTTTGGACCAACTGCCATCGTGCCTGGCTTCAAGCAAATGGTCGTGTCAGTTCGTGATCGGCGCCGTTCTACTGGGGGGTCACAGTCAGCAGCTTCGCCAGTCTCGAACCAAAGCGGCGGTCTGGGAGGCAGCAGTATTACTGCCGGGAGCGATGTTGCGGTAGAAGATATGCCGTTCTACGATCCTAGCAGCACATTGCCTGTTCACCCCCTGATTTTGAACCTCGTCAAGACGTTTTTTATGCATCTTGGTTGTAATTACCCCTTCCTGAAGCAGCCCAAGTTCCTGCGAATGGTGACGGAAAAGAGAGTCGAGCCTATTTTGGTTGATGCCATTTGCGCCATTGGTGCTCGCTTCTCCGACGCGCAACAACTGACCGGGGGGAATGACAAGTTGCCCCGGACAGAAAGAGGTCAACCATTTGCTCAGCGAGCCAGGCAGGCTACAGTTGAGACCTTCCCTTGTCCGTCTGTCGGGGCAGTTCAAGCGCTGCTTTTGATGGCGTATGAGGGATTCGGTGCCAATCAGGACAGCGCGCTTTGGATGTATCTTGGTCTCGCCATCCGCATGGCACTTGATTTGGGCTTGCAAAAGAGGGTCGGGATCCAGTATCAAGGTGAAAAAGACCCGTGGTACGCAAGACATAGGAGTCGAGCCAATGATGAATCAGAAACCGCCGAGGATAAGAAACCCGCTGAATCCGATTCACCCAGCCTGGAGGAACAGAGGGAGGTAGAACAGGAACGCATCGATACGTTTTGGGCCGTCTTCTTCCTTGATCGCGTTATCTCCTCGGGCACTGGTCGGCCTGTCACATTGCGCGACGACGATTTCGAGTTACCTTTTCCTGCGGCCAGGATTGACCCCACGACCGGGTGGCCGGTGCTCTTTCCAGTCCTTCTGGAAATCATTCACCTTTATGGGCGTGTATCTGACCTATTGAACAATGTTCATAATGCTCGAGACCTCACCGATGACAAATGGAGCAAGCTCGCCAAAATGGAGCATCAGTTGACGAAAATGTACAAGAGCTGGGATAATCGCCTGCAATTCAACGTCAGCAATTTCAAGGCCTACTTGAGTCTGGGGCAGGGAACGACTTTTATTTTGCTGCATTTCTGGTTCCATGCCTTGTTCACTGTACTCCACCAACCGACTTTGTTAACACCCTTTGGAGAGTTAAAGACCGAACATCAACTCCTTCCTGATAGCCGAGAGCTGAGCATGAGCAGCGCCAAAACCATATGTGACATCTTGTCATTCGCAGACTTGATCGACCCCATCAGCTTCATTGGCAATCCGTTCACTAGTCAGCCCATCTATATTTCAGCATGTGCCTTTTTGATGGAGTCCCGTGCCAATGCTTCTGAGGGCCCATCCAGAGAATGTTCACCACCGCTTGCTGCCACCGCCAGAAGGCTGCCTATTCAGAGGAAAGCTTCCATTTCCAAGCACTCTCGGCACTCTTTGCTCGCTTCAGCAGCCAATCAGAACTATCAACGATGCTACAACTCTTTGCAGCAGATGCATGCATACTGGGGAGGTGTCAAGTATATACTGACAGCATTAGACCAGAAGGCTAAAGGGATCTGGGATTGCGAAACCTACACATCCGAAGAGTACGAAAGTACCAAGATCCCCCCAATTCAACCAGGGATTGCGGGAGATTTCGGTCACCTAGTGCAAAACTCACCTAAAGCAGGTGGACCTCCCATTGCGTGGAGTCTTGCCGGCACCGCGAACTCTCCAAACTCCAACTTGACGCTTATGTACCAAAACCCGAATGTTCACCATGGCCATGGTGTGAATCAAGGCACACATCAACAGCACTTGCAGGCCAATCAACGACAAGCCAGTACACCGCCAGGCAACATGTTGTACGATCCCATAAGACAAAGCATGCCGACCGAGCCCGGCAGCATGTATCCTCCAGCTGTACCACCGTCAAACATGGCTGGCGCAGCAACTTCGCCACGTTGGGCGCGTTCTCGGCGTCCTTCAAACTTGACAAATGCAACCGTTCCGCCATATTCAACGACTGTCAACGATGGTTACTCGGATCCTGGAGGAGATCCACCAAAGCCGTACATCGCATCGGGATATACTTCGGCAAGCCAAAACTCAGGCGGTTACGATAGGTACAATGCCTCCCCCACGAGCAACGTTGCGGATGGCAACACCACGCACGGCCGCAGTTCCGGTACGCCAAACAACAATGTCTATTATCCACAGACTGTGCCTTACCAATCGTCCTGGACATTCGGCCACGGGAGCATGGATGCTATCACGTTCGACAGCCAGGACATCGACATTGGTGAGCTCGGTCTGCAGCAGCCAGATCTCATGGGCAGGTGGTTAGAATACATACCCAGTGACGTGCTTGGTATATTCGACAACCACAACATGAACAATAGCCAGAATAGCCATTCTGGGCGGCGTACCTGATGTCCTGAAATTATTCTGAGAGTCAAGCAGCGAAAAAGCTGGACTTGCATCCTTTTTTGAAAGATTCCCTCGATACAATCAGGCTTAAAGACCAGGTTGCATCATATTATCATGACTTGAACTTGCACAGCGATTCTTTAAAAATTCATGTCATTAATCACCCGGGCTTAGAAGGGGAGGGTTATCATTTATTTTCTCTTCTATTTTCTTTCTTTTTTTTTTTTTTTTTTGGCCCCTTCATCTGTAGGGTCTTGGTGACGTATTTGGCATGATGGGAACACAAAAAAGACATGGATTAGCGTCTCAAGGGGAATACCGTAACATGATGGAGAGTTTCTTCATTTTCGTAAAAACATTTATTTTTCCCTCTTTTTTTTTTTTTTTTTTTGGCTTTTACCCTTTGGGGACAATTGGAAAACATGACGGGGACATGAGCTATCAACAGTGCACGCACCAATGTCGTACCTTGGCAGAGCTGGTGAAATATTTCAGGGAAGGGCGGTTGGGCTTTTCTGTAGTCTTCAAAATCGGTGGCTTAATTAGCGCGGCGTCTTTTCATTGAGCGCAATGACGCTTGTTTGGATACCTTACGTGGCATTTCGGTTGCTCAGTGCACGTGGGGATGAATGCAGAAAGGCTCTAGTTACTGCATGCGTACGGAATACGGTAACTATACAAGACTATTCACGGTTGCATCTGGCCTAACTCGAGTGCCCTGGTATATCTTGGCTGCCTTGCTTTTTCGTTGTGGCTGCGGCCGGGACTCCGCATGGAGTACGGATATATACGGATATGTACGGCTATGTACGGCTATGTACGGATGTGGATGGATATGGACGGAGTCAAGGGTAATCGTTTATCCCTGGTAGATAGTTAGGCCACGGCCGAATAAATGGCTAAGAAAAGCTCTGGTGGATCCTCTCCCATACCTCCCATACATGTAATGTAGCCTCCAAATTTATCAAACTACTGACCCTGAATCGTCGACGCGACACAGCTTGATTAACCATCTCGCGCTCAGCAAGCCTTTAGTCCGTAGTCCGTCGCGGGGCCCGTTGACTATGGCTTTCACTGAGTTTCATCTAGCAAGGAAAAACTGTCAATGAGGGCACCCGACATGTCCGCCTAAACAGGCTCGCTCCATCTGCTTCTAGTACATCAACACGGTTTCGCACCGGCCGTTGACTCTTCCCATCTCAACTCAATTGCAGACTGGTAGAAAATGGTGACCTACTTCGCGCCTCTGAGGTGTGTGCGCTCTGCGTCCGTGGTAGCTCGCCCACGCGCTCGATGTTTCTCCGCCGACGCCGCAGCTCATCCTTCCCACAAGACCCAAGTCTACGTATCCGAAACCAACGACCCGTTGTTGAATCTCTCCGTGGAGCATCGCCTTTTGCAGATCACGCCCCCAGAGTCTACTGTTCTCGTCCTCTATGTCAATGCGCCCTGTGCCGTGCTGGGCAGGAATCAGAATCCCTGGTTGGAACTCAACCTGGCACGACTGGCGCAAATTGCCAACAGACCAGGTGAAATTGGATGGAAAGACGCTCCTGTCAAGCTGGTTCGCCGGCGATCGGGAGGCGGGACGGTTTTCCACGACCTCGGCAATGTCAACTTCAGCGTCATCTGCGGCCCCAAGGTGTTTGACCGAGACAAGCACGCGGACATGGTGGTTCGCGCGCTAAAAGCACTTGGGCGGCCACGCACGAGCGTGAACAAGCGACACGATATTGTCATGGACGTCGATGCAGCTGGACCACAGGAAACCAGCACTTTCAAGATCTCCGGATCGGCCTACAAGCTGACGCGCTTGCGGTCACTCCATCACGGCACCTGCCTGCTCCGAAGTCCCAACCTGGCAGATATCTCGGGCATGCTACGATCGCCTGCGGAACCGTTTATCAAGGCGCGCGGTGTCGACAGTGTGAGAAGCCCCGTGCGAAACGTGCATCTCGACAACGACTCGTTCAAGGATGCGGTGGTGCAGCAGTTCAGCCGTATGTACGGCTCCCTGGACGTACGTGCCGACTTTGGCGATGAGGCCTTGTCAGACGACAACATCAGGTCCGGTTACGAAGAACTCAAGTCTAGGGACTGGATCTACGGACAGACTCCGAGATTTTCATTCTGCACGTACCCGTTTGAAGCGGACCCTCGGCCTCGACCGCCATTACCTTTCAATGTGAGTTTTTTTTTTTTTTTTTTCCTTTTTCTCATGTCCAACCACCATGCCTTCTCAACTAATTGTGGAAAAAAGAGGGGGCTGTTCCTCGAGTCGAGACACGGCATGATTGAAAAATTGCAAGTCCTTGGCGAACAGAGAGCCATGGACCGTTCCCTCAGTACAACGTCTTTACATGACATTCATGATTGGGTCTTGCAGCTATCTCGAGCCGGTCTGAGTGATACTGATGCCGAGACGCTTGGCACTTGGATCAACCATGTCTTGGGGACAGACTTTACCCGCATTCCATCTCCAGCTACAATATGATGCTAATCGATACCTCTGAGCACATGGGGGAGTGACGTTAGAGACTGGTATTACCAATCAGGCTTGTTAATGCATCGCGCTTTGACAAGTAGGACGGGACAGTCCTCGTCGAGAACAAAGGTGGCTTGCAGCGTGCTTGGTTCGCGACAAGTAGCGCGGCTGAATCTGCCTTGAGGACACTGAGGCCTAGGAGGCAGATCATTCGATCTCGTACAGCTAACCGCTTGACCTGGTGTCTTTCCTTGAAACTGCTGTCACGCCATCGCAAAACATTCCACCGCTTCTACCTTTGCTAAAACACTACGGGTCCAAGTAGTCTTGATGCAAAGCGCCTGCCTCTCTCTTATGGTTAGGATACGTCACCATCAACGGCACATGCCATACCAAGGCCTCGCACCATCTCTCCGCAATACTACCGTTCTCATGCCCGGCCATCCTGGATCTTCCCTACCAGCAAACATGACGTACATTCGATAACTCTACCTATGTTATCCCCGCCCCCAGAAAGCCCACCATTGAGGATATTCTCCCAGCGATGCACATCGGCCCGACTTGGTTCCTCTCCCATCGCGTGGGCGTTGTGCCCATGACGTCTCCCAGGGACTTGACGACTGGTATTCTGGGCGTCAAACGATCGGCCAGACGTCCGGGATTCGCCGTTTCTAGAATTCGAGGGGAATAAGCTCCTGGCATTAGAACGGCAAGCTTGATTCGGGCATGTATACCCTTGCGGGCAAGTACAAGTTTGTAAACCGAGCATTGGAGATCTATGGCGATGCCGGAAAGAAGGATGGATTGGGACGTCCTAAAGACTCGGTCTTTTGTTTGGAGTATAAGTGAGGAATATCGTGGTGCAGAAAACTGAGACATGACGTTGGATATATATATATATATATGAAGACAATGTGCAAAGATGAAATATAGTGTTGCAGACAGTCTGGTATCCATGTACGAGAATTGTACGACTGAACGGTGTATGATTTGGTGTCCAATTGCAAAGAGGTCAGTCTGCGCACCTCAGAATAACACATCACTCACCCTCGTCACCGGGCGTGAATCATGCTGGACCCCCGAGTTATATGACCAACCAGGCCTATATCCTCTGGTTCATAGTTCATCCTCGCTCGCGCCATTGAACGTTCCTGTATCATCTGAGTGGCATGATTCCTGGTCGCAATATGAATTTATGCGCCGTCAATGTGTCTGCCATGCTAAGCCGTATGAGTCACTTGAGATGCGTAAGGCCGGAGCCTTTGCCATAGTGCGACCTGCAGTGGCTCTTTGCTTCGACGGGGACGATCATATCCGACTTTGATTAGACCCATGGAGAAAATCGACGGAGCCAATTGAGACAGTAAATGACTCAATCTCTTTCCGAGTGAATTTAATGGCATTTCAGTCTTGATGAGTTAGTTGTCAAAGCGAGTCGATCGAGTGGGGGCTGTCAAATTCAACAGGAGCCAAGTTTGATCCCTCGATTTCGCGCTGCAGCTATAAACTCGATGGTGTTGATAGGCTTGCCAGCGTCGTTGGCTTTTGAATGCAGAATGCCTGCCCGGATGTCTTTCAATTCGATCTCCATGGCCGTGGCTACCGCCACCAGGAACGAAGAAATGGCATTGACTGAATAGGCTACGTGAGACGGAATCATGTAGTCCGGAAAGGTTCCCGAGCCCCTCCGAGTTATGTGTTGTAATTCATGCCCTAATGCCTCGAAACCAATAGTTTCCAGTTTCTTTTCTTCTTCGTCCCCTCTTACTAGCCTGTCTGCGACAACAGATGAAGTCGATGGGCGATGTCCTGCCTGCAACTATGTCAAAGCATCAGCCACATGTCGCACATTAGGTTAGATCGACTTTATAGCTTACGGAAACTCGTCAAGTTCAGTTCGCTTGCGTCTCTACTTAACCCGCGTATCTCTTCTATGCACGAACTCTCCCTCGCCATTCGTTTCGGTTGGTATCTGGCAACATGGCCTGTTCTAAGCAACGTCCGTCCGGCAGCAGTCTAAACTCGGGTAGTGGGAAACCAGGGAAAGAATTTCTTAAGCAGCATATTTGTCGATTATTCGTCTTGGAGTCGCCTCGAGAAAGACGCGAGCGGTAGATTATGCGTTCCCTGTAACGCCGACTGGGGCTATTCGGTCATGTCGCGAGAGTAACGATCCAGCAACAACAGCTCAGCCCCGGTCCTGATATTTGTGGCCAGCCTCTCTTTGACCTGTATTCATGAACAGTTCTCTAGAGTCCGGCTCGGTAAGAGCTTGTGTGTTCGGAAATCTTAGCTTTGTGCTCCGTCGCTCGATTAAATCAGTTGTGCTGGGTTCGGCCCCAATGATCGAGGTCTTCAAACTGGGTATATCTTGACGTTACAGTTTGGACCATGTAGGGCATCAAGTCAGCATTGTCCACTCTTGCATGTATCAAGAATGATGCTGTGGTGGATAAAAGGCAGGGCGTGAAATTAGAGCTTATATCGACCTGGACTGCGAGCACCGATGACCAACTTTTGCCGGTGGAAACAGCTCGTTTTATATCATGCAGCGCTCCAGCAAACGTCGACATAGAGCGAGTCTTTGCCGGGTCGGGATCGGGATGATTCCGTACGCCACCCTCTTCTCTGACGTGGCAGCTTTTCGAACGACTCGAGCTGCAGCGGCTCTCGGCTCCTGCGCAACGCAACGCAACGCAACGCAAGCGCCATCACAATCACAGAAACACAGTCTCATCAGGGACCTTGTCTCAAGCACATGTTCCTCGCAGAACTTGATTAACACATTCGAAGCCCCCTCTTCCCGGAATGTCGTACATCTGAATGCTTCAACGCTGAGTCTCTGCGCCGTATCCCTCGTTCTGGTGTTTTGTAAGGATGAAAACCCCCCGGAGCGTGCTTCTCCTCATGCTGCACCAGGTCGCTCGCCGCTCGAGGCCAATAAGGCGACTTGGAATTTCGAAACAATATCAAAGCAGTCGATTTCAGCTGTTTGCCACCCCATGATTCGTTGCGCAATGGAAATTCTCCCATTGGTGTGTGTGTGTGTGTGTGTGTGTGTGTGTGTGTGTGTGTGTGACGATGCTCGCTCGCCCATGTACGTACTACTCTGTAACCTTATAGTGCGCCAGGCACACACACCTCCATTTGCATATATCCTGCATATGTTTGTTATACGGAGCAACTACGTACTTGGTTTTCCCCTCGTCCTTCCAACTCCTCAGCGGTCTCGAACGCAAAAAAAAAAAAAGAAACTCTCCGAGTACTCCGTACAATTTCCCGTATGCAAGAAAGGTCACCAGACACCATTCGGTGGGTGCAAACCAAGTTCATTGCAACCCGACCGACCGACCGACCGACCAATCCTCCAGCCACAGGAGCAAACGCAAGCAAGTTTTCGACCCGTGATATACAGGACAGTACGGAGTACGTACGCCTTGATCCCGGTTGCGGGATGGATGGGATTGGGCGGACAAGAGGGTGTGATGCAGCAGCACGGGAAGGCGAGGAGGGGGGTGTATGAACCCGTAGATTTGTCATCTTGCCATGATGGTTCTGCGTACACATCGGGCATGTGGTCTTCGTTACTTGACAGACAAATAGTTAGATGCCTTCCAGTTCGTGTCAGTTCCTCCGTCGTACGTACGACTGGACACGAACGCGGTACTTGCTTTCGCCACACCTACTATACGCGGCCTACCCTATAGCCACAGACCTCTTTCCAACACACCCACCACCCACCACACACACACACGCGTCCTGCGTTTGACATCATCATCCCCCGCAGACATCCCAACATCCCGAATCTACCATCCAGGGAGCCCGCGCGTCATATTCCTAGCGCATCAGTAGTTTTCAAAAGACCCTACAGGAAATCAGACCTCCATTCCTCGACTGCCGAACCTGCGAATGCGCAGCACACTCGTGGACATCCATCCCACCTCCGCGCAATTACACTTACGCAGCACTGTCTTCCGAGCGTATCCCCAGACTTTTGCGGGGTTCATCACCAGATTCACCCACCACCCGCCACCCACTACCCACCATTCACCAGAGAAAGCCTTCACATTACTCGCTCAAGCACCGCGGCCGAGGGTGGTTCATCGCTGAACACCTTGTGGACGCCACTCGTCCACCAAGAAGATGCTCTATAGCATCACTTCCGGCTCCTGGAGAAGCAGTAGCTTGTTCTCGAGTAAATTGACTTGACTTGATACTCGCAAGCTTCTATTCGGGTATTTATACTGTGAGACCTCGCGGCGAGTCTGACGCCTCCATCTAGGAAATGGTGTGCATGTCGGCAGGCCACGCGTGGGCGCAAGTCGCCAGACGCGGTGGTGTAGTTTCATAACATTGCATTCACATCTCCCCTGCTGCGTTGAAGAATAGTCAGACTACTCCATTACGGATTGATACCAAGGCGCAGTCGTCAGAGGGTACTCTTGCCACCGTCATTCCAACCTCATGTCTGCCAAGTTCAACAAGCTTAGCACGTACGTAACTACTGTACTGGCTGACATGTGTACGGTCTTGCTGAGTCATCGGAGATAGTACAACCGAACTGCCGTCCAGGATCATATACTCCACATAAATATAAAAACAAAATACTAGGGCAAAAATGGACCATGTTCAGCGATAAGAAACCTGAACAAGCAATCCGGACCATGCATGCTGCCCGCGGCAGTTCACGCTAATCTTCCAAACGCAACAGGGACCATAAGCGAAAATGTGATAATGTATCGCATCTGCGCCGATCGGTGATGTCGAACCCGCCCCCCTCGCTTGAGGAAGCGCGTCTGCTAGGGACGGCGCCAGAAAAGTATTTCTAAACAGGACGTTCAGAAGCGTTAAGCAACTAACCGGTTGGCACATGTAAGTGATCAGTGGCCGTGAAAACATTGAGTGAGAGAGAGCTGAGGTTACGAATAATCGACGGCTACTAAGGAGTAATATTTATGTTAATACCCTTCTTATCAAAAACAACCGTGCACTTCGGGACTTCTCCCCTAATTAATAACAACCCCGTGGGATATCCTGGTCGCTTTGCGCCGTCTGCACCAGTGTGCATCCGCGTGGTATCATCATGCATGCAGTTGACCCGCGGAAACTCTGCCAGCCAGGAGCTTGAAGATAAGTATTTAAGGATACTTTCCCGAATCATTGGGCCAAGAAAAGGCGTTAACAATGAGCGAAAGATTTGAGCTAGACCTCAAGGGAGAGGAGAGAGCAGAGTGCTGTTAAATCGTCATCGGCAGCCAAGAGAAAAGATGCGAACGCGCTCATCCCGCAGAACTCCTGGTGCAATACCGTACGGTACATAAACACGGAACATCAAACACGTCCCACCCCGTATGGAACCATAGACTGCTTCATCAAAGCGCGGACCCACAGCGGAATGAGAACGCTGGACTGAATTGCTCCGTGCTATAGTTATTCCGTACAGTCTATAGTCTGCAAATCTACTTGCAGGGGTAGCTTAAGCCAATTAGATATCAGTTTAGAAATTAGCAAGACATGGAGTAGAGAAAATAGATACTTTAACTTAGGTGTAAATTATATGGTAAAATAAGTCTATGCGGGGTAGTGCTTAATCCATACATGCAGCTGTTACCGAGTACTTAAAAGTGGGGCTAGTAGATTTGCAGATTAATTCCAGGGTTGGAGTGTATAATGTAATACTCCGTGGTGGTGGTGATGATGAAATGAATCAACTAGGCGGGCCTTGACTTGAAAAGCACCAGTTAGTTTCTCGTTCTTATTATTCATTCATTCACTGCATTCATCCGTATGCGTTAGGTCTTCGTACATTCGGAATACATGGCTTCGACACTGGGTCGACACTGGCAGGATTCGACAGGACCGGGGTAATTCACCTCTTGCAGAACCCGACGGGACCACACTTGAAAGGACCCATGTCGGCCTGACGAAAAGCCAAGGGAAGCTTGTACCTTACAAGAATGGTGGGGATTGCATGATAATTTTATCCAGGGTTCACGATAGAGGTCCAATTGCAGCAGACCTCTCTGGAAGCAGAGCCGAACGCGAGCCGTCCCTTGCGAACTGGGGTAGGGGTAGGGGTAGGGGTAAGGGTAGGGGTACTATGCCGTGAGGGAAGGAGCATGAGATGGAGCTTGCACCTTCCCCTACGCATCGTGAGAATCTGTTTCTCTGACGTGCGTGACAGGCGCCTGCTTATTTAGAATAGCATCTTTGGGGATAAACGGAGCAGCGTTTGGTTAGTCCCATGTTGGGAGAACTACGTTAATATGCATCGAAGCAGTTCATGAGTGGTCATGAGCTGGGGAAATTGATGCCAATGTCGCAGATGCCTAGCCCATGCCAACACATCGTGTGCTTCGCCTGCGCTTGCCGTTATAGGTCCATATGGGGCAGCGGCTGCGTCAATTCTGAAGTCCTTGGTTTAAACCCGATGGGAATTGCCTAACTCTTGGACCCTGTACGGAATGCAGATGGGAGGAATGGCGGGAAAAAAGTGTCTGCGATCTCAACTTCATCCTCGGGCGGCTACGCCATTGCGATCTTGCACCAATTTCTGATCGAGCTCATTAGCACTGATTGATTCGAGCCTGTCACTGTGCCCACCTCTACTTGGAAGAAAAGGGAACCAAACAGCATGGAACCCTGGCGGCGTGTTCCTGCAGATCAAACGGTTTATGAAAAGAGGGGAGACGGAGAGGGCCGGGGGAGGAGAGGGGGGGGTGGGGGGGAAAGCTGTGTAGGTAGACGCAATCTTTTGGGGAAATTCCGCCGGCGTCGTTCTGCTTATTGTCAAGACACTAGCGATTTGACCCATGTGCGGTGGAATAGCGCAATGCCCAGATTGCCATGTATTGCCGACTATTGTCGATATTCTTTCAGGCTACTCCGTACTTGCTGCTGGAAGAGGCAAGAGTTGTTCGTTGTCCGTTCAGCCGAGGTTCGCGCTACGTTATGGTTACTAATCGTTACTAATCGTTGTTGGGTCTGGTGGGCTTTGGGCAAGCGCCAGCACAAAATAGATTGAAACGGGCATTCACCGCTCACCGCACACTATTTTATGCGGAAGTTGTGCATACGCATGGAAGCTATTTGCTATTTGCGGCTCAGTTGGGACATTTGGACCCCTTGTGCCAGAACTGCTGCACCTCGATACGGAATAGATGATTCCAACAAGAAGAGGAAATTAGGGGTCTCCTGCCACTGATGCCACTGATACCACTGATGGAATCGAAAAAAGAAGCCCCCCCGGTTTCTGAGCCGCCCAGCTGGGTTTTCCCACCTCGCCGCTCAATGCCCTGCCTGCCCATTGTCTCTCAGCATTGACGCCTGCGGCACCGCGGTCTGGCGCGCACCAGGCGGAAATACTATTCCTGTACATCACACATCACATCACATCACAGTACGGATAACATGGTCCTTGCCCTTGGGATGAGATGAGGCTAGGAAAAAACCATGATGCCACTAATACTTCAGCTTGGTAGGCTGATGTCGCCCACGCAGCCAATGGCGTCCAGGGGACCGATAAGATAAACTCCTTGCGAGCATATAGGTGGACCCACTTCGCTTTGTTCAAGCCTGGTCAGTGTCGGCATCCAGCCCAGCCACCTGGTGGTCAAATTAGTACATGACGGGGTGCCAGGGAGTTGGTGGGGTCCGTTATGTAATTCACTGCGAATCCGAATTCCGAACGAACGAACGAACATTGAGCCACTAACTAGCACCAATTCAAGTGCACTAATTCCCGTGAGCTACGTCACCGACCGGGATATAGGAAAAAAAAAAAAAAAAAAAGATAACAAAGATGAGGAAGCCAGAAGGCCCGCAAATAAATACTTCAGTTGGGATGCTGGTATCTATTGCCAACATCCTGCTCAGCCGATCGCAAGTCTTCTCGCATCGAGACCACGCTCATCAAACCTTTTTTCTCCCTTAAACTCTAGATGGCGGATTTGACTGACTAGAACTAGAAGCAATCCGAAACGAGTAAAGGCCACTCCAGTAAGTAAGTAGCCACGCCAGATGGGTCTAGGTTGGGCACACAGTGCAATCCATAGATGGGTTGACGATGCAAGGCTTGGCGCGCCGCTCAGAGGTAGGTGGCGCGGGCTGGACTAATAATGGCTGGGCCACTGGATACGCACAGTGCGATCTAGCCACAGGTTGGATTCCGCATATATGGGCCGCCGAGCGGACTGCTCCATATTGAATGCCACTTTTTATTTTCTTTCCCCAAGTGCGACGCATCAAGCTAGGTACCTGGGTGCCCAGGTACTTGGAGTGCTAAGCTCTGTACTCCGTATTCCGTATTCCGTACGGAGTATATTCTGTGAGCCGTTCTGCGTCACTGTCTGTAACTTTATCAATGCAAATGAAGATGATGGATATCGCGCCCACATTGTCACGACCGACCTAGGTGCCGAGTAGAGTCAGGAGAGAGGCTCTGGGGTATGCACCAGCTCGAATTTCATCGTTAGGGTTAGGGGAGAGCTGTTGAGATGATCAATTTGGCGACATCGCATCGCACTTGCTTATCGGTCGATCTCTGCGACCCAACCAAACAACCAACCAACCACCAGCGGGCGGGCGGGCGACCTCTCGCTGCAGCAAGACGTCTCAGTGGGCATCGCAGTGGGCAGTGGGGTGTGGCTCACTGCCTGCCTTGCCTGCCCCACCTTGCCTTGACCCTGGCTGTGGTTCTTCTTCTTGAACCCCCCCCCCCTCCCCCTCCCCAAATCCTTTCCTACCATCACTTATTCAAGACGAAACCTCCGCTCGCCGTGCGCTCTCGTCTCCGTCCACATCCCGCCGAACCTGCATTTCACCTGCATTTTCCACTCTTTAATCGCGCTCCGCTACTTCGTACATTCTCTTATTGCCTGCCTTCCAGGTCGTCGACGGGCCTTTCTTCCTTTCTCGCTTGCGCTCCTCGCTGCTCGCACGCCGTCCTTTTGTCATCGCAGGCCCAATCAGCTAGCTCATCATCAACCCGACGGCCATGCCACGATAAATGGATCTTTGCTCGCGGCCGCTCTGACCCAGCCTTGCGAGCACCAGCATGTTGAATTTACCGAAGACAGGTTCCTTATAATTCGGCTTCACGATGGATTTTCCGCGCAAAACTCACCAACAACAACAATCTGATATCCCGCAGGAGTCGCTCCCGCTTCACGCTCCTCTTCCGCAGTCGGCGTCGATGCCGCTCTGTACCGCCAGCAGCACCCCAGCATCGTCACCCGGCCTGTTCAGCCCGACTGCTTCACGGCACAACCTTACTCTGCCATATACCTCCCTCTCCGAATGCAATACGCCAGCACCGACCGGACACAGCCCATTTCTTCATCCATTGCAGACGCACAGAGTCAGAGAGTATGTTGGATCTCACGCTTGGGGTGATTTTTTGAACTTTTGTTCGCACATTCCTATATCACTCTGTCCCTTCCCAGCGCTATCCCACCTGCAATGTACCTGCTTCAAAAACTCGGGTGTTATTGGCGCACATTTTCCCCTCCCCGAGTGTCTTCCACATATCCTTGCATATTCCTGGCCTTGTCTTCAATTTAATTTAATTTCGTCTTGCTGCTCGTAACTGACATCCGCAATCAAAGGACTCACAAAGCGCTTATCGATTCGGACAATATCAACGGCCGCAAGACGATCAATCAATATGAAGTCATTGAGGAAATTGGCCGTGGTATGCATGGCAAAGTTAAACTGGCTCGCAATCTCGAGACTGGCGAGAATGTGGCCATCAAGATCATCCCTCGATTTTCGAAGAAGCGCCGACTAGGCAAAGTCACAGCTTTGTCACCCCAAGACAAGACCAAGAAGGAAATCGCCATTCTGAAGAAAATCCGGCACGACAATGTTGTCGCACTTCTCGAAGTGATTGATGACCCCGAGTTGAAGAAGATTTACATGATACTCGAACACGTCGAACTGGGCGAAATTGTCTGGCGCAAGAAAGGCTTACCACATATTTGCCAACACGAGCGGCGCCAGGTCGAACGAGAGATGGGTGGAGGAGGAGGAGGTGGTGGTGGTGGTGGCGGTGCTTCCACGCCAGAGGAGGAGCAGTACACACAACTTCTTGAACGTCGGCAAGCGATCAAGGAGATGAAGAGAGCGAAAATGGCGCAAAACTACGCTGGACCATCCGACTACTGGAGCGTTGAACATGGCGCAGCCGATGAAGCTAGTAGTAGTGTAGGCCATTGGTCCCGCGTATCCTCGCGCGACGATTTTGCTGTCGCGGACGGCCCATCTTCTCGTTCAGATTCGCGACGGTCCTCTGTTGCTCCCTCTCGATCACTCTCCATCGCTTCTACAAGTTTAATGCCTTCAGAACTGGCCGAGGACATCTCCTGGGTCGATGATATGGAGACACCGGGTCTCTTACATTCGAACCCAGATTCAATGGTAGCCCTCGACGGCACCATGAATGGTGCATATGCCGAGGAAGGCCCGCGAGCTGGCTTTCGGGAACGATCTCCAAGCATGGCCGACTCCATCATATCGCATATGTCATCGGTGGACTACAACCCCTACGCACAGGACTCTTTCGCCGAAGATTACTCTTTCGTCCCTTGCTTTACCTTTGATCAAGCTCGGTCAACATTCCGTGATACTGTCCTCGGGCTGGAGTACTTGCATTATCAAGGCGTAGTCCATCGTGACATCAAGCCCGCCAACTTACTCTGGACCAAAGATCATCGAGTCAAGATTTCAGACTTTGGAGTATCATATTTTGGACGCCCTATTCGCGAAGGCGAAGCAGATGACACTGTTTCAGAATCTGAGGCCAAAGATTTTGACGATGACCTTGAACTGGCTAAGACGGTAGGCACGCCGGCCTTCTTTGCCCCTGAGCTATGCTACACGGACGTGGAAAGCGGACTCCAGCCAAAGGTCTCAGAACAAATCGATGTATGGTCGCTTGGTGTCACTCTGTACTGCCTCATATTTGCCCGAATCCCATTTTTGGCCGAAGACGAGTTCCAGATGTTTCGAAAGATTGCAACCGAAGAAGTACACATCCCGCGGCGCCGTTTAAAGCCTGTCGACCCTTCAACATCGCCTGCTGAGCACTCCCTGTTCAAGCGACAGAATCCGGACCCATATCGCGATGACAACGATCTTGAATACGAGACTGTCGATAATTTGTTACAGGACTTGCTGAAACAGATGTTGATCAAAAATCCTGACAAGAGGATTCGTTTGAGGGACATCAAACGCCACCCATGGGTTGTTCATGGCATTACCAACGTGGTTGGTTGGCTGGACGATACTGACCCAGCACGACCATCGCAGGGTAGAAAGATTCAAGTAGACGAGAGGGACATGTCATATGCTGTCGTTCCTCTCACCTTCCTGGAACGTGCCCGGTCAGTTATGAAGAAGGCTGTGGGCAAGGTCATGCATCCCTTGGCAGAAAGAAGTGACAGCAAGTCAAGAAAAAGAGCCGCGAGCAGCGTGGCAAGCTCCGTAGGCGACAGCATCTTCAGACATGCCGGCCTATCCTCGCAACACACCAATCTCGAGCGACGCTCCAGTCTCCGGGGCGACGACTATTTCGCTGGCTCAAGCAGAGACGTTCCGTCTGATATCTCGACCCAGTCACCGACGACAGCCGTCTCAACCACGACGACAGTCAATACGGACAGCTCGCCAACATATGATCCACTAGCTACGGTATTGCGGCCAGTCGAAGGAGCTCGAGACCCGAACCGAGTTAAACCGCAGTTTCTGCAACTCGCCCCTGCTCCTCCTGAGACACAGTCAACACCTGTGACTCCCCATGTGGAGTCTCACCCGGTCCCGCCACGGGATTGGCATCGGTGGGCTCGCACATTTGAGCCCAAGACCGAAGCCGATCCAAGATCCGCTTCACTTGATCATAATCCATTCATGAATTTCGACAAAAGACATCCTGCACCGTCGTTTCAGTCACCCCTGGCTGCTACTAGTACTGAACCTAACCACCATCGTCATGCTGGACTGATGAGGTCGTTGGATCTGGGAAAGAGTGGACGACACCACAATCTTATTGCTCCCTTGCCACTCTCGCCGCCACTACAAGCCACAGCTACTGCCTATCAACACGGTCAGCCTCGTTCAGACTCTGATCTTCAACAACAGCGTCACGGCTATATGACTTCTACCCAGCCGCCCGCTCCCATCACTTCCTTGGGTGGAAAATGGGAATACAAAGAACCGGCGAGAAGCAAGAGCGTAGCAATGGCAGAACCGAAGAATATGGCAGACTCTCGAATACTGTCGCCGCCAAAGCCTGAAGCAGTCGATGTGCCTTGCCCACCTTCACCTGGAGCCGAGGTGAATAACTGGCCTGAACGTATCCCACCATCTCGGGGAAATACTATGACGACAGCAAAGTCGTCAATGGAGTCAATGAATGACATTGGCACGCCGCTAACGAGTCCTAGTGAGACAACGAGTCCTCTCCATACGGATCCTCACAAATATACGTCCTCACAACTGCTCGTGTTCCAATCTGATCCTTCGCTGCCTGCTCTCCTCAGTGGCGCCAGCTCCGTATCTGCGGATATGGAAGCGGAGCTTTCCGGCCGATCAGCACATGAGCAAGGACAGACCTCGCGTCACGAAGAGTCCTTTGAGGCGGTTACACCCCCCGCCTTCGTGAAGGAACCTGCTGTGAGCCCCATGTTTAAGCAGACGCCCGCGATGGGGAGCGGCCCTTTGCAGCTTCATGTCGAGCACGATAGTGCTCCATCTGAGGAGGATATGGACTCTTCTACCCCTCACGTAGACGATGACAACGATGGTGACGATGGAATTTTTCTCATGACCAAGTCGAAGAAGTCATCGCCAAGGAGCGTCCCACGGGCCCGTCCGTTCGAGAACAAGAGGCGAGATACCGGCGCAAGTACTGCAAGTAATGAAACCGCCAAGAAGCTCTCTGTTAGTGGTGACGATTCAGGGCTTCTAGGCTGAATCCTGAATTGAATTTTAGATGCGGATTCCAACTCAATTCAACCATTCAAACTACGTTTCAAGTAGTTTTGCGGACATCTTCTTGTACCCAGGTCATCCGACGCCTTGCCAAAGGCAATATATACCCGATTCGCTACTACAAGACGAAGCCTGTGCTTTAATGTCTTCCAGGCCGACTGGATGTTCGACGCTTCTAGCATAAATCGGCCTTGTGGCCCGATTTTTCTCCTCTCTAGTGTTTTTTGTCACACCCATTTCTCTTTTGTTTCTATTTACGAGCGTTGTACGCATACACGATATGAGTCAAGATGTAGATGAACACGTTTTCAGCAGCCGACTTCGCGATTCGGTAGGCTCTCTTCCAACTCTTTTTTTTTTTCATGAAACGATGCCTGCGAAGAGAAAGAGCAAGCGAATCGCACATTTCGTTCGGCTGGAACATTGTTCCAATATACGTTGAGCAACAGGGATGTTTTACCACGAGCCCTGTTTTCAAGCTAGGCGCCGGAGAAAAAAAAATATCTAGGTGGACCGGTGTGGCATTTGTCAACCATTTGGTTTTTTTTTTTTTCTCCCGGGACGGTGTTGGTTTTGGTTTTTCAAACTTTCTGCTCCTACTCTAGTCAGGCCTACCAATCCTGCATGCCACATTAGAATGAAACCAAGGATGAGGAAATTACTTCCAACTTGTCAGGCGTTTTTATTGCAGCGATTCCAATTTTGGGTTCGAATGTGAGGTTTAAGGTGTGGGAATATTGTTTTTTTCCTGGCGAATTCATTTTGTCGGGAGGTGTAAAATTTTTTTTTATTTTTTTTTTCCAATCTTCTCTTCTTACACATTGCATGGATTCCAGGGTTGCATTGCATATAGATACACGGAATACTCGGGAGGCCAGCTGTAGGAAGGGGAAATCTTGTGTGAACTTTGTTCCTTAATGGGATAAGAGGACTACGGACATGGGTAGACTTGGTCTCGCATGGGCAACGGTAATTGCTATGTAGTATGCTCAATCAAGTTGAGTCAGCTCGTTCCCTGCAACATCTAGGGCCGTGATAACCATGCTGATGGAACATGTGGACTAACTAATGCCGCCCCGCGTTCTTTCTATCCGATTGATCGAAGCGCACTGGTGCCGTTTCCCAAATGTTCTAGTATGGCCAAATGAAGCGGCCAACCATGGCCTGATCTTTTCTGATCGCCTGCTCGCGTTAATGCGAACCTTGCTCCATCCAGACAACGCCCAACAACGCCAGTACTATACATTTTTCAACGCAGCGCGCCATTCATCTTGGCCCCGCACGCATACACCACCAGAAAGGACGACACGGCACTTGCGCAAAGGACTGTGCCAAACAGGACGACGCCCAAGACGGTGTTGAAAAAAGGCGGACTCCTCTTCATGTCCACTATCTGCTTGACAATCTCCTCTAGCGCCAGCGCCATCTTGTCCCGTCCGAAGAGGGACTTGACGCGGTGTTCACCCGCTGCGCCCATCTTGGCCCTGTCCGCGGGTGGCATCTTCAGTGCCAGACGCATCACGTCTGACCAGGCGTCCGTGTCAGCTGGGTCGCGGAGCCAGCCTGTTTGGGCGTCGGCTATGGTCTCGACGGGTCCACCCGTGTTGGCCGCCAGGACGGGCAGGCGGGCGAGCATGGCCTCGAGGGGCACGATGCCGAAGTGTTCGTTTGTCGGGGTGTACACGAGGAGGTGGGCGGAGCGGAGGAGGGCCGACTTGATGGCGTTGGGGACGGAGAGCAGGAACAGGACCTGGGTTGCGGGGGCCACGGCGGCGAGGGATGAGAGGGATGAGAGGGCCGTCGGGGTCATGGTGTGGTGGGTTAGGGAGAGGGATGTCGAGAGAGCTTGGAGGTCGGCGTGGTAGGAGACGTTTTCGGAGACGCGGGGGTCGTAGCCGCCTGATGAAAGGGGGGGGGGAGTGTACACGTCAGTTACGAGACTATATTTCTTGTTCGGTCTTGCATGGATAGGGTAAAGAGAAACGGATGAGATAGTGTGGTGTGTTACCTGCAATGACAAGACGGACGCCCTTGCGCTCTGTGTCGGGAATCTTGGCAAACGCCTTGATTGCCAGTCCGATATCCTTCTTCCTCTCAAATCGATTGATACTCAGAAGCAGCTTCTCCGCGTGCCCCTTGATCTCGGCCTCGCCACCCAGCTTTTCCGCCTCGACATCGGTGTTGACGCAAGGGTACACCACCTTTGTAGCAATCTTGCTAGCCAAACCAGGCCACGTGCTAGCCACGATGGACCGCGTGAATTCAGAGTTGACAGCCACGGCGTGCGCGAAGCCCACGCTCCATTCCTCAAGCCAGTCAAAGGGGATGCGGTACAGGCGCTTCAGCAGCGCCTGTCGCCCCTGCACGAGGAGCAGGTCCGGGAAGTGGCAGTAGAACAGGATGGGCACGTCCGGGGCGAGGAACCGCATGAGTGGCAGGCCCGCGGAGAGCTGGTCGACGACGAAGGCGCGGGGCCGGAGGGACGGTAGCTCGCCGGTGAAGGAAATGACGAGGAGGAGGTGGATGTGGCGGAGGATGGCGCACAGGATGGTCAGTCGAGAGAGGATGGACATGGGGATGAGGGCGTTGGCGCGGACGCGGACGTCGAGGGTGCCTAGGCGGACATTGTCAGCAACGTTGAAGCGCTCTCTTCTTTCTCCGCGATTCAGGAGAGGATAATCGGGTTTTGCGTTTACCGTCTCGGCATTCGTCGAAGCAGTGCTTTGGGTCGCAGTGGTTGGTGAAGATGACGACCTTGTGCCCGCGGGACTGAAGGCCCACGGCGGCGTCGACGACGAGTCGCTCGGCGCCCCCTATGCCCAGGTCGGGATGGAAGAAGACGATTGTGCCGGTGTCGAGGGCCATGGTGAGGGCTGTGGGTGATGGTCGATGCCGATTGTGGTTTTCGGTTTTGCGATCCCCTGCCCAAGCACTTGGCACTTGGCACTCGGCACAGTTCAGACTTCAGATGACGGGAGCTGGTGGGGTGAAGATGTGAGCGGGTTTGGAAAGTGGAGTGGGGGTGTAGCTGAGACATGCACAGCCACAGCCACAGCCACAGCCACAGCCACAGCTACTGCCTGTCAAGTGTCAAGTTAAGTTTAAGAAATCAGAGGACCGCACCGTGCCTCTGCGCGACAGCCGCCTAGACGTCCCTCAAGAGGTCAGCAAGTCGAGCGAGATCCTTGGTATATCAATCGCCTCATATCATGTGTGGGCATGCGCAAGTGACTCATGTTGCGACAAACTTCTTTCTTTGCGAACTCCAGCATCCATCACATGCATGTGGGCCGACCCCTGTCCATTCCCGTTGAAAGTGGAAAGCGCGTCCCCTGCGCCTGCGCTCCAATCAGGTTCCAGCTCTAGCTCACCACCAGCCGAGGTTCACCTCGTCAACTTGTCCACACTCCCACAACCAAGCATTTTCCGAATGCACAACACGCTCGTTAAATTGACCACTCTTCCAGGAACAAAGCCAAATAATCACATCATGTCGACGCCGCTCTTTACCGTTCCAATCCCCCAGTGCGGCGCCCACCCCGGCGGCGCAATCACCTGCACCGAGCCCCAGCCTACCGTCTACCTCCTCACCTTCGTCTCCCCGCCAGATAACCGCCTCACCACCGCCTTCTGCCGTGCCCTCCTGCAGGCCCTCGACTTGATCGAGTTTGGAGGCTACGCCCCTGGCGTGCTCATCACCACCAGCGGCATCCCCAAGTTCTACTCCAACGGGCTGGACCTGGAGCACGCCATCAACACAGATGGTTTCTGGCAATTATTCTACGATGTGTGGGTTCGATTCTTGACGTATGTTCCTCACCAACACACACACACACACACACACACACACACACACACACACATATATATATATATATATATATGGCTCCCTCTTCTTCGTCGTAAAAAGTTAAAAGACTCCAACGTTGACATCATACAGGTACCCCATGCCAACCATCGCCCTGCTCAACGGCCACACCTTCGCAGGCGGCCTCATGCTCGCCCAATCCCACGACTACCGCCTCGCCCCCTCCCCAAAGGGCTTCCTCTGCCTCAACGAGGTCCTCTTCGGCGCGCATCTCAAGCCCCCCATGGCTGCTATATTCCGCCACCGCCTCGCTCCTCAGACGTACCGCACTTTGGCCCTCGAAGGTCGTCGCTTCACCGGCCAGCAGGCCGTGGAGGCGGGCCTCGCTGATGCAACGGCCTCCTCGCTGGACGACTGTCTCGCCTTCATCGCCGAGAGCCAACTTACCGAGAAGACCAAGGCGGGCATGTACGGGGTGATCAAGACGGAGCTGCATAAGGATTTATTGCAGGCGCTGAGGAAGGAGGGCGTGGATCGGGAGGAGGAGCGCTTCAATCGCGATCAGAGAAGAGAAGGGGAGAGAAAGGAGTTTGGAAAAGTGTGGTTTGATCAATGGACTAAGGAAAACAAGGCCAGGTTGTAAAGGGCAGGTGTTAAAAAGGGGGGGAATTTTGGTATTTGTAGAGGTGGGTTTGCGCTGAGAAAACTGAGAAAATGACTGGTCAGTCTCCTTGGATGGATTAGATACATGAATTTATGCACCCGAGGATCGTAAAGATGAGCGTCTAAACTCCAATTGGCTTCACAAACCGCAAATTATCGCATTGGTGTCAAAAAATATGTCACTGTGTACAGCAGGTTAGCAAGGAGAATCATGGGGTAAAGCATTCGATAAATGGGTATCAAATCTAGCCAAGTCTAGTCTTTTGTCCAACCAACTCTTTCTCCTCTACGCCTCCATCGACCATGGCTCAACTACTGCAAGAGATTCCCGTTCTTGTTGCCCTGAAACGCTTCTGTCCCGCTCAGCTGCAGCCATCGCCGCGGTTGCGTCCGTCTTTTGCTTTCGCAAGTAATCTCTTTCAGCAATCATGTCTTTTTCTGCTTGAATGATCTTGTTTCGTCGCTGTTCAATGTCTTCCCTTCGGACAACTCGCCTCAGTGCTTCACCTGCTTGGATCAAGCCATCGATGCTGATGGCGTGTTCAGTCATGTGATGATTGATATATGTGTACACCCCGGCCGGCGTGTCGCACTGCAGCAGGTTCCTCTCATTCAGCTTCAACAGCGCCAGTGCAATTTGGAAGAGGAAAGTGCTCCCATCGTTAGTGCACAACACCACATCCCACACGCGGAATAAAGCCTCTGCGCATAAGCAGTCCGTGAACACAGACAGAAACCACTGGAACGTCAGGGCTTCCAGTTCGATTGAAAGGGAGTTCAGGTGGGCCGAGAGCTTAGGGAGCACTGTTGACACAAACTGCCGCAAAACTTGCTGGTCGGCTCTCGAAGCCATGAGCGACTGATCGTAATACCCATGTGGCAGGATATTTTCAACGATCGACGCCAAGACCCAGAACGCATCTTCTGCTGAATGCATAATCAGCAGCAAATTTGCAGCAATCAAGTTCATCCCTTGGCAATAGCCAACATCTTTGTTTCTCCGTGAATATGCAAGCAGCACTTCACTTAATTTCTGCACTCCTGGACCTTTTCTGAAAAAAATGTTGTCTGTCAAAGTTCGATGTATGTCCATCTTAATCTGGCTCACAACGGCTGGGTCATCCTCGTCACCGTTCTCCGCGACAAGATCCTCATAGTACCCAGGGATTCTTAAAACATTCGCTCCTGAGCACTCTGACCACACCTTGGCACGGTAAGCGACAGGAATTCCGCCGAGGACCAAGGTCTTGAACTCGTTCCATTTGGCTCGACCGACCTTGCCCTTATTACCAAGCCCCGATATGCCGATGATCTCGCCGTCGGCTACATGCGCCTCGGGTGTAATCATGGCTGGTGTTTCGTATCGAGCTTCCGCAACCGCCGCCGCAGCCGCAACAGCTGCCTGACCTTCGCGTCGTCGCTCAGCTCGCACTTTGCGTAAGAAATCGTTCCACTTGACAGTCTTGTCGCGCTGCAACGCGTCGTGGACCTCGCTGAGTTGTTCTAATAGGAGCTTTACGGGTTCTACATCTTCCTTGACGACTACGGTGCTTGACGTTGATTCCGCCTCAGACGGCTGGGTGACTTCGCTGTCAATCGCTGTCGTTGTACTCGCAGAAGAGGGAACAAGGCCGGCATTTGTGGCTATAATTGTGGGCGTTTTGACAGATCCCGTCTCAGCCTGAGGTTCCGGCGTCACGCTTCCGGTCCCTTCAAGCACCTCCAATGCCGACACGTTCATGCTGGGTGTGTGGCTGAGAAGTTCCGTAGGAAAAGTAGCAATTTTAAGGTAATCCTGCCAGCGTTTAGCTTTACCGTCTTCTTCAACCCGTTCCTCATGACTATTCGGACTCCCGGGTCTCCCACTGCTCGAAACGCTGCCCCTGGGACTAGGCAAATCATCCACAAGGTTCGGTACCATACGTGTTCGCCCATTGGTGAGCATTTCAGCACGGCCGCCTTTGTTTGCCTGAGCACCCACGTGCGCTGCTTCTCGTTGTCTTCTTTTTCGTCGTTGGTCATAGATAAATCCAAATCTGTCCGTTAAAAACTCGCCGTTGGTGCTAGCACTATTATACATGTAGGAAAGTGTTGGTGGCTGCGATTCAGGAGGAAGAATCGCATCCATCTCAACGGGCCCACAGCTTTCCTGTCGTGAACCTGCGAAATTTGGCGGACTGCTCGCCATGCTTGCCCAATTGTCCTGGCCTTGGGATTTCGAGCTCGTCAGGGCCTGTGGTGTCTGCGAGATCCGGCGCATAGCCATGAGAGCCTTAGGATTCCCAGCCATCGACGCGGCACGCGCGGATTGAGCCGTTCGAATGCTTGCCATTGAGCCTGCCCGAGTTGAGGCAGCGCGAGCAGATGCGCTGGCTGCCCTTCCCCTGGACTCTGTATCACGGGGTGTGGCTGTTCCTCCGGCGACAAGCTTTAGAGCTAGGCTTGCTAGCGAGACGGACGATTTACGATCCGAAACAGCCGCTGAATGTACGCTGGATGCTCGGCTCGAGGTGGGGGCGTCGTCCTCGTCGGGTGGTGTGAACAATTCGCCTTGTAGCGTAGACCGTCTATCCGTGCTTGACCGAGAACGCACAATCGTCGTCGAGTTTACATTATTGCCGTTGGTGTAGTTGACTGCTCGTTTAATGGTTCCGCTTCCCAAGATGTAGTCCTTCCAACCACGAAGGGTGCTCTTGCCGGGTTCTGTGCCTTGTCCATTCTTGATATCCCCACCAAGCGGTGTGGTATTCGCCTCCGTCTTAGCGTAGACGTGCGTCGTCATGGTGTCCCGCATCGCGTCGCTCATCAGATTGCTTAAGCCTTGGTCACTGTCACTGTGCTTTTGTTCGTTAGAGCGCAACTCAGCCTCCACCATCTTCAGTTTATTTTCGAGATCCATGTTTGACAAGCCGCATTCGCGCAAAATTCTTCTTAAAGCGCGTTCTCGTTCATCAGCACGTCGTCGAAGCGTGGCGATCTGCAAATCTCGCTGAGCCATGTCTTCGGCGATTTGGCGCACAAGCGAGACCGCGCCATGCCTGGCAATGAGTCGTTCAATGTGCTTGTCATCAGCCTGATGAAGTGCTCCTGGTATTGTCTGTCGCAACGGCGCGTCTTCGAATAGGGCATCTCGAGATGAACCTCTACCAGTTAGTGTGTCCACGATAGAGAAGCTTTTGCTGCTAAGATTTCTAGATCGAGTATTCTCAGATTCTTGAGTAGCTGTTTTCAGTCTTTCCTCGTCGGCTTGAAAACGATCAGGATCCTGAGGATCGGGACTGAAACTGGGGAAGCTGGTTAGCGATTTGTCGCTCGCAGCAATGCTGCTCGCCGAGCTGCTTGGAGGCTGGCTGAGAAGGCGCCTGCTGCGATGCGCGCGAACGGTGGCATTTCGAGTACTCCTGAAACTTTGATGCGAACGACTAGATGCTGTGCTCTGTTGAGAAAATGAGCGTTGAAGAGAACATGCTGACGATGGTGTTTCTGCCAGCGGGTCCATGGCTCCAGGCCCCAAACTACCCATATACCTGCAGGTGTGAATGGTAACTAGGCTATCTGGTGCGACGGAGAGTTGTGCTCAATTCAATAAAGTACCAGGCAGAAGGCTACAACGCATATGTTTCCGTATTTGGAGTAGTGACGTCGTGGAGTCTGACAGTGTGGCCAACCACCGATGTTCTAGTTTAGTTGCTAGCACCACACGGAGAGCATGTGCTTTGTTGTTTGTTGACTAGGTAGCTGGAAAAGCCGATTCGCGGGACGGTGAAGCTGTGAGTTGTGGCCAGCCAAGGTGGAGGGCGGCATATATGAAGAAGGATGAGGCAGAGGCAGGTCGGACGCGGTGTCAGTGTTGTCAATCAGTGACGCCTGCATGGTGCATGTGCCTGCCCGTTTTAGTTCAATGTTCGTTCAAGCCCCGGCCCGGCATGCCAGCTGCGAACCTGCCCTGGCTGCCCCACCCTGATTCAGACTGCCCAAATTCACTGCAATACCAACCTTGGAAGGTACTAAAGCGTCTACAGATCGAGGTACATACCTAGGTACCTAGGTACCTACCTACGCAAATTCAATTTTCCCAATTAGCGTGTCATCAATTTCCAAAACGGATGTCTTTTATTCCAACAATTCTATGCACGGAATTTCTGTCGGCCTTTGAGACTCGTCATCTCTCGACATATAGGACATATAGGCAGATAAACATCCTATATCTGGAGATACAATCTTTTAACACCCTCAAGCTCCCTAGGTATTTACCAACGGCGCCTCGTGAAGAAGAACTTGCTTCTTGAGCGCATATTCCGTTTGAGCCCTTGCGCTACAGGTCGAGCATTCCTTAACGCCGCTTTCACGCCATCTGAGGCGCCTACGCTCCCATCATCAAACAGGTTGGACGGAGTTTTCCCATAAATGAATCTTTATTAGCCTGTCCCTGCTGCAATCACCTCCACAGCTCCACTAACCCTAGGTATAGACGCATGCTTTTTTCGTATATCCTTTGTCCATGACGTTACGAAGGCATGTAGAAATCCAGCGACGCAAATGAAGACTTGGTGAATGAAATAAGAAGTGTCATAAGTAGTGTCGTTAGTTTTCTAGTCATACACACCCCTTCGTAACTCCATATACATAAAAACCTTTGTGCAAGCAACCGTGACCAAGGAATAGGTGCAACCAAACGCCAGTTATGTCCGCTCTATGAAAATGCAAGTGTTTCATCTGAAATCATGTTCTTTAATATCCCCTGCCATTGCTGCTATGTGAACGCTGCGCAAACAGCATCTACGCGAAGCTGTCCTCTCTGCTCTAGCGACTACTGTGCGAAGTCGCGTTGAGTTGCCACGCACTTTCAGCCTCGTCTTCGAGTTGTGCTCTAGCCTGTTTGTCGGCCATGGTCTCCTCATCAACCTCGTCTACCTTCTGCCTGGGATTTGAGACCGGTTGACACAGTCTCTCCCCCTCTTGCAGTTCTAGGTCAGGAATGAGCCCTTCATTGATCAAGGTCTGGAGCAAGTTATCGGTTGCTAGAACGTCGATTTCTCCTACAGGCAGGCCATCAAGCATTTTTAGACGCTTGCAACTAGCTACCAGAACCACTTGATGAAGCCTTCTTCTGAGTCTCGTACCCTCGTCTAATCTGCTTGCAAAAAGTTCGTCCCTGCCAACGTCGGCGCTCGGCAGAACAAAAAGATCCCCGGATTTTGAACCGGTGGCTGGAACCATGGTTTGAAGAGGAGCATAGAATCCCAGAGTCACTGGGTTGTCACGCACATCCAGCTGAGTCAGATGCGGAAACTCAGTCAGCACCTCCGTAACCAAAGTAGAATCCGCCAGTCTGTTCCCAGCAGCTAGCAACTTCTTGAGTCGTGGAATGTACCGTAGCGGCCTCAAGTCGCCTATCCCGTTCAAGTTGATATTGAGTGTTCGCAGGTTGGGCATCAATTGACCCATATTGTTTGGCAAGTGTTGTAGTCCACAATTTGCAAGCTCGAGAAGTTGCAAGTTGAGAAAATCGACCTGGGGGTCGAATTTGTGCAGCAAATTACCGGAAAGGAATAATTTGCGAATCTCGTATGCGCTAGAGAGGAATCCTAAGTCCAGAGGGTCCTGACCCCGCTGCTCTCGAAGCGAAAGGCTGTCTAGACGCCGCGTGCGATCAAATCCACGCACTTGATTGATTTGGTTTCTGTCTGCGTGTACAGAGTGCAGGCTGGGAAAGCCGCTAACATCAAGCACGATCAAATCATTATCACTCACATCCATGTGTCTAAGCGACATCATGCGGACCACTCTGGGCAGCTCCGTCATCCGATTGTTCGACAATTTGAGACGAGCTAACATCGGCAAATGCTCCAGATTTCGAACTGAGGATATTTCGTTGTCGCTGACATCTAGTTCCTCAAGTCTTTTAAAATGGGAGACTGAGAAGTCCAGCTTCTCAATCTTGTTGTTCCTTGCCCGTAATGACAGCAATCCATCATGCGAATCGAGTCCATCCAAGCTTGTCAACTGGTTATTGTCGGCTTTGAGGCATCGAAGGTGCACCAGGTTTTTCAAGGCTGACAAGCTAGTGATTTCATTGTTTGAAATATCGACGTATTGGAGGTTCATCAGATGGTTCCATGACGACAATTCTGTCAGTAGATTATGGGATACCTTGAGCTCACGGACAGTTGCAGGCACTCCCTCGAGGTGATTGAGCTTGTTGGCCGAGGCGTCAAGCGTAACCAATTTGCAGCAGAATTCATCCAACATATGAAGGCTGCCAAGTTGTTTGTCGTGAAGATCTAAATCTCTAATATCCTCCCAGAAGGACTCTTGTGGCTCTGCTTCTCCAAGTCGATCCACAAGTTCCCGTATCGTCATGGACAAGACTTTCTTAGAGCCATCACCTGTAGCCATGTGGCGGGATCCCATGACGTAGCTGACCTCAAATCCAAATGATCGATCGGGATTGTTAAAAGTGAGCTCGGAGAGGGGGCTTAGAGACAGTTTGCCGATATTTCGGCCGATGAGCGCACTATCGTCCGCTGCATAGGGCAGCATGCCATGCTTTGGAGTTTGATTGAACATGAAACTCAAGCTGGCCCGGCGACCTTCTGGCGTCCTGTGGCTCAGCATGCTTTGTTCGCCGCCAATACTAACTTGCCTTTCCTCATTGCATAGTTCCACAGTGCTCTCCTCATCTTGCTCATCTATTCGCGACACGGGTCGAGGGATAAATGCTGGACCACGGAGCGACGCTTGTCTGTAGGCTGCCCGGTCGCTATTGCCCCTTAGGCTTTGTGAGCCAGTTCGGGACTTTATCCCATCTTGAGTTGGAGATCGATTTCGCGATTGATGCTGCGGTATGTAATCGATGAAATGTTCTTTTTTCGCGAGACCTTCCAGGTCATCCAGTGTCAGATCGCGAATCACAGAAGCAATAGGAGAAGAAAATGAAATGGTCATGTTCCGACGCTTTGTTGAGGACTGTGCAATACTGCTCCTCTCTTCTTGGGCAACCGGCCTCTCGACTTGTTCATGCCGCGAAGAACTGTCGTGTTTGCCAAGATTCTGCATCAAAATACCACTCGGGCGAAACCCTGTTCGCTGATCGGGAGAGAGAGTCGCATGTCCCCTACCTGTGGCACGCATATGGGAAGTCCTAGACGCATTCGCCTGCTCAGGGCCATCTGCCGGGGCTTTGCTGGCTGATGCAAGCTTGAGAGTTTGCATTTCCTTGGTTATATCGACGGATAAATCGGGAATACTGGCGAACGGGTCATCTTCGCTATCCTCTGAGGGCAGAATATTCTGTGCACGAGGCGAATTGAGCCCCTTCCGCTTGATCCAGACGTTCTTGTCTTTGTCGAGACACATACTCCCAACCCTGTCTGGAATAAGATGAGAGATGCTTTCGGGCATGATCGTGCGCCGCGATTCTGACCCTCTGGAAGAAGCAGATGGGAAGGTCTGACTGCTAGATCGGTTTGAGGAGTTGGAAGGGTAATCTCTGACTGGACCGTGCTGTCTTGCATCAGAAGATAGACTGCTGCTAGTGATCCGCACGTTGGGCAAATCACTGGTGGTCTCACCCACAATAGGGATTGGAAGGTTGTCGGTTTGCTTTTGGTGTTGCTGCTCTCCAGCCTTCTCCGTGTCTTGTTCTGTCGAGATAGAAGCTTTGACAAGGTTGATAGATCTTACTGAAGAACCAATCACGTCTCCCATTTCACTCATTTCTTGGTATTTTTTCAGCCGACTTATCAGCTCTGGGTTGTCTTGACGCTGTTGCGCCCATGGTGTTGCATTACCTTCCCGGCTGGGTGGCCGTGAGAAAGGCTCATTGGTGGAATCCTGACAAGAGCCAGCATCGGATGCGGGACTGTCTCCTTGTTCTATCTCCTCTTCAGATTCTCCCAAGCTTGCTAATTCGGGCTTGACTTGGCTTCGAATCATTGCCATGATTTGTGCAGCTTGGTCGACAAAGTCTTGTGTGCGGATGGATGGCTTACGATCCGTTTCGGTAGCCGCATCACTAGATGCAATGTCAACGCCCTTTTGCAAGGTTCGATGAGAAAAGTTTTTGAGTTCATTGCCGAATAAAGACGAATCTCGCCTGGAACCTGGGCCTCGAGCTTCCAAGCCAGAATTTTCCCCCGGGATGTCGGATCTTGACCCTTTCGACTCATCAGAAACCACGTCCATTTGTTTCTTACCTAGCAAGAGTGATTGCATCTGCAGATGGGCAGGGATGACCCTTTCCATAGGTTTCTCGCGACCAAACGCAATGTCTGACCGGTGCAGAGTCCGCCGTCTCTTTGGGGTTGGGTCTTTGGAGGGAGATGTTCTTGGGCGTTTGCCCTCTGAACCGGGATCTCGCCTCGGTGTTGCTGAGATGGTCGGTGCTCCACCTGATGAAGAGGGACCTTCTTTGCCTCTGTTGCTAGATGGAGTCTCGTTCTTGCTGCGCTTTCGCTCAACTACCAAGCCTGAGGAGACGTCCGGTGAGTCCCCTCGATCTCCAATCTCTTGCAAGGGATATGGGGGCAGTGAACCTTCTTTTGGTTCAACATTCTCTTTGCCGACTACGTCTGAATCCTCGTAAATTTCGTCGTATAAGTTGCCTGGAAACTCATAGCCGTCCAAATGATGTTGTCCGAATTTGCTTAAATTTCTTGACTGAGTCATGGATGGATGTAAAATTTTGGCCTCATTGGCACTTAGTTCGGCATCACTAGGAGTTCTCGATCGTTGTGAAGGACTCCCTGAGCATTCCTCGAATTGGCTGATTCTCCACAGGAGGGTCTGATTGGTGAACGTGTCATACGGACCAAACAGTTTCAACGGGCTGCTTACAGAGTTTTGACCTGCTTTAGCCACAGCTTCTTTCTTATTAGGGCTAGGAAATGGTGCCCGAGGCAGTGAAGGACTTCGCAATGCTTGGGATGTAAAGTATGGATTCGTCTCCAACGTTCTGATAGATGGAAATTGCTTTGGCGTGCTCGCTTGCAATGACCCTTCTGGTAACATTTCTGATGTATCGGCAGCGAGTTCCGAACTGAGACCTCTGCTATAGAATGAGCCATCACCTGATCTTCCTCCTCGTCGAATATTGATGAAACCACCTTGACGAATGTAATCTTCAGTAGTTTCGGCGTCCCCTTGTGGTTTGCTGAGGCTGGTGTCGAAGTCCGCTTGATGATCTACTTGCGAGTCGAGAAGCATTTGATTGATGCGTAAACGCTCCAATTTCTGCCATAGTTGATCCACAGGTACTTCAATTGGCGCAAAATCCACATTGCCGTTATCGCCGTTGTGCTTCCCGATCATAATAGGGCTGAAATCTTCGTTATGCGTATCGCTTTGGCCGCTGACTTTTCTGGGCATTTCTTTATTTTTGCACGGGATCCTCAAGCAAGTTTCGCCCCGGACTACCTCTTCCTGGTTGTTATGTTCCTGGTCGTCGTCGCACGTAGGAGTGCTCGCGTTGCGGCCATCAGGGATGGGCGAGCTTTGATTCAGCTTGAACGTGATCTCTTTTTGCAAGCGCCTAGGACTAGGACTAGGCGTGACATCAGCAGGATACTCTTCCTCCTCATCAAGACCTTCGTATTCCTCTAAATCGGCTTCAGTAATTGGCTGGGGATATGTCGGCGGGCTTGATGGAAGAGTAAAGTCAATATGGTGCGACATATCCCCATTGACATGATATTCATCATTGTTCATTCCCGGAGGCTTAAACATGTCTTGAAGTCCAACCGCTGCAGAGGAAAAAAGGTCTCGCTGTTCGCCGTACGGGATATCTCCAAGTACCAAGCGCCTCTTCCATTCCGGCGTCTGACCTCCTTTGCTAGGAGATCGTTGTGTAGGAAGCGTATTATGTATGACAGAACCATTCGTCATATTGGAGGCAGACCTTGAGACGTCGGGTTTTATCTCTTGTGATAGTTTCGAAGGCAATCTCGTCAATGAAATGTTGATGTCATTGGCGCTTCGCTCGCTCAATACTTTGGGGCTATTGCTGCTGGTTGGGGGAGCAGATGACCGAGGGCCAGCCTTCCGTGGAATACGACTCGGAAATTGCCGTATCTGAGGCGTTTCTATTTTATCCTCACGAGGGAGTGGTGGCAGTTGCCCGTCAGAAGCGTCGGATCCAGGCTGCGATACCCAGTCCTCGGACAAAGAATCCAGCCAGGCGGATGCCATGTTGGCACCTCCGAGGCCGTGTTTGAACAATGAATTGAAATATTTAGGTCACGACGCCATCAACCTGTGTGCTTGCAGTGGCGGCTGATGGCGGCGGGGTTGCGTCAATAAATTGGATGGGAGTGCGGTTGTGTGTTAAGATACACTTTCCTGAGTTCGCATCACTTGAGAATGGGGGTTTGGATGTTGAAAAGACCGAAGAACATGAGCGTCAGTTGATGTTGAAAATGCAAAGGATTTGAGAATATTTTAGGGATATGTTGGTTTTGCGAATAACGGATGCATGGTCATGATTCGCGAAACTTTGACTACATTCAGTCCTAGGTGTATGTGCGCGCGTGTGCGACGAGCTGCATGTCTGGTAAACAGAAGAATGTATGTATTGGGTTTAGCGTCGTTGCTGTGCCAACAGGGGCGAAGCTTTCTGTCACGTGGTCGCGCGAATAAAATTCTGATGTGGAATAATTAGATTTCGTGAGATTTAGAAAATCGCGATCGAAGCACTCAATAATGATGGGATGAACGCTTAATTCACGCCCTGTTTCGCATAACTGTGATTAAAGTTGACGATGTGGCTGATCTAGATGTGGCTGTGGATACCAATTTACGCGACATCACGTGTGGTCGCGAGACGCGTTTCGTGTCATGCATCGGCGAGGTCGGCTAATTTGCACAGAACCACACTTTCCGGTAGAACAAGTGGTCGGACCATAAGCCCGTTCAGCTGAATGTGTTCCGGATATCTTTGAATTCTGACTCTGTCCACTCTTATCAAACCCATGTTCTGACTAAAACATCGCTAGTAGAGCAATTTTAGCCATGAATGAGAGGACTTGGCCCGGTGACGACATCATTTATTGCGAATCATATTGCGAGCGACAACATATCTTCTACGAGGGCTCCGAGGATGATGGATATCAAAGCCCCTCCACTCGAAAACTTCGGTACGAAGAGGCCGGACAACAATTCCTCGCTGGAGCTATTCCACTGATCATGTCCGCCTCCCTAGAAGGGCCGTTCGAAAGCTCCTCGGGGTGGGTTAATCCATGGAAATCCAAACGCAACGAGAGTGCTATAAAAAAGGGAAGGAGAACATCATGGTTGCTTGGTAAAGAAAATATTGCATCTCAAAGCCAAGGGTTGACAAAAATGCGACTTGGTCAGAGACCCTCACTTTCCCCCCCTCTGGATAACTGTCATCTGCCAAGCCCGGAAAGTCTTAAGCAGGCTCCGTACACTCAAGACCATCCATTTCTAGAGACTGAAATGCTTCAAACTGTTAAGCACTGGCAGGCACAACTCGATCAACTGCCCAGCGCCCGCGACAGTCTGTGCGACACAATCGCAAATGATCTGATTTCTCCTCAGAAGAAAAGGCGAGGGAGCGGATCTGACTGGTTGAAAAGGGCTTCTGCAAAGAGACGAAGATTTGACCATCAAATCGAGGACAAGAACCAACCTCGAAAAAATGAAGACATGGATGAACTTGTGGCAGACATGCCGTCATCGAGCTTCAGCCATGATACATTCTCCGGCACCCCTTCTCGTCGACGATCATCGAAAAAGTATGCGACAGGCTCAAGAGCAAATACAAAAGAAAAGGAGTCTGATGATGAGCTGAGCCCTCACAGAGCTGCGGCTGCCACTCTATCATCTCCCATATCTTTGCAAAAAGAACCTCGCTTGTCATCCCTGTCGGAGACCAAATTGAAATCGCACGACATCAGTCCATCGGCGCCTACACCTCCGACACCATCTCGCTTGCGACATGTAAAGAACAACCGTACGCTCTCTGACAAACTCGTATCGTGTCTTGACTTCTCTACTACCTGTAGTAAAGGTTTCTCCGAAACTGAAACCAGAACAAAATTAGACATGGATGGGACTAATGTATCAACACTAGCATCCAGAGATGTGTCAGTCAGTACGGGTAATATCGACGCTCGAACTGTACAGAGTCCTGAGATCATTCACATGCAAAACGCCAGCTCAGATTGTGAGGTGATAGGGCCTGCTGGAGGCAGCACTAGGCCAATGCCAGAATCTAGATATTCTGGAATCGGAGCTGTTAAGACAGCCGCGACCGCGAATGTCCCAGAACCGTCAGAGACCGCTATCTCTGGGAAAAGGTCATCTCAGGAGAACCCAAAATCAGAACAGACATCCGGCGAGTTCTCGGATGCAAGAACAGAAAATCTAGGACGTATTAGCTATAGCACTCACGCCATAGCCGAATCAAACGGGAAATGTAAGACAGAACCGAAAGTCTGCGGTATTCTAGCAACCAGAATCTCAGCGCAGAACTCTACCGGACACGAGACGCATGACTCAAGCTTCAAAAACATCTTAAACTTATTTGTGCCTTCGAGTCCGTGGAAGAGGCTGTCAGGGTTAGCTTCTGGCTCTTTTTTGGCCCCTCAAACTATTATCGCTGGGAAAGACTCTATATCGGAGAAGTCGCAGGAGAAGCTTGATTTCGAAACGACTAAGTCTGCCCAGCCTGAGGACGCCCAGCCAATATCAAGCAAGAAGTACGGGACACAACATTCAGAGAACCACCATACTCGCCAAGTTAATACAAATGATCAATCATTCAGTGAAGCAGGGACTGGCCGCTTTGTTGAAGACGATCATGCATCAAAGGCATTCGAAACCGGCGACATTTCCATAGATAATATCTCGGATAACATACATAATGCCGACTCTGCATCCCACATCCCAGTCTTACAACAGAGCCCATGGGCAAAGTTAGATGAACTACCTGTCCTTAACCAGCCTTTAACAGGACTGTCACCTAATCTCAACCAGCCTGGATCCTTCCTGCGAGATGATAATGACACTGTCATCAAGAATCCCTGGGCCGCTTGTGGTACCCCAGCCATCCTTACCGATATCACTAACAGTCGAAATGCAACAACGCAGAGAGGATTCACCAAACCAGCCGGAAGACAACTCCGACCACGAACACCGGAACCTCAATTTTGTTTGAAGCCGTTCGCATCCTTCATGTCACCTTCACCAGATCGATTACATAGGGGCTGTTCTCGGCGCATCGTTTCCCGGACTCCCGATCGAGACGGTCATAAATCACTTCCATCAGTCTTAAAGAGCCAGTTGAGCCAACAACGCTCAAATCTCAGGGTCGCTTGGGCAAGTCCGCTTGCTATTTCTGAAAGTACTTGGGGCTCACATAAGAGAAACGAGTCAACAGCTGCTCACGCAGCAGAACGACAGGGCTCTCCACCCCCAGAAACTTCAATTGATGAGCTTCCATTGGGCAGCGACACTAAATTTTTGAAGCATTTCGAAGCCGTTGCGAGTCGGACAGATGGCCGTAACGGGCTATGTCATGATATTTCTCGTCCAAAGATGTCTAGCTCAGGACCCGCTACCCCGGAGATGATCTATACGATGTCAGACCCTACATGTGATAGAAATGACGAGGTCCATGATGGTTCACAACCTGAACCTGGAGGCGGAAAGATGGATTGTTCAATGTGCGACAGAGGCTCAGAAGAGCCCATGGATATGATCGAAGAGATGGTTCGGGAGATGGGCGATTTCTGGAATCCTTGGAATATTGATGCGGAGCTGGCGCAGGCGCGGATAAACGGAACGAATGTCTCAATAGGAGGTGATTGAAAGGTAGTGATTGGGAAGCATTAGTGTGGAATTTAAATTGTGTCTGACGTTGATTCTACTTTAGCGTTTTCTTCAGCACCGATATGGATCATTAGTGGGCACCATATGTCTAAGTGGTAACAGACCGTTTTTCATTCATTTCTTTTGCATACTAGCATGCAAGTCATTTGGACATATTCTATATTCTCCTGTTTCAAGAGCTTCAAGAGGTCTGGGAAATGATTAACAGTAGCGAGTGATGATTCTAATTTCACATGCTAATGTACCATTGGTAAGGTATATTGACCGAAGATTCGCCCATATCCGCGTTAGAACAGGTTTATTGAGAAAATAACTGCCCAAGAAATACGGGAGCATTTCCAATAGGATATCTCATGCGAGCGAGGACGTCACGACATGTTAGCTAATCCACTCGCTGAAAACAATGTCGGTTGATCTTCTTTCCGTACGTATAATGAGAGCCGAAGGTACTTGAATGTCTTACTACATAATGAAAAGCCAGCCTAAGCAAACGCATATTTGGAGAGAAGCTGTGCAATTCCCGAACCAGTCAAGAAACGCTTTTTATGGCAGCATACAAGGCAATAAAGCTTAACCGGTCGGCGGCATAGATTCGATGAGGCTTCGCGAGGTCTTGACTTAGTATCCAGGCGAACGGTCATATGAACACGAGCATTGCGAGAGTTTAGCCATGCAGCTTTTGGAGTCCCACACAAGAGTATATGGAACAGCCACACCAATAACCGATCCATGGGCATCATTAACCTAGAATCTCTTGACGCAAAATCGTGAATCGGAGCCACAGATTTGACTCAAGCACTCGGCTTGGGCTTGCACTGAAAGCTAGGATGTCTAGAGATAGTCTCGGCCTCACGGTGAATCATGCACTGGTGCCTCCCTTTTCCTTTGTAGAATAATAGGCTAGGTTGGTACTCCCTACGCCTTCAGAGACAGGCAATGATGCTTCAGGCCTCGTAGAGGACACGGACAATGAACAGGTCATTCAAGAAAGACGTGGGAAAGACGACCAGTTTCGAGGTCGAGTTAGATGCTTGGCAACATGCAAATCGACCAACTGTCTGGCACCATTTTCAAGGCCACACATCAGACAAAGGCGTAGATCTTCAACGAATCTCATAAATCATGTTCGATGGCAGCAAGAATAAAATAGACTGGTCTCGTGCATAAGCTTACGCCCATCAGCAAATCGGCGAAGCATACATACCCCGCACCATATTGAAGCATGGTGTGCCTCCAAGAGAAACATAAGATAAAACGAAATGACAAGTGAGGAGCAAGAGAGAGCACGGAAAAGTGTGCGGAGGCAATGACGAGGACGTTACGCCGATAGTTCGCGGTGGGATCCATGATTTGACCATAGACAAAGGGAAGACCAGTGTAACAATAATACAGCCGCCTCAAAATCCTGCTTCAAGCAGTTCCACCAGTGAGGACTGCATCGTCGCGGAGAAAGTAAAGTTTGCCAAGTCTTTTGTGGACTCGGATTAGCCAGGTCCCATGGCCAAATGCACGATGATCTGACCAGCGTTGTCCAATAAACGCGGAGAAGCGGCGACGTTTGTCATGCTGAACAATGTATATGAGTGCCGTGAAAGGCCCACGAGAGGCTTGAGGTCGTTCATGGAAAGTTGATGGCAAAACTTGTACACTCAACCCTCTTATTGTGGAGGGTTTGGAGGGTTTGGTAGGAAGCAGAATCATGAAGCTCCTTTTCGTTATACTCTTTACTGTGGCAGCTATTGGCAGTGCCCTTGACTCGGAACCCAACAAGCCTTGACACCTGTCACTCACTGCCTGGCTAAGGAGTGCGTGATTAGGATATAATCCTCCGTGCCGATGTACTGCGTGCTACAGTTGTAAATTACGAAGCTTTGGCGAGTGTATAAATGCGTAAGATGAGACAATGTGTAGCTAGGTGGCTGATATTGTGCCGCACGGAAACCACAACGGAACTAATAATGTAAAGTACTCGGCAGCTGATACAAGAAGAGATTAAGTGAGTGCACGTAACTTGAGTCATATACGATGGGACTTCTTAGGCAGGGTTCAATGGCCGGAACAGAGTTCTTTGACAGCCGTCTTAATGACACTGGCATCTCTTCTCTTAGGCACCCCTCAAAGATCTATGCGGCGTAAATAATCATTTTGCGCAATCTGGGATAAAACGGAGCTAATCCAATCTGGCTTTGTTGAGTGGAAAATTCGTTGCTGGCGATTTATGTAGACTTTCCACATGATAACGAAATGCTCAGACTTGCACCAACCAGACAGCCTAATGATCTTGCTGCAACATGAAGCTAAGATGCATGTTCGTGACAGCCTCGATTGTCAAAGGTCCCGCATACGATGGCTCCTGCAGCGACTGAGCGTTCTTTCAGTGCGAACCTGCAGAAAGTTCTTCTCGGAGACAGAAGTCCCTATATTACACCTGCTTTCCCCCAGATCATCTACCCTTGGCTCGCTCTGTCTAGAGACGTTCTTCATAGGTCCCCAAGTTCTATGCATCCTCAGCTTTCGCTCACCCTCCTTCACGCTTGCACGCGCCTATTCTTCATCCAATCTTCGTTTCTAATCACCTAGGGTAAATATGTGGCCTATTTGCTATTGTCTTGAGACTGTAGCAAAATAGTTACCCGTCAACCATTGCAACAGGATTTGTAGTAGCTTCGTTGATGTAACCAAGAGAATACTTCCTAACTGCAGGTTCTGCAACGTGAGTTGCTGTAAAAAGGTCAGTACAGAGAGAGCGAGACAGGAAAATAGGAACTGCAAAGTATTGAAGCAGCCAGTTTCTCGGCCGTTGGCTGGGCAACCCATGAAACGACCGACGAGATCCTCACTTTGCTGCCCGTGAGCTATAGCTATATGGAAGAATCAGCATAAGCAAATAAACAAACAACTCATTCATGTACTAACCATGCATGGCCTGTACTGCGTTCAATCAAGGCACATATCTTTCGAAGCCACAGACAGATTACGATCAGCAACTCGTCAGCCCGGGATACGATCACGGACCACCAGCTCTGACATTGAAGAAAGTTTTGCCCTGGCGCAGGGCAGGGATCACAATCTTTCCAAGCTGTCGCACAGATCCTCTGCATGATCGCAATGGCGGCCTTCCAGAAGTCGCGGATTCTCAACGTGACACCACATGCAGACGCCTCTGCAATAACCTTTAATGTCTTTTTATGCAAACCGAAAGGGGTTTTATGGATTCGCGCCTGTCGAATTGTCCGGCCAAGACCATTTTCTTCTCACAATTGATTGTCAGCCTTTTGAAAGACAAGCGTATTCGAACGCTGCACCTGGTCAGTCAACAACAAAACGTTTGTGCGTTGTGGGCGCCCAATGATGTTGGCGCTTGCCTCAACGTGGGCATGTGCTTGTGGGATGCTGGGGTGGCATGGCACATGCGGTCTCTCCTTAATATCCCCTTTTGTCTTATCCGCCCTGTCGGTTGAGGTTAGCGTACCCCATGTTTCTTTTATGCTCACGCCTCGGCAGCATCTCAGTATTTTAGGTCCAAAATGCCTTCAACTGTCTGGGCGCAAATGACAGGAGGACAAGAATGTAAGACTTGCAACCCATGTTTTTTTTTTTTTGGAACCGGGGGGGGGGGGGAGCATTCTCAAGCAGGGTAAATCATTGACAGGGAGAGGGGAGAGCTTTGAGAAGCATACAAGGAATATTCGGATCGGCAGGGATTGTTCAGTAACTTATCGTCTCATTAGATGCGAGTGGCCGTTCCTAGCGGGCAACACACTGACACTGGTCTGGTTGGTTGGTGCTCTTCACCGACACTTTAATTCTCGGAAGTAAAAAAATTCCAGATCAATTTATGATGGGTGGCCTCGCCAGCGTTGTCCCGAGACTGAAGCTTTTCTAGTAGCTACTGGGAAGCAGGGCAATACGGCCTCCGTCATTGAGAATGATGGTGCCATCAATGTATCCTCCTGCTTTGCTGGCAAGGAATAAGATAACGCCAGCATAGTCCTCCTCAGTACCAACTCTCTGCAAGGGGACTGTCTTGGAGTCCAAAGCACCCTCTTCCCGAGGGTTCCTCTCTGCCTTCATGAAAGGAATATCTTGAGTCATTTCGCTGGGGAAGAAGCCGGGGGCAATCGCATTAACTCGAATCTTGTAAGGTGCTAATATCGTCGACAGCTGTTTCATCATGTGCGTGACGGCGGCTTTACTAGCACCGTAGGCCAAGCCGGAAAATGGCATACGAGAGAAAGCCGCACCGGATGAAATAAGCACGATCTGTGACCTTTCGGCTACTACCGCTCTCTTGTTGCCTTCATCTAACAAGTCGAGAAAGGCGATCGAAGTATAGTAGGCGCCGGTTACATTCACGTGTAAATTACTCGTGAAGTCCTCCATTTGTGGCTTCCATAATTTGCGCTGGACGGTCTTGACATCGTCGCTAGTATTAATTGACTCAGTGCCTGCTTTGGCAACACCACTATTGACGAAGAGTACGTTCACGTAGCCAACTTCGGCCCGTACGCGACCGGCGGCGGCGGCCAAGCTGTCTTTGGAAGTGACATCACAGACAATCGGGTGTACCACGTGAGGGTTGGTCGAACTCTGTTGAGTTGAGACGAGCGCCTCTTTCCGCCGCCCAAGAATATAAACGGCCTTGGCTCCGTTGGTGACGAGAGCGTGCGTGGTGATGGCGCCCAGTCCCGAACCACCACCCGTGACAACGGCGACGATATCTTTGACGCCAAAGAGCGATGCCGCACTATATGAAGTGGAGGCCATTGTTGGGAAAAGGAATGCTTCACTTTCGTCGGGGGACGATGCAGTATTCGAGTTCGAGATGCTCCGGTCTCGGGTTGGTGCAGGCAGACGATGCAGGATTATAACCTGTGTCTCGTCTCAAGTGGCAAACAAAGCATTGCGCGCGTTTGCTGAAATGCAAGATAGCCGTATCAGCCGATAGCTCATATATACCTAGTACTCCGTAAATAGCCGCCTGTCAGGGCCATCGTAAACCAGGATCCCGGCTGCCTTTCACCGCTACCAAGAGATACTTAATGATCGTGCCCTTGCTCAACTAACTTAAGAGATGCGGAGCCTTACTCAATCACCACAGCCGCGGGGTTCCTCAGGCGAAGGTTCAAAAAAAGTGGGTGAGCAAGAGCCAATAGATTGTTATGGTTGTACTGTAGTTACTGATGTCGGATGATGAGGAGGGAAGGAACGAACGAACGAACGGTGGCCTGCAATTGCAAAAAAAAAAAAAAAAGGACAGAGAACATTGGAGACAACAGCATTTCACGTCAAAGTGCCCATGCAAAGGTAAATGTCATTCGAATGCAATTGACAATGATAGAACAGGCAGTTATTTCTCTACGACTTCACGCCAGATCGGATGTTTTGTGCTCCCCAAGACAATCGCATTTCTTTGTCATGCATATAAGCCAGGTAACTAGGATGATGTTTGCAGGTGGCGTTTTTTATTTTACAAACCCGCCAGATCACAAATGGCCGGATGGTTGGCCACTAGACAATCGTTAGAGTCGTGTCAAGCTGTGACCTAAATCGATCATACCTCCAAGAATTATTCGGCAGAAGAATCTTAGTTCCAAGTGCCGTGAATAAGAACCAGCAGACAGCTCGTGCCGTTCATGGAATAGGTCGAAAATACGGAGGATAATAGCTCAAAAGAACAGACTCTCCCTTCAACAAAGACCTGGCTAGCACTTTACTTTGACCGGGTGTCACTTCGGTAACTAATGCTGCACCCGTACGGATAGCTGCCGAGTCCCGACGATGTGGTTCTCACCAGTCAGCCGCACATTGTAGCAGCAGCAGCAGTGTGATAGTTAGGTATTACTGTACTCCGTCCGTAGAGACCGCTAGATGGTCAACACGATTGATATGCACAGAAATACTCCTGACTCTTGGAAGAAGAATAAATAGGCTTTTGAGACCATTGAATTAGACGCTCACCCCCTTGGACATACCAACGACTAGGCTTAACCCGTCCATGAATTTCAGAGCTGCCGGAGACACCGAACGTGTCAGCATTGGCTTAAGTAGCTGGCCTTCAGTGCTGCCAATTGCGTCAAGATGATGATTATGATTGATGGCCACAACCGATGAGAGATAAATTTATATGCGGTTATAGACTGACAGTAGTCGGTCGATGAGGAACTGCTGGGAACAGCAACTGGCTCGTTTTAATAAGGTACCTAGGTAACTAGTTGACGTCTCATTCTCCAAGTTCCTTCCGAAGTGTCCCCACGTGGAGATACCAAAGAAGATGGGTGGTGCTAAGCTGTCAAATTACTTATCTCATTTGGCGACGCTGAGTCATTGTATGCACCGTTTAATGATGAAGTTTGCCAGGGACAACCCCCAACTCAAGGCTGTGAGAGATAACACCACACCCACCCCAATTAGGGAAGTGGCGTCGGCGCAAGCTGCAAGCAAACTGGCCCCTGTCATGACGTCGGTGCATCAATTGGTTACTTTCTTAAGTTTATCTGCGCTTCCTTGATGTCTTTGCTAACTAGTTATCGTATCTTCTATCGCAGATTCCAGATAACAGCCTGCTGCCACGGCCACGGCGCTCCCAATTTCGTGCCTAATCCGTGCACACCCCCACCCCCCTTATCCTTGGCTGGTGCGCACTGCGGTTTGGACTTTGGTGACAGAAGGAAAAAAAAAGGAGGAAAAAAAGTACAAGTAAAAGTAAAAGAAATACAGAAATAACCAGAAATATTAGCAGCAAACCCCAAATCTTGGCCACGAAGCGTCCCCGTCGTTGGGCAGTTGAAAGGGGGAGTGGCAACAACGGCACGGCACACCCTCCGGCTCTGTTCATTGAGCTTGCTTCGGGTGTCTAGACTGACTGCACAGACTTGAGGTCTGCTTCAGGCGACGACCATTCAAACCTCGTAGATGGCCCTTGTGGCCCATCGTTTTGCTGTCACTGATGGCCTCGTTGGACCAGGGAGTCAGTCGAAGACCATAATCTCGCCGTTTCAGGCATATGTTCCTCGATTTGTTTGTTACTCCAGAAGCAACGGAGGGAGGCATGGAGCTCAATCTTGGCATTTGTGAGTCGTTCTCGACCTGAAGCTCAGTGCAGCCCTTGTCCCTCGTAGTAGAATGTCGAATGAGAGTGTACTGATTCATTGACTGACTTATTATTACTCTGTAGGTCTGTGGAACTAGTACTGGCACTGGCACTGGCACTACGAATGGCCCCAGCCGAACAGTCGCATCAGTCGCATCGTATCGCATCACATCATTGTATACACGATTTCGGGCACCTGATTTCTGGCGGTTCCGATGCTCGCCATCTCTGTGCGTCATAGGGATGTGCATATTGCCCTCGGGTGCTGCAATCTGGTGGGCATGAATGAAGTGGTGACAGTGACGTCGACATCAGACTGCAGTCTAGTCTAGTCTGTTCTGGTCAACTGGTCTTTTCTAGGATTTGGGAGGTGCTGGCTGGGCTGCTGTGGCCCGGTCATGGCCCGGTCATCGGGCAGACGGACGGCTGCACCTTACTGTAGCAATGTACCTAGGTAGGTACCTACCTACTGTACAGCCCACTGGACCTACCTACCAGCTACCTACCTACCTCCTACATCGATTGACGTCTGCCCGCTTCAGCGAGGCAACTTCTGCAGTCCAGTGACTCTCCAGTGACGCTGCAGTGACAGGCCCCCTGCTGGCCGCTGATGCTCCTGCCTGGTAGCCCACGCTCCACTATGAGAACTGCTGCTGGTGCCAGGCACTACTAGACTAGACTGAAAAACACAGCCCTCTTGCTCTTCTCCCATTTTCCTTCTCCCTACCCTCGTTCGTCAACACCACACCCTCGTCCCCGAATCCTGCTTTTCCCGCGAATCGATTCTCCCACGCTGCTGCCCTGCCGCGCCCAATGTTTTCCTCATGTCCAGCCCGAGATCCCAGTCCGGAAATGCCGCACCCCCTTCACTGCTAAGTCAAGACACTCCCTTGTCTATTGCTGCCGTCACAGATCTGGGGGCCGCTCCCGCAGCTGCAGAGGTGTCTGATCAGAATGATGACCTTAACCCACACCCCGTCTTGGACCAACTTCCCTCTTCGACACCATCCTTCCTCGCCAGAGAATTGGATCAAGGCACCGCAAAAGATGATATAAGAACTTGTGGCCCCAGCCAGAGTAATCAAAGGCAGCCTGGTCCGTCTCTTTTGTCTCAGGCATTGGCTTCTGCCCGTGGTATCCAGATACACAAACACAACAACGGCCACGACAACTCCAATCCCAACTGCACATATTGCGATACCAACTGCAACAATAGCAATCGACCATCAAAGGCCCAGTCGAACGGTCAACGTTGTCATTCAGATCGAGAAAAGGAACTCTTGAAAAATGCTTCTGGCTACACCGCAAGTCGGTCAATACATGTGAAGAATGGAGAGCACCCAGCCTCCGTAGTTTTCGATCAGGCCCAGACGTCTTCCAATATGGCGACACCGGATATGATCCCGATAGCATCCCCTGCTCTGCAGACGCGCGATTCTGCCGTCATTCAACGTCACTATAATCCGTCCAACCTGACACAAGCCAGAGAAATGCTCATGGAGCACCGTGATTTCCTCACCAGGGCTAGAGGCAGGGCCTCTACGTCTCTTGATCTCGACCGCTCGAGTACAGATTTTTTCAAATCAAGAGCTCTATCAGTCTCTGCGAGCCCAGGCGACTCTGCCTCGTCAACCACCTCAACTGAATATTCCCAAAAGTCGCTCATGACAGGTAGCAAATTGACCAGCAACCACCCATGTCCTGAAACCGAGTTTCTGGTTCCGTTGCGACTGACCACTAGCCCAGAAAAGACCGAAAAAATATGGTCCATTGGCTCTAGCGACGTTGAAGAAGAGGACGGCTTGGTGGAAAAGTCTGTGGCTGAGGCCATGGCCGGTGTCGAGCCCAATGCAAGAAGTCGTAAAGCAAGCTATAGCCTTCGCTTTTTTAAAGAAGGTCTACCCCCGGAAGACAAGCCTCGGCGCAAAGACAACAAAACAATACCTCGAGATAAGCTATCACCCACATCTGAAAAGGGCAGCAGCATACGAGGCACATCACTTGATGTCCAAATCCCGTCGCGGGACAGCCAACGTTTTGTGCCCCAAGGGTCACGCGATGGAGACCCAACTTCGCCTACCATTGACTATTTCAACATAAATCCTCCTGATACGGCAGCTGGCGGTGATACGACGCCTGTGGCACTCCGCACGAAACACAGCCAGGCGGCCTGCGTCGAGCCGATACCGCCACCCACAGAGGTGGGGCCGATCCCGGTATCAGAAGCCGACCGTGTGGAGGGGCAATCGGAGTCAGCTGGCAGCCACAACGGAGATCAACCGACTGGCACAGACGCCAACGGCCATCAAGATGATCATGAGGCTATTGGCGAGCTGGAAACAGCCTGTGCCGGCTCCAGCAATGAATCTGATGGCTCTGCCAATGCTGACGCTGATGCCGAGGATGCCGAGGAATCAGGCGAAGAAAAGATCTCTTCTGCTGTGTTCCTCCCTCATAAGGAAATGCCGGAGGCGAGAGCCTCGTCAAGTGACCCGGCGAGCTCATCTCAGACGCAGCGACCAAAATCAATCTCACATAGTAGTTCTCATCCGTGGCTTGTGAAGGCTGATGAACCCGAACTGGAACCCAAGCTTGATCCTGAACTTGACAGCAAGGATGTCGATAGTCGCCCATCACTTGACCAATCCCATTCCCGAACCCGTGAGACTCTTGCGGCGCAGAACCCAGAACTTCAAGATTATGGCGACAATGAGTCTGTCGTCGATGAACCTGAAATAAGCACATATCCACGAGTCAAGCAGTCAAGCAGTCTTGTAATGTCCTGCGAAGATCATGTCCATCAATATCAGCATCATCATCCCCGGCCACTTGAGGCTATTGAGTTAATTCCATATAAACATCAAGTAGGAGGCCATACCACTCTGTGGCGGTTTTCGAGAAGAGCCGTCTGTAAACAACTGAACAATCGGGAGAACGAGTTTTATGAGACTATCGAACGCTATCATCGTGACCTTCTCCCGTTTCTTCCTCGGTAAGTCTGCAATCGACTAACATTTTACATGGACCCAGGAAGTCACTCCTGCCTCAAGACCTTCAATTGAACTCTCGGAGAATATGAATTCTTTTTCCTTTGAAAAGACCAGAACACTGATTCACGTTATATGACTAGATACATTGGTGTGCTCAATGTGACATTCCAAAAACAGCCTCGCCGCAAGAGCACTATGAAAAGAGACGACGTCCTTGCGGCGGACCGCCTAAAGACTTCAGAGAGCATCGACGAGCCCGACAATGCCATCAATAGAGCCGGTCATGAGCCCAAAGAGACTTCCACGAATGGGGCTAATGAGCCAATATCGACTAGAGTCGTCAGTCAATCCTTGGCAAGCTCGGCGTTGCGCATACCGACAGTCACTTTTGATGATAACAAGCACATTCTTCCACGAAATCTTCTCCAGCCGACTCCTCCTCCCAACTTGCACCGGCGCCGCAGCACCTCTGCCACCAAATTATATCAGAATGCGGCTAAACCACAGACACCACGCCCACATCTTGATGAACGGCCGAATAGTTGGGGTGCCACAACGATCAATAAACGTTTGCGAAATGAAGTTTTCAACGATGCCTTCTTGAAAGAGCCCGTAGAAGTCCAGAAGCATCGGCGGCCGCATCAGCGTGCTGTCCCTCGGCCTACATTGCAACGGCTTCTACGACCAGTAAACTCCGACCCTAATCTGGCCGGCATCGAGAAGCAAGAAGAAAATGTTCCCGAGATCGCGGTTCATTCCGAGGCGCCGCGTACCGAGAAGCATGAACAGGTGAAGAATGACACTGGCGCTCGCAGCACAGCAAGCGTGGAAAAGAACGGTGAGACTACTGCGGCATCTGCCAAGGACATTACAGGGACAAGCGCCCCAGAACCAGAGATTCTCAAGGCCAATATGAACACTGGGCGCAGGAGGCGCAGATACTCAGCAGGTGGTCTTCGACGTCGCCCAGAAGATGTGCGAGATTCTCGAGGCAATCTTAAATATTTTGAGGAAGCTGATGACGCAGAGTACAAGAATGGGAACGAGTCCTTGGCAAAAGACGGCGTGTCAGGCAACGGTGGTAATTCGACCAGTCATCATGTAGATGCGGAAGCTGTCCTTGATGAACAATCGGAAACCAGGCAGGGTCTGTTAGATATGACGCTATCCACTGCTACTTCCGCGTTTCCGTCCGCTTTGCCAAGTCCTACAGTGGAGTTCAAGAAGATTCCTCGGCCCATCAACCCAAAGGAAGCCAAGACACAGGGCGATCGTGTAGAATACTTCTTGCTAATGGAAGACTTGACTGCGGGAATGAAGCGACCTTGCATGATGGATCTCAAGATGGGAACCCGCCAGTACGGTGTAGATGCTAGTCCGAAAAAGCAGAAATCCCAACAAGAAAAGTGCAGAAACACCACATCAGCAGAATTGGGTGTACGTATCTGTGGGCTGCAGGTTTGGAACGTCAAGACACAGTCGTACGATTTTCAGGACAAGTATTTTGGAAGGAAGGTCAAGGCTGGGGCTGAGTTCCAACATGCGCTGCAAAAATTTTTGTACAATGGCGTTGACCTCAATAGCATTCTGCGGCACATTCCAGTTGTTTTGAAGAGGCTTACGCAGCTCGAACAAATCGTTCAAGAGCTACGAGGCTATCGATTTTATGCTGCGAGCCTTCTCATGTTTTACGATGGCGACGATACCGATGAGCCAGGCTACGAAACCATGTATGATTCTACCACTGATGCCGCAACTGATACCGAGGGGACTACTCGACGCAGACGAAAGAATCCACGAGAGATAGACTTCAAAATGGCCGACTTTGCGAACAGTCTGACTCCACTTGATGATATTTCGAATAAGGTGTGTCCTCCACAGCACCCAAACGAGCCAGACTCCGGGTTTTTAAAGGGACTGCGAAGTCTCCGACAATACTTCCTACAGATACAGAACGATGTTAGGTCGGAAATGAACCTCGGGGCTCGAAATGCTCGTGCTCACCGCCCGTGGACACCACGGACCTTGGGAGATTTGCAACCTGACTTTGAAGCAGACTTAGACACTGGGTCACTCAGTCTATGATTGCGATGGCTCATGCTATTCATTGCTACTATGATACCTAATCTTTCTCTCCCCGGCGATTGTAAAGGATATCCAATTCAACATTCAGTCGCAAGCATCGACGCCGTATTATGTTAATGCTCGCTGGTCGGCAGTTGAGCAGTGTTGCCTTTGTATGATGGACTGTGTGTGTGTTGTTTTTTTTTTTTTTTTCCGATCCAAATTCCATTGGTTTGGACGTTTTGTTTCCCGTGTTTATCCTTTATCCCTCCTCTTTCCGTTGTTCCACCCAGGGAGATACCTTTTTTCTTTCTTCAAATCCTCCCTCTTCTAACGAGAAAACTCGCGTTTTTACTCACATACCTCTGCATCGTGTTGGCTGAAAGCATCTGTAGACACTCTAGCATCTGGTTACGTCGTCTTTGGAAGTTCTGGATGAATTTGGCTTATTGGTTGCATCTTGCGCAGGCGTTGGAGTCGTCATCGATGATGGCGTAGTACATCGGAAAAAAACATATGCACGAGGCTGACGGTACAATGTGTAACATGCTCATGTGGTGTGTTTCGACCAGTGTGCATACTGGACAAATCCCTGGCGTTTTTTTGTTTTGATTCTATAATATTCAGGTTTACTTTCAGGAACACGGGCAAAATCGAAACAGGAGATGCAACGGGTGCATGATGTTTGGGAGGTTCGGAAAATCTAGAGTGTGTTAGAAAAAATAGTCAATATACTGCTACATAGTCACCGTTCTAGAAAGATGAAATATTGCGGTCACTCGAAAGGCTCGCGCCGCCTTGACCTCGAGCAGACTTTGCTCAAGTTGAACTGCGATTGTGAAGCCGTGTCATTATCGCCCTGCTGCAATGCGCTGGCTGTCATGCATTATAAACCTGAAGACTGAAGCGCTAAATAGCAGCCTGCATCAGGGTGATGCCTGTATGTGGCTGAATGCTGTGCAGCGTTTAGATGGACAAACAGATTGGCACCTTGCATCAATTTTGAGTGATCAGAGGCTAGAGGATCATTTTCGCAGGTACAGCGTTGATCGATCAAGTCCGTGATTTTTGAGCCTTGATCTGAGTATATCACTCAACGGTCCGGCCAGGATGGCAAAGGCGATTTGATGATCAGAGGGTTGTAATGAGGGGTTTTTAAAGTACATCATGAGGCAGAATTATTCAGTACGCAGCGTAGGAACAGCCACATGCAAGGTGAGATTGTGGTGAGCTATGTGTGAGCAGTGAATCTGGATTAAACACCGCGCGCGCCATCACATCAATGACCTCCTTTCTCTCAGCAAAACCAAGTTCGTATTTTCAAAGTGAAAATTATAACCTTTTTTTTAAAAAAAAAAGAACAAAAAGAACAAAAAAAAAGAAAAGAAAAGAGAATAGCCGAGTATGACCACGCACCATCTAAATATTGATTCGTGGCGCCACTCCGTTCCAAGCAGGCTGGAAAGAGAGGACCCTTTCGAGAACGATGGTTTTGAACCACGCTGCACAACCCGAGTTGTATGAAAACGTTTCTCTACACTCGATGCGAGTAGTGGCTGATTGGAAACTAGACCTTCCGGGAGGATGACCTCCCCTCTGTACAGGAGAAGTTGTCTCTCATCGCTTCGCTTCGCTCACGTATCACTTCTTTGCGAAAGAAATGGAATTCAGGTTCAGAATCTGGCGCTCGCTCATATACACACTCCCCTACTCCATTGATCGCGCACGGCTCACAAAGCCCGATTGAGTGGACGGCCACGGTTGAAAGACAAGGGAGACCATCTCGCCTCAAACGTGTGTTCGCCCGCAAAAGACAGAGGAGTCCGTCGCCGCCTTCATCAGTCATACACGAGCCTGTCAAGCTGAAGTTCCTGTTCGTGGGAGACAAGGCAGCTGGGCAGACTGCATTGCTCTAGTAGGCGATTGAACCGTCACTTAGCATGGAATAACAGGGCTGACACCTTGGTGCAAATAGTCGCGCTGCGCTCGATTACTTCCCCGATGTAGGTATTTCAGCGGCCTTTTCTTCTCGGAAACTTGTCGTTGTAGTGGAAGTGTTCTGAAAGCCTGCCTAGACAAGAGCGATCCCGAAGACAACATACGAGACGTATCTGGTCGATAAACCTGAGCTAACAGCGCAGATCGAACTCTGGGATACTTCGGGCACGGGCGATCTAAGCACGGTTTCTCGACTGTCGTACATGGTGTAGGACGCCGTGTTTCTGTGTTTCGACGTCAAGGAGAAAATGGGGCTATTTCGGATTCTAAGCTGGGTATGTAATTGTTGCCTCAAAGCAGTAAAGTCTATTATATCGTAACCTTGCTGACTTGGGCAACGGGGCTCAGTGGCAGCAGGTCGTCGGCCGTGGCTTCTGCGCGACTTCTGAGCCACTGATCTACTTGCTGGGTATGAAGAAGGATTTGAGATTAGACTGCTCGTTTGAGGACCATAGATTGGCTATGGCGACAGGACTTGCTATAGGCACGCCGAGTTGTTGTGTTAATCCAAGAGAAGTGTGTGCCATCCTTATGATTCCCTGGCTGGGGTGCTGGCCAGGTTCTGTAATGTCCGGACAGGAAGCTTTTGCTGACCGATACTTTGTAGGCAGAATGGCATGCGAGGCGAATTGGGGCTGAGCAGTATAGGGAGTGTTCTGCGTTGACGGGAGACGGGGTCGAGAGCTTGATTCGGGAAGCGGGCAGTGCGGCGGTCAGACGAGTTATCGGGAGTGTTGGGAATGATGTCATGGAGCGGGCTGTACGGCGGCGGCGCATGCTGTGATTTGGAGCATCATGGCGAGCTTGGCTAGTAGGTTTTGCGGGAATGAGATGATGCTACTTGATAATCTAGCATTTGACCCAGATGCCTTTCTGATACTAACTCATGTCACGCACGATTCACGACCGAATGGGGTCAGTTGTACTTGCCTACCCTGGAGGTGCACACCGGCCGAATTCGAGTCGAGGTCTGATGCATATATGTACTTGGCCTGATTTCCACGCACGGTATCACCACTGGAGGCAAAGATGCGCTTCCCATGATTGGCATTGACATGAGCATGTGTGGAGAACATTTGTAAACGTCCGGCTTACGGAGTCGTCATCAGCACGGTTCCTGCCAGTTCATTCATTAATAACCTCGCCTCGTCGACCTCCTTCACCCTAACCAGGATGATCACCTCCACTGCATTGGCAGTCGGCATAATCGCGTTGACAGCATTTACTGGCGCCTTCATAGCCGTATTTGCGCACTTTGCCCAGTCGTGGACCAGCGTCATCCTCACAATAATTGCGTCCTTCATCAGTGCCGCCATATTGCTCACGGTGAGACTTGCCAGACCTACCTCACATAGAGCGTGTTGTTCTCTTCTGACATGGTTGGACCCAGACGCGACATATTCAAATATCTCAGGGCCGCCGTTTAACTACATGGCCAAGTCCGACACGCAGTTCCAGGGCATTCGAGTCTTGTCCCGCAACAGCAGAGTACCACCTCTTTGTGCTTGGATCCGGAGGCCATACCAAAGAAATGCTCATGATGATGGACGATGGGACGCAACACTCCCCCCACTCACATCGTCGATACTTGATTTCCAGTGGAGACAGAATGTCAGAGAATCACCTTGAAGACTACGAAGCTGAGTTGAGGAAGTCGTCCCGAGCACCGGGTACGTACGATAGATGCATCGTGACGCGCGCCCGTCGTGTCCACCAACCGTTATGGTCTACTCCCTGGACGGGACTGTTGAGCATTCTTGACATTTTCCCTGCGCTTCTTTTCCCGCCGAAAATAGAGACTGGGAACAAGTTGGCTTATCCGGGGGTTATATTCTCGAATGGCCCTGCCACGGGTTTCTTTGTGGCCCTGGCGGTCCACCTGTTGAAACTGCTGAGTATCGTGCCGGATGACAGGATGAAATTTGTGTACATCGAGTCGTGGGCGAGGATTAAGACGTTGAGCTTGACAGGCAAGCTGTTGTACTATGCCGGCATAGCGGACGCATTTTATGCGCAGCACGAGGAGGTAGCTGTCAGATACGGCCTGGTCAACGCAGGCGAGATGGTATTTAATGCACGGCGACTAGAGTAGCGCGACATGCTCATTTCGGGACAAGAGAGCTACTTCACTTCTTGACAGGGCATATATAATGTACATGGTATACAGGCCGAATTTTGGGTTGCTTCGTCAAAGAGACCTGCTTCATGCCACCTCTGTGAGCGGCGCGGCCTCGATTGCCTCCTCTTCTATGCCGAAGGTCTCGATTTCTGAATTCATTCTAGCCTCCTGTCTTGCCCTTTCCTTTCCAGCCCAAACCTTCCAGTTCTCAAACTCCTGATCTTCGAGCTGCATGCCTACGTCGAGTCGAGACTTGCCAAAGTACGCGCCAACGTGCCTTGCTTCCTCGATAGCCACTCTCTTTTCAATCTCTTCTTCCTGTCGCAGCCAGTAGAATTCCCTTCGTGCAATGTCGTAGGCTTCTGCTTTGCTAAGCTTCTCGGCCCGCATGAGGTACAGTTGACGCTGGATAACGCTATCATAATGAACCACGTTAGCTGCAGTTTGCATTATGGCGGCCCCCTCCCCTTCCCCATTGACTACGGATACTCACCATTCACCCGTCAGAGCGATGCCAGGCTGTCGTAGCCCCTTGCTCCAATCGCAGAATTGATAGTCCTTGCCGTCTAATTCTAGTATGACACGTGGGCGGGCTAATTCCCATGGATGGTCTCTGTAGAAGTTTGTTCGCAACGCATCTTCGGGGTAGCTGAGGCTCTGCGGCCGGTAGAGCTTCTTGGGCTTCTTGGCTCTCGGGTTGGGCGTTCGATGTCGGGGGGGCACTGTGCGGACGAGAGACTCAGCTGGAGGGACTGAGTTCATGACTTGGTACCAGGGCGGCTGGGCGACTCTGTGGCCTGCCAGCAACTGGTGGTTGAGCTCTTGGGAGACGGCTTGAAAGACCCTGCCGGGCCGTATTTGTCGACCACCCATTGTGGCGGCGATTGTAGTGCTGAGGGATTGGATGTCAGATTTTTCAAGATGCCTTTTGGTTAAGACACTATCTCAGGGGCACCTACCGTGTGTTGAGCACCGGTAGACAACTGTCGGAGCCGTTGTTGTTGTCGAGGCTGTCGCATGTCTGTCCGTTGGAAATGGAAATTCTGGGAGTGCATGCGGCGTACAGAGAGGGTGTGCACCGCGCAGGGGTGTGTCTAGTCAGCTGAGTGTGTGCAACAGGCCAGAGCGATGGAGCTAACAGTCAAAAATTCAATGCTACCAGTCCCATCAGCAAAGCAAATTGTCAATCCATACGCACCGCGCCGCACTGCACCTTCACCTCCGTATGATTGCAACTTGCGAGGAGGCTGCAATCATGAAGAACAGCCTATGACATTATCCAAAGTGGATGGCTCCATATGCGGCGCAGTCTTAAACCGCCCATCAGCGAGTCTCAGAACCATCCAGGCGGCAAGGAGAAGCTTTTGCGCAACCGCTGCGCCGGGATCATCCAGCACACAAACAAGCCGATATGCTTCGTGCCTGAGAAGCTCACAATGGATACTCTCGACCTTTATGGTGTCCAGGAAGGGGACTTATACGTCTCAAACAGTGCCCTCACGTCCCAGACGTCAAGATTATAGCACCACAGGGGAAGGACCGTCCTCGGCGGCATCCGGTAGTTTGCCGCATTCGCGACTGCTTTCAGGACACCGCAACAGGCATCAGCTTTTGAGACTTGTTGGACAGCAAGGAGAGGGTACAGTGCAAGAACACTTCGACTATTATCGTGACCCTTACCGTAGGGGATATGCTCAACCAGACAGGCCCAAGTTACACGTCTCGGACAAAGTGAACGACGTGGAATATCCCAAACGAGGAGAGATCTTCCAAATTAGCGAACAGCTGCAGGAACACATCGCAAAACTCTGTTCTACCATCGGTCAGCGATTGCGTCATCCGAGCCGAATCACACTCGAGTCGATATATAAGCTATATTGCCAACTTCCCGAGCCGCGTATGTTGTACCTTACTTGGCAGTGGCGAAACAGGCTGTTGAAAGTTATGGGAACGCCCCCTAAAAGAGACGTCGAATCCATGTTGCGCTACTTCGCCCTGGTTGCGGACGTGAAGAATGCCGGCCTTACCTTGCGCCGCACACAATGGAATTTTGCGTTGGCCTTTGCGACTAAGTATGCTAGGCGCACAACCACTGAAGAATTGGATTCAGCCCTACGATTGTGGAGAGAAATGGAGAAAGAAGCTCACATAATGGGGAACGACGTCACTTTCAACGTGCTCTTTGATGTGGCGGCCAAGTCGGGCAACTTTGCGCTGGCGGAAATGATTTATAAGGAGATGGAAAATCGTGGCATCGAGTTCAATCGCTTCCACCACGTAAGTTTGATATACTACTTTGGCCTTAAACTCGACTCCGGTGGCATTCGCGCTGCTTACAAAGAGATGGTCGATTCCGGGGAGATGATTGACACGGTCGTCTTGAACTGTGTCATATCTGGACTCCTGCGATGCGGAGAGGAAGACGCTGCTGAGGCGACTTATCAGCAGATGAGAAGCTCCCATGCTCTCGCGGCCGATATGCATCCGAGGGATTATATGATGGACAAGGCTATCACAAAGGTTCTCATGATGTTCGCTAAAATTGGAAAGCGGCATCCTCAGCTGAAGGAGTCACTCCAATCTAGCGTGCAGCTTGCGCCAAACTTGCACACCTACAAGCTCTTCATTCAACATTATGCTATCAAGGTTGGCAATCTCTCAAAAGTTGCCCAGTATCTGGACCAAATGAAGCACTTGAGAGTGCCTTTACATTCTACAATCTTTCTTGCACTGTTCAAGGGGTTCTATCAGCACGGTGGATTTTCAAGCTCAGACTGGAGTGAGCAGCGGCTCAGCGGAGTCCTGACGGCACTCTATCAGGCCAAGGACATACATGGTGAGGTTTTCAGGATTGAATCGTGGCTTGTCGTCTGGGCTTTGCGAGCAGTCAAAAGGTGCTCGTCCAATGACGCTGTTTTGGAGACGTTTGATGCCATGTCCGAGAGATGGGATATTAGTGGTGAACGGCTGCAGTTCATACATGCGTTCCTTGAAAACATCTTGCAGGACAAAGACATGAAGTCGGAAATGGCGATCTAAGGCCGCTTTTTTCGAAATAGAATATGGGCTTGCGGGTGTCGCTGGACTATCGCCGCTAACATATCGCTTATATATGGGCACCACATACAACATGTAAATACTCTTATAGGAGAATTGTGTATAATATAATTGATCCAATTAAGTTGGAAAGAGAAGTCGGCGGATACGGTGACATGTCAAAACGGTTACATTGCTTCGATGTGAATCCTCGTTCAGGAGACAAATGAAACCACTTCTTGTTTACAATGATATCGACTGAGCTGGCGTCTATAGAATGTTTGCCGATAGAGTTGCCCGACTACCCTCTTTGGCATTTTCAACAGCCAAGAAAAATGGAACCCCGACCCTCGTCTCCAATTTACTGCTCCTTGTAGGTCTGAAAAACTGTTCTTTTTCGTTAGCACTCATCCCCAACCTTCTCATATTCGTCAAATCACGCACCAGCAATGCCAAATGGGGTAAAGAATCCAGTGAGCACGAAAGCCCAAAAGCGAGCGGCAAACCACTTGCTGTGTGGGTTGAAGGGAAGGTTGGAATAAGGTCCCTCGGGGTAGTGGTAGGGAGAGGACATGCGAGCCCGGGTGACATGGAAGCCTCGGCGGGAGACCAACGTCGTGGTGGTACGAGCGGCAGCGCGGGAGAGCATCTTAGGAAAATCAAACTCAATTAGCCTTCTCAAGTACTATTCTTACGATTCAAGCGCGTGACAAACCTTGAGAACGATTATCACGAGGCGAATGGGATGTTGGGAGCTTTGAGAAGGATCAGCAGCGTGGTGGAATCCGAGGTTGTGATGGTGAGCTGAGGTCCATCAGCTGAAGCCGGGAGATCACGTGACGGGGATTTTTCTTTTGGCTGTGCTGCCGGCGGGTTCACTTCGGTCGAAGAAACATGAAGCTACGGAGTATAGGAGATAGTAATTCACCGCCTGCGCTCTTCAGCCACTAATTTTTCTTTCTGCCAGTCAAAACTTTCCGCCCACATTCAGCGAGCCCAGGATTTTTTAACCCGGCCGATCGCCGGTTTGCTCATGCGATCTTTTAGGCGAGGCGATTTCACACACGAACGCATTGCACCTCCTCCGTATTGGTGTGTGCATTTACATGCTCCTTCCTTTGATTTTCAATGAAAATCGCTGTGATATATCTTCAATCGAATATTCCTTTTCTGCTCCAAGATCTAACCCGATCACTTAGGCAAGAGCTTCATGCAACACCAATTCCCTCAAGCGATTTACAGCACATAACCGATGCCAAAATGGATGAGATGTTCGATGTTTTCGAGGGAAAGGCGGAACCCCACAGCGCCAGCGAGTCGGAGCAAGAAAATGAAAGAGGACGGAGTCGTGATAAAAGCAAGAAGCGCAAGGCTGGCGAGGCAATGGATGGGACGGCGCCCGTGGAAGCACAAAGAGATCTGGCCGATATGGACGCCAGAAACGCGACGGAAACTTCAAAATCCGAGGACTCCGAGGATGCAGATTCCGATACGCCCAGTCAGCAAGACAAGAAAAGACGGCGGAAGGAAGATGATGCTGGACCCGTTATGACCGACACATTCCAAACGGCGGAGTCGAGGGAAGTTGCCGGAGCCGCTACGCTGGTACCACAGGATACGTCATTAGTCCTCTCGCACAATATCCAACATCAAGTTGCATTGCCTCCCGATTTGGACTACGAATACGTTCCTTTATCGGAACACAAGTCTCCAGACCAGCCTGCGAGGACGTGGGATTTCAAACTGGATCCCTTTCAAAGTCTTTCAGTGGCCTCAATCGAACGAGATGAGAGCGTATTAGTATCAGCACACACTTCTGCTGGTAAGACGGTGGTGGCCGAGTATGCTGTAGCGCAGTGCTTGAAACGCAACCAGAGGGTGATCTACACTAGTCCTATCAAGGCTTTGAGCAACCAGAAGTACCGAGATTTCGAAGCCATCTTTGGCGACGTTGGCTTAATGACTGGCGACGTTACCATTAATCCTACCGCGAGCTGCTTGGTCATGACAACAGAAATTCTGCGATCCATGCTGTATCGAGGTTCAGAGATCATGCGAGAAGTGGCTTGGGTCATATTCGACGAAATTCACTACATGAGGGACAAGACAAGAGGTGTTGTCTGGGAAGAAACAATTATCATGCTTCCAGACAAAGTTCGATATGTTTTTCTGTCAGCCACCATTCCAAACGCCTTTCAGTTTGCCGAATGGATCGCTAAAATCCACCACCAGGCTTGTCATGTCGTTTACACCGATTTTCGACCGACTCCCCTGCAAAATTACTTCTTTCCTTCGGGAGGCTCTGGCGCTCGCATTGTGGTAGACGAGAAGGGCAACTTCAACGAGCAAAACTTCAATATTGTTATGAAGGAGGTCGAAGATAAGAAGGGCGCTGAGTCAAACGATATCTCTGCCAAGTTGAAGGGCAAGGGAAAGAACAAAAAGTTGAACAAGGGAGGCACAGACGAAAGTGGCTCAGATATGCACAAGATCATTCGCATGACTATTAAAAAGAAGTTTAACCCTGTCATTGTGTTCAACTTCAGCAAGCGGGAGTGCGAGAACATGGCAATCAGCGTTCAGCAGCTGTCGTTCAACGATGATTCAGAAAAGGCCATGGTTACCAAGGTCTTCCAAAGCGCTATTGAGAGTCTTTCTGAACAAGACCGGGACCTTCCTCAGATCCAGAATCTTTTACCGCTATTGGTCAAGGGGATTGGTGTCCATCATTCTGGCTTGTTGCCCATCTTGAAGGAGACGATTGAGATTCTATTTCAAGAGTCCCTCATCAAGGTTTTGTTCGCAACAGAAACCTTCTCCATAGGCCTGAACATGCCTGCCAAAACGGTTGTTTTCACTCAAGTGACGAAATGGGATGGTATCAAAAGGCGCCCTCTTACATCTTCTGAGTATATCCAGATGGCTGGTCGTGCCGGACGTCGTGGTCTTGATGCTCGTGGTATTGTTATAATGATGATTGACGACAAGCTGGAGCCTGACACTGCTAAGGCTATTGTTACTGGACATCAGGACAACCTTAACTCAGCCTTCTACTTGGGCTACAACATGATCCTCAATCTGCTACGTATCGAAGCCATTTCCCCCGAGTACATGCTGGAAAGATGTTTCCACCAATTCCAGAACGCCGCGAGTGTGCCTGCTCTCGAGAAGGAGCTCATGGCTTTACAACAAGAGCGAGATGGACTCTCAATTCCAGACGAAGCGACCATCAAGGACTACTACCAAATTCGCCAACAGCTCAACACCTATACCAAGGACATGCGTTGCGTTATCCAGCACCCAAGTCATTGCATGGACTTCTTGCAGCCGGGTCGTCTTGTACAGATATATAACCCTAAGGAAGCCCAAGACAATGTGGGTGGCGGTCTAGACTTTGGATGGGGTGTCATTGTCAACCACCAAGCACGTCGTGCACCTAGACTTGGCGAACCGGATTATGAGCCCCAGGAATCCTATCTCATTGATGTGTTGCTCACTATATCTGCCTCGAGCCCGGCCTTCACCCCGGGCCAAATTGTCGGAGACATGCCTCCAGGTCTGATTCCTGCAAGCAATGAGAGGGACAACATTACTGTGGTTGTGCCTTGCCTTCTCACTTGCATGAAGGCCATCAGCCAGATCAGAATCTTCATGCCAAAAGAAGGGTTGAAGACGCAGAGCGACCGAGACCAAGCACGCAAGTCGTTGGCAGAAGTGAAAAGGCGATTCCCCGATGGCATCCCGATTTTGGATCCGTTGGAGAACATGGCCATCACTGACGAATCTTTCAAGAAGCTGCTGCGTAAAATTGAAGTTTTGGAGTCGAGGCTCCTTGCGAATCCCCTTCATCTTTCGCCTATGCTTCCCTCTCTGTGGGAGCAATACAGCGAGAAGGTGCGCCTGGCGGAAAAGGTGAAGGAGAAGAAGAAGGCTATCGTGAAGGCGCACAGCATCGCGCAGATGGACGAACTGAAGTCTAGGAAAAGGGTCCTTCGACGACTCGGATTCATCAATGACGCCGAAGTTGTCCAGCTCAAGGCCCGTGTCGCCTGCGAAATTTCATCTACCGAAGGCCATGAACTCCTGTTATCGGAACTGCTACTTGATCGATTCTTCAATGAACTGACGCCGGAAACGTGCGCCGCGGTGCTCAGCTGCTTCATCTTTGACGAGAAGGTGGAGGCGCAGGCTCTCAAAGAAGAACTGCAGAAACCATACCGTGAGATTCAGGCCAAAGCGCGCATCATCGCCAAAGTTAGCCAAGAATGTAAGCTAGACGTCAATGAGGAAGAGTATGTTACGAGCCTGAAGTGGCAATTGATGGAGACGGTCTATGCATGGGCACAGGGGAAACCCTTCTCTGAAATTTGGTACGTCACCTATTGAATTATTTGCTTACAATTCATGACAAGAACTAACATGTGCACAAGCAAAATGACAAATACCTTTGAGGGCTCGCTCATCCGCTTGTTCCGCCGTCTTGAAGAGCTGCTGCGCCAGATGGCCCAAGCCGCCAAGGTCATGGGTAACGAAGACTTGACAAAGAAGTTTGAGGAGACTCTACAGAAGATTCGAAGAGATATTGTGGCTGCCCAGAGCTTGTACCTGTAATATGCTGCACAGCGGCCTGTAGCTTGGTGTTTTGGAGTTTTGCGGGTGCATGTATTGAAAGCGCATTTGAGGTATCTTGAGAAATTTATGACAAGTAGGAATTTATCTTAGAGGTCCAAGACTACTCAATGGCAACTGAAGTCCACTGCTTGGGTTCCCGCTCGGCTCTAGAGGACAAATGGAACTTATGATTGCTATGAAGTTTTGTGTCGATTAAGGGGGAGCGAGAGCGATATGCCCTCGACGTCTTGCATTCCCTGTATACAGTCAAACCTGTCCTAAAAGCCTTCGTACTTTGTCGAGGCGCACAAGGTATCTAGTGCCCGTACGGACGAAATTCAAACCATTCAATGCATCCGGTAGGTCTAAAACGCTTACTTATGCCAGTCACGCAGCAATTCCCCATTGGCAAAATACAAGTACGCCATCTAGAAGCAGTCCCCCGCCAGAGCAAAATAAAAGACCGGAGATAAAAAAAAAAGAATCAGGGACAAAACTTGACTATCCAGTTCACCGCTCTCCCGAAATGCCCATAACAATGCCTACCGTCACGCTCAGCACAACGCCAGAGCCCACAAAGATCTGCCACTTCTCGCTCCAGAGGCCTTGCCTCAGCAACCAGGTGATGCTCCCGAGTGGGAAGAAGAAGCCTATCATCATGCCCCGTATGAGGACATCGAGCACAGTAGACATGTTGCCCATCTCGTCCTCCAACGGACTCGCGGCCGAGGGCAACTCCCGTGCGTTATTGTCAATCCACGCGTCTTCCAGGCGTCGCAGCGAATCAGGCGAGGGCATAGAATCCGGCGTGAAGCGCTCGTTCTGTATCGAGGCAAACTGCGTGCGGAGCGTCGATATCTCAGAGGAAGTGAAGCCCGCCTGGAGGAGGCGATCGAAGCCTCGTGGCCGGGGGCGAGTGCTCCCTGCTGGTTTGGAGGCGGGCGGGGTTGCGTGCTCGGGGGGGTTCATGGCGGATGCTGCCTCCTCGGCCAGTTCCTGGGAGGACAGCTCATCTCCGATGGAGCAATTGACGTATATGCGGACGGGGACGTGGCCGTCTAGAGCTTTGCCCTTGCCCTTTGCGTCGGGCTTGGCTGACGGCGGCTGGAGGGGCGGCTTGAGGACGGAGCTGAGGGCGGATGAATCGGGGAGGAGACGGCCTTGGTGGATGAGGCGGAGGCGGTTGCGGGATGAGATGCGGGTGCGGAGGAGGTGTTTGAGGGAGAGGACGGTGGTGGTTTGGGGATGGGGGATGTCGAGGTCTAGATCTGGGATGGAGGTTGAGAAGCGGATTGTGAGGAGGAGGGGTACCACGCGTGGTGGGCGTGATGCGCTTGGTCTCATGATGGCATGTTGTGAATCTGGTCTTGTGTAGCTTGGCACAGCGGTGATGCTGTCCCGGATGATGTTGGTTTGTGCGAAATCGAGGATTGCGAAGTCGATGTGATGGGGAACGGTGACGTTGGTGGGCGGAGTGAGCGGTGATTGGCCGAGCGATGCAGGGCCATCATGGGTGTCTGCTTCGACGGAAATGAGGCGATTCCGGGAATTCTACTGCGCCTGCGAGGACGAGTTGATGGAGAATTGTGTTGCGCAGAAAAATTAGTGAGGAGGAATGATAAAACGGCGCAGTTTATGCGACGTGAAGATGGGAGTGGCCATGTCAGGTCATGTCTTGTGATGGAGGCGGAACTACGGAGTAAGTACGGAATACGGAGTACAGTGCCATAAATCTCCTAGTCCATGTATTCTTCACCGGGGTGGGCAGGGTTTGCCGCTGAATCCCCGGGCGCGGGATCCAGTTCGGACGGCACCAAGGAGCCGGGCGTGCTGATTGGCTGGCTGGCTATTGCTGGGAAGCTACCAAGGCTGGCAGCCAACTTAGCTAGGTACCCCCCAGCAAACTCCGCCTCCACCGCCTGCGGCAGAACTGCATTTTCGTTGGCTATTAACTATCGAGATTCTGACTTCACTAGATAAGATAAGCGCTTGGCGTTTCCTTGAATGACACTGGACTCGACTCGACTCGAGTTCAAGCTCGTGTCCTTGTCCCCATACTGAGCCTTCAATTCCACAATTCTTCGCTCAAGACACACAGCGACATGCAGGATGCCACGCTTCAGGGCCACCAAACACCTGACTTGCTTCTACTGCGGCAAAAGGTCCAACTTGAAGTTTGATGGCACAATTCGCGACTTCTCATGCTTGCATTGCGAGGCAACCAACTACTTGGACCAGGTCCGTGGCTCCCGTACCCAGGACATACCGGAGTCTCAGTTCGCGGCTTACGCCCTCCCTTCCCTAGCCCCTACTGACAGATCTCAGAATGGCGAAATCACCGACCCCCCCGTTGCTACCGACCGAGAAGTCGCTGCCGTTCAGTACGCCGCGCCGCAATCCAGTGTCCCCTCGCAGCAAGACGAAACATTCTGCCAGAGGTGTCTCAAGAACCAGCACCTCTTCACCAAATCGCTCGCGCAGTACCTCCCGGATGACCCTTCCGACCCAGACTACCCCGAGCTGGAGCGCAACTATTATCGATACCGACGCAATTTGGAGAAGCGATACCCGCAGGTATGCAGCGACTGTGCCGAGAAAGTCGAGATTAGGATACGGCAGGCCGGGTACACAGCCAAGACGGACCATCTGCGGCGCATGATGAACTTGAGTCGCGGCCGGAAAACCAGGTCGCGGACGAAGCTTGATTGGGTTGATACCCTCGGCAAGACGTTCTGGGGGATTGGCTTTGTGCTTCAGATCTTGTGGCATTTTGTCATGATGGTGCAGGCCTTGCAGACTAGCGATAACGGAATGTATGACCCAGACGACCAAAGCACCACGACCAAAGTGCTATCATATCTGAAACGAGTGGCTGGAATTTTGCCAGCTGGAGAGTTGCTTATGCAATGGAGTCTATGGACGAGCGTCTCTGCCGTGTGGTGGAATCCGCATTTTGTTCAAGTAAACCGCGGGTTCACGAGGCATCTTTTGGGGCTCCCCAAGTGGTATTCCTTTCAAGGACTGATCATATTTTTTCGTTTCATCTTTCGCGAGATAGAATCGCATCGCCAAGCGACCCAGTCGGGAACCGCGAAGCTCGGTGCGCATGTCGCTATGGCCGGTGTCATGGCTTTGGTGAGTCACGTCCGTCCACGAGGCAAGGCCCTTCGTCTGATTTAGTGAATAAGATTTACATCCTGGCTGGGAGATCAATCCATGTCAACACGACACCACTATTTGCCACTGATCAAGAGCCATTGATGGCGAATACTTCCACGTCAGCCAGGCACTCAAAGCAGGAAGACGCCAAGACCTTTTCCGAGCTCTTCCATGATGCGTTGGATTCCGCCAATGCGACCCCGCGCAAGTCGACCGTACCGGAAATGACACCATCGCCCCAATCACCTTTCAGTGCTGTGAGGCCCGGGGCCATTTCCTCGAGAAGGGGAAATGTGCCTCTGGCAGACACGCCGAGTCAACGACAGCAACAACTGCAATACGATGAGGAGATGGATTGGTCGCCCATTACGCCACAACACCGGGCACTCGACGAGAATCCTACCCCAACTCCCAATAGATTTGGCCGGTCCGCTGCCTCGACTCTGTCTCAATCCGACAGCAAGAGTCCGTTCTGGTACAAGGTTCCAGCAGCGCCATTGGAGCCTGCCAGGCGACTGAGAAACCCAGTCTGGTCACCTGGCCCAAAGCAGAAGCCAACAGAAACTGGGAGCGTCATGTTCTCAAGACGAGGTCACAAGCCGTCGGCGTCCCAAGCCAACATCGTGGGCGATGCAAGTAGCGGGGTGGAGTTCAAGCAGCCCACCTTCTTCGCGCCAGAACGAGACAACGAAGCGAGTTCACTGGCGGACCTGCTCAGCCAGAGTTTCAGTCTGGGGCAAGAGCGTGAGACTTCTGCTGGGGAATCCAACACGCGGCAGCAAGCTCAGCACCATTCCAGTAGCACGGCACGGGACGCTGCTCGGATTGGCACAGCCCAGTCGACTGGCTGGAAACAGGCTGTCTTGACGGCTCTCCTGGCGCTGTGGTTACTAGCCATCTTCGTCCCTATTCCGTATAGGTCAGAGGCCCAACTCACCATCCTCCTGGTAGCAGGACTCATTGCCGTCCGCGGTACAGGCGACACGGGTCGACTGATGAGCGACCAGGCACCCGCGCCGCTCGTCTACATCTTGTACGCACTCGGTGTTGCAGAGCTGGCGGCAGTATGTTGGGTTGGGACGGAGCTCTGGACCGGACATTCAGAACAGGTTGGTTGGTATGGCGCAGGGGCGATGGCGAGCATGTTGGGGCATCAAGCACTGTTGTCGTTGGCATAGATTACGCTGAGTTCTTTTTGCGTGGGCGGCTTTGTTTGGGTGTCTGGTTTAGTGACTGGGCTGCAAGTTCATTAGGCGTTGGGTAGGTTGATTGCCTTGGGTTTCATGGCGTGCAGGTGGTGATCTATTCTGGAGATTTGTTTCTTTAGCGTGCTATGGGGGGTGATGAAGGCGGGAGTATAACTAGTTATCTAAGTAGGGGAGATGGCACCTGTTCACTTGTTAGGGACTAGGACTAGTGAGAGGTGGAGTCACGTGGTGGAGTCGCGTGCTAAGCTACACCCACTATGCCCCACAGTAGTACCCCTATTTATAGAACATACCTACAATATCCAGAACGAACCACAAGCACCGACAGACACATTCACAGCACTCATTTTCCCTTCATTCTAACTATCTCATGTTCAGTGTGATGTAGTACCTAGACCGTGGCAGACACGCCACTGCCGAACCAGCCGAACGGTGATTTGGTTCTAAAGTAGCTCCCTCAGTATGCCAAACGTACGCTTCAACAGTCGCCTTTTCTCCTCCAAGGTTTCTCCTCCAAGGATGGCGGCACAGGTTCTCCCAACTCCGGCAACAAGGCTTCTGCCGTTCGTTCTATTGACGCTCGAGCGTTAGCCCTTTCTTTCCGCTGCTCACCGCAGTTCTCTTACCGTCGCACTGCTCCAGTTCCGACGTCGTGGCTGGACAGTTGGCCACTTGCTCTCCTGTGGTGCTGTTGAACATGGGCGCCAACGGCACGTTTCGGCCGAGTGGAGCTACGCCGTTGTATAATCGCGACGTGAAATTCTTGTTTCTGCGGCCCCGCCTCCCGTTAGATCTACGCCCAGATCCCCCGTGATCACTGTGGCATCACCTCACAATGCTCCCAATTCGACCTGTTGCGCTGCCAGCTCCTCCCGCATTTCGGCCACGACCCCGATCAACTAGTTCATACGCTCCAACAATTGTGCCCCGCCAGGAATACCTTGAAGTTGCTCCATCTGAGCCTCGGTGCTGCGGAAGTCTGCCGCGGGACTTGCGGCGTCTGTTTGTTGTTGTTGTTGTGGCTGTAGTTGTGGTTGCGATTGTGATGGTTCCATGATATTAAATTGTTGTGCGTGTTAACGTTAATGTTCAGTGCTGGTGGCCTCCCTCTCCTGCGATCTCGTACCGCGTATTGTGACTAGTCGTAACAGGAATATTAGTTAGTTATATTGAAACTCCTTACTGCGTCTACGTAATCGCCTGGGTGGGACATGCACAGTGATGGAAGAAAAGGAACAGAACCAATAATCTTATATTTGGCATGCAGGAAAAGGCTCTGGGCCCAATGACTTAGCGGTTGCAGTCCAACCCCAACTACGGTCTTCGAAGGTATCGCTATTTATTGGGTACTTGAGATAACCATTTGCACAATGGCAATGGAATCTGAAGGTTCCATTTGTATAAAAACCAGGGGCATCTTTTAACTTTCCTCCTTGTAACTTTACAGAACAAAAATGGTCTACATTCGTCTGTATCCACCCTTTATAATCTTCATCGTTGCTGCGGCGCGTATTTACCATTTGACCCTTGATCGAGACCATGATTGGTTTTGGTAAATTAATCGCAGTAGCTATAGTAGAAAATACGACTAAAACGAAGAGGTCTGCGGCTTTTTAGCTCAGGCTGTACAGTAAGAACTACGTGATTGTTACTTACTCATTGCAATAGATCGTGCGTAAGATAGACGGAATAACAGTTAAGGGAGGGTCTTACTTAAAGGTGTAAGGAAGGTGAATAGCTTAAACTTGGTATAATAATAATGCTAAGCAGCAGCATTGCTCTTATTAATAGTTGAAAAAACTGAGGTTATGGGACGGCATAGATAAGATAGTAGACTAAATGCTAATTAGGCTATCATCTGAGATAGGATAAGGTCAATCTGTAGTAACCCTAAAACAGGAAAGTGTATGTTAAACTTTTGTAAGCTCCAAAATTGATCTGTCTATATTTCAAGAGAGCGGGGCGGCGTGGAATGTTTGTTAACTGTAGACGTCTCTATTAGGCTCCAACTATCAATTACTCCTCTGGACCCCCTCAATCGATCCTATTGTCTTTGAGGGGACTCCTGGCCAATGCTACTCCGTATCGCCCGCCTGACGATAATGCTACAGGTCGAGACTAGACCAATCAACCAATTGATGTAAGCGCCTAAACACCGTATAATTCAACTTGCGGAATCTAGTATAACCTACTGGAAGAAGTAAAAAGGATGAATAGAGACCGCTCTGCTGTAATAGATAGATTGATTCAAGGACTTCATATATTGAGCTTTATCCCTATCTTCTAACCTCCGCATTTATCCAAACTGTTCCTTGCCAAGGTTCGTCCTTGACTGCGATGTTTATTGGGTACGTTCAATCACCATTTGCACAATCGCAAGCGAAAAACAAAACACCCTTGCTCAGTACTCCGTAATACCAGGGCCAGCTATTGTATGTCCGCGTAAGTCTCCAAGGCAATATTTTTAGCACGGGCATTTAATTTAGCTCTTTGATTTGGATGAATAACCCCACCTTTGAATTAAGGCTGAGACATAATTTTTGGGAAAGTTGAGGGCGGTAGCTGCAGTTGCAGCAGATAACACGACAAGAATCGAGAGCTCTGCGGTTTTTCTTTATAGTATAGGCAGTGCGACAACAATACACAATTATCACCTACTCATTGCGACAGAAGCACGTAAGATACAGACAGTGAAAGTTGAGGGAGTGTCAATTAAAGACGTGATGTGATATAGGCGGTGTGACCGGGACTGAGTACTTATCGTTAAGAATCCACGTTGTCGGGCGGCATAGATAAGATGGTAGACCGAATGCTGACTTCAGGCTAATTAATAGTTCAGGCAGAATAAGATGCTCAGATCTTGCTTGAAACAAAAGTTTACAGTCTCGAAGTGTCCGAGCTGATGTGGGCAAGGGCTTCGCAGGACGTGGAATTCAGATTGCTATCGTTTAAGAAGACTCTAATATCAATATCCTCGTTGGGCTGACGACCCTGGGTATTGGGCTCGTCCTCGCAGGTATCGTCTCGGGGGGGGGGGGGGGGGGGGTCCGAGGCCTCGTTGAAGTGGCTGAATCCGTTGAATATGACGAATTTAGCGTTGAACACGATGAAATTGATGACGTCAATATTGATGCCTGGAGATCTGTATACGATAATAGCTCCTACTCCGTGCAAGACCTGTGCTCTGCATGCTGTATCCACATTACGTTTGGAATTGATACGTCAACATCCAATCCCCCTCTCCATTCAAAGAAAGTTCTAGTTATGAGCGAAGTAAAGAAGGCCCGGGCGCAGACTGCAAAGAGAAATCGACGGACCGTGTGTTTCTTTGCGCGGGAGCGCGGGAACCAATCCCTTTGGCCAGATCCGGCTCGTTATGGATCCCGAGCCGAGCCGAGCCGAGCTCCGATCACCATCCACTTCTCGAAGCTGCTGGCTGACCTGACTCGTGCGCATCGTACGATGTGATTTGTATTTGTTCTGACGACTAGTTACGGAATAGAGTCAAGTGGGTATCAAAGAAAGACCAGGCAGGACCTAGTTACCTAACACGTTAAAAGGACGAATCTTTTAAATGCGGCGGCGGTTACGGAATAAGTGATGATACAGGGCGAAATTGGTCCATGTTAGAGCTGGACAGCATGTTTATGCTTTTTAGCTTAGTTAACATGACCAAAAACACACAAAGTTTGGCTCCGGAGACCCCGCGGCTGCGGCACTAGAGCCCGCCAATGCCGAGTCTCGCGCAAGCCTGTCATTTGGAACCGCCTTGGCTTAGCGGGCCAGATCCGACGTGACTTTTGAAGTCGCTGGTGAAGTTTGCTAGCTGTACGAAGTAGCTCTTGGTAGTGCAAGGATTTTCTGGTACCGTCTCTGTCGTAGGCGCGAGTAGGAAAGAAGACGTTTCTTGTAAAGCTTGCTAGCTAAGCTACGGAATGAACTTCTATAGTATCTGAAAATGCTTAGCATTTCTCTCCCGCTGTCATAGACGCCGTCCACGTTATTTTCTCAACGTTTGTATGGGGTACATCGTTAAACCACACTGTGTTAGAATGGGCGCAGCACCAGTACCAGAACCGGCAAGTCCCATTTGTGAGTAGCCCACGCGTAGCACGGGTACTTGGCTCCATCTCTAGTTGATGTCCGCCTAGTATAATCCGGCAGTAGTCATCCCACCAACCAAATATCACATCCTCCACTTGTTGGATATCAACGTCATGGTAGGAGTATGTACCTACAATATCCGCCCAGCGCGGATGATGCCTTTTCGCGGTAGTAACTGTAATCATTACAGCAGTGAACGCGGTAAGTGAGGTCCCTGCCGCTTATTAGATTAGTATAGGATATAGCAGAGTGCTTCCTTACTCATTGCAACACCAGGAGCCTGTACGTAATATAGATTTTTGCAGTATAAAAAGGCAATGGCTCGAGAGATAACAGAAGGAGGTACAAGAGGCAGAGATTCTTATAGAAAAGAATGTGAATAAGAACTGCGTAAATTATTTCTTCTATATAAGAGAGAACAAAGAGCTCTATATACCTATCGTCTTACTAACTAACGGCTGTACCTAAATTACTGAGGTTGGTTACCGAGGCGAGAACCGTGCACAGCCTGGTTGTAAGGTTTATGCACAGCCTGGTTTTATCTTAACTAGGTCTTCTATCAGAGTTCTACACCCTTACTTATATACCCTTGCTTATATTCTAGCCTTATCTGCTATAACGTTAGGCACCTCTTAATAGAGTACATTTTCTGCCTTATTTAACACTATAAGACCTGCAACTAATGTAGATATACTATTTAACTAAACTATTTATTACCTGTTAGCATAAGTGTATTCTTGCGATCCTAAGGAGATACTTGCTAAGCTACAGAATTACTTCTATAGTATCTAAAAGTGCTTAACATTCAGGTCCCTTCGTAAAAGCCGCATTCCAACTTATGCCCTGGGCGTCTGAATAGGATATTGATTTTTCCCACTGTGAGTCACCATGGGCGCAGCACCAGTACCAGAAAGTCCCATTTGTAAGTAGCCCACGCATAGCAATGGTACTTGCCTCCATCTCTAGTTGATGTCCGCCTAATGTATTCCGGCAGAAGCCATCCCACCATTTATATATTACATCCTCCACTACTGAGATATTAAGGTGATGGTAGCTGTATAATCCCACAATATTTGCCCAGTGGGGATGACCCCTTTTCGCGGTAGCAACTGTAATAGTTACAGCAGTGAACGCGGTAAGAAGTGAGGTCCCTGCCGCTTATCAGCTTAGTATAGGATATAGCAGAGTACCTCCTTACTCATTGCAACACAAGGAGCCTGTACGTAATACAGATTTTTGCAGTATAAAAAGGAAATAGCTCGAAAGATAACAAGAGGCACAAGAGGCAGAGGCTCTTAGAGAAGAGAATGCGGATAAGAACTACGTGAATTATTTCTTCTAAGAGGGAAAAAAGAGCTCTATATATACCTGTTGTCTTACTAACGGCAGTACCTAGATTACTGAGATTAGTTATCGAGGCGAGAACCGTGCACAGCCTAGTTGTAAGGTTTATGCACAGCCTGGTTTTATCTGAACTAGGTCTTCTATTAGAGTTCTACACCCTTACTTATATACCCTTGCTTGTATCCTATTCTTATCTGCTATCACGTCGGGCACCCCTCAACGGGTTAAAATTTCTGCCTCAATTAACACTATAAGACCCGCGACCGATGTGGGGTGGATACAGACTTTTAGCACACTGTTTGATTGGACCATTTATTACCTGTTGGTATAAGGCAGCCTTGCGATCCTCAAGGAGATACTTGCTAAGCTACGGAATCAACTTGTATTATATCATCAGAAAGTGCTCAGCATTTCCACCCCCGTGTAATCCACGCGTCCCACCGGACAACCGAACCTGGTGGACACTGTACTTCATATGGCCACGGTGTGTTGCCATGGGCGCAGCACCAGTAGAAGAAAGTCCCATTTGTATCAGGTTGCTTCGGTAGAGTAAGCCCAGATGTATTCTTTTGACTAGACGCTGTATATACGCCACCTCCGCCTAATGTATTGCGGCAATATTCCGTCCACCATTGATGTATCTTATACTGCGCGCTCCTGAATGGTACAGAATGATCAGGGGTCCATGTTCCGTTAATATCCGCCCAGTACGGGGGACCCCTTTTTGCGGTAGTAACTATAATAGTTACAGCAGTGAAAGCGGCAAGAAGTGAGGTCTCTACTGCTTATTAGCTTAGTATAGGAAATAGTAGAGTACTTCCTTACTCATTGCAACACAAGGGCAAAAAACATATACGTAGTATATAGATTTTAGCAGTATTAAAAGGAAATAGCGCGAGATATAACAGAAGGAGATATAAGAGGCAGAGGCTCTTGGAGAAGAGAATGCAGATAAGAACCGCGTGCTTTATTTATTCCAAGAGAGAAGAAAAAGCTCTATATACAATACAACCTATTTATGATTTTGCAGAGATATAAGCCCCTCTTTATATAGCTAGCAGGTTCTACTCTAACAGCTGCACTTAGCCTGCTAAGCGCGTATAGCTCTAGATAAAGTGTTGGATAAACTTAAAATATGCTCTTAATTATTTAAGTAGAAAGATGTTATATAAAGCTATTAACTATAAACATATAATAGGGTTACTTAAGGTATTTAGTGCATTGTTTGCCTTGCAGGCTAGAAGCTGTTAGGGAGGCACAATGGTACGGTATATTCGTACCGTAACTGGGTGGATTCGTACAGGGACTGTACGGATCCGGAGTATCAAGAAAGTCGTGACAAATGCGTAAATAACAAATATAAATGAACTATAAATAATAACTACATCTGATGTATGTGTCTAATGCTTGGTTGGATCCCTCAGTCAGGAGTGCAAATCTGACTATTTATGCTCCTGTTTGGTCACGTGTGTCGTGCCGAGGGATTTGTCACTTATTCCGTAACACACAAGGTGGATGGAGAAATGCTATGTTCAATTGGACTATTTGTTACCTGTTGGTATAAGTCCAGCTTTCCGATCCTCAAGGACATACTTGCTAAGCTACAGAATCGACTTCTATCATATTACTCGAACGTGCTCAGCAATTACCTCCTTTTGTAACAGTCGCATTCCACTTTGTACCTTCTTGTTTTGAGATAATATATGGATACTCGTCGTCAACATGGGCGCAGCACCGGTACGAGAAAGTCCCATCTAGGTGTAACCCAAACGTCTTATCCCACGGTCCGTCTATCTGCAGTTTAGGTCCGCGTAATTTTATCGTGCAGAAGCCTTCAAACCATGAAAATATTTCAGTCGCGGCTTCTGGGCCTAAGTTAGGCTTCTTTTCGTATGTTCCCTTAATATTCGCCCAGTACGGTCGATTTGGAATCAGTGCGGTAGTAACCATAATGGTTACAGCAGTGAAAGCGGTAAGAAGTGAGGTCTCTGCTACTTGTTAGTTTAAGTATAGGTAATAGGAGAGTACTTCCTTACTCATTGCAACGTAAGGGGCATGTAATATAGTATATAGATTTTAGCAGGATTAAAAGCAAATAGCTCGAGAGATAATGGAAGGAGGCACAAGAGGAAGAGGCTTGTGTAGATGCTCTTGCAGAAGGTGATTTATTTCTCCTATGTAAGAGAGAAGAAAGAGCTATATATACGATATAACCCCTGTATAATTTTGGTAGAATTTTGCAGAGATACAAACCCCTCTTTATATTAGCCGCTAGGTTCCACTCTAACAGCTGCAATTAGCCGGCTAAGCATGTATAGTTCTATATTGTAAGCGCTAAGAATAGGATTACTGAAGGCATTTAGTGCATTCTATGCCCTGCAGGCTAGAAGCTGTTAGGGAGGCACAAAGTGGATGGATTCGTACACGTACAGATACTGTATGAATCCAGAGTTCAAAGAAAGGTCGTGACAAATGCGTGAAATAACGATTTTAATTGAATGATAACTGATAACTGATGACTATGTATGATAATGTGTACAATGCTTGGTCGGATCCCTCAGTCTGGTCTACGGATGTGATTATTTATGCTCCTGACCAGTCACGCGCGCAGTGCTCTGAGGGATCTGCCACTTATTTCGTAAAAGAAGGCTATCTAGTTTGGTAGCTTCCCTGTTGCCACTTAGGGGTGACTCGCTAACGCCGCCTATTATAGTAAGAAGTGAGTTGTAGAATGGTGCTACATGAACTATTAAAGCGGTATATTTCATTGGACTATTTGTTACTTGCTACTATATATGCATCCTTTCGATCCTCAAGGCGATACTCACTAAGCTATAGAATTAACTTCTATTATATCATCAGAAAGTGCTTAGCATTTCTCCCCCTTTGTCGCAGTCGCGGTCCATTGAACCGCCCCCCCAGCGCCCGTATAGTTCATGTTAATTGGGTAGTGTGTGTCACCATGGGCGCAACACCAGTACAAGAAAGTCCCATTCTTGTAACACCCAGACCACCCTTGGTAATCCTTCTTTATGTATAGTTTGCGTCCTCCTAATTTTACTCTGCAGTAGTCATCCCAAAACAAAAATACTACAATCTCCTCTTCCGAGTCTAATGTTCCACCTTGAAGGTCGATTTGACCTACAATATCCGCCCAGTGCGGGTGACCCCTTTTTGCGGTAGTAACCATGATGGTTACAGCAGTGAAAGCGGTAAGAAGTGAGGCCCCTTCCGCTTATTAGCTTAAGCATAGGAAATAGCAGAGTAACTTCTTCCTTACTCATGGTAACACAAGGGGCATGTACGTGATATGCAGATATCGGCAGTACTTAGGGCGTTATTGACGTGCAGCCTCTAGGACGTTCCTGAAGTGAGCATTCGAATGAATGAGGTTGGGACTGGGTAAACCGGAGCGGAGCTGGACAGCAGCTTTTTTATATCCGTAGTTAGTAAGTAGAGCTATAGGACGAAAGAAGGGTCAAAGCTTATGTAGCGACTTATGCATAAGTATTATTAAGAGAAGAGCATTAGAATCGGCATATGCCGAATATAGGCTATTCGATCGATATAGGGCCGGCTGAAACGAATGCGTCACGTAAGTAGCTTGCTTAATTAAGTTTTAACGTCTCCATTCTCAGAGTGTGCGCGCTTGACTTGGACCGAAGTAGCCTTGAGTCGCCAGTGTAAATGCTACACGTGCAACGTAGTTCGTGAGCAGGTCGACAGATTTCCAGTAGTTCCATAAGAGTACTACTATTCCGTAATATCCAAGGTAACAGAATTATTGAAGAATGAGATAGTCCGATCGGACTAACATCCTGTCAGCACATGCAAGGAGCTACTAGCGTGACTCGTGCACATACATAATAAACCACGGAGTGGGTTCCGAAGAAGGACTTGATAGAACTAAGTTTTCTTATCAGTTACTGTGGAGGAACCCCATAAGCGAAACAGAAAAAAAAAAATCGGACGTCGGATGACCCGAAAAAAGAAAACATACAATAGCCCGGCTGGTGTTCGCTGGTCGACTTCAGACCTAACAACCAATCTGCCCCTTACCAGCTTGTCTATGGGAGAGCGGACGGAATCCCGAAATTTCTGGTAGGTATGGTCGTATGTGATGGTCTTGGTGCTAAGCTTTCCTGTACCTTACCCTGCGAGTGAAGATGCATAAGGCAAGATCTAGATGAACTCCCTGCTAGGTTTCCAGTGCATGATCCCTCTGTCGCTCTGTAGATGTTTAGATCTGCCGATTCTTTCACATCCCGAATGCTTCCTCCCCAATCCTGGACAAGGGCTTCTGTGGTCTACTTGGACGTCGCCTACCCCTGTACACGAGCAGTCTCGCGAACAGTTTTGTCGGCTAAAATGTGATCTTGTCTTCGCGACAGTGCATGTCAAGGCTTGATAGTTGATGGAGGCGGGCGCACAATACAACTTCGGCTTTGGGCCCTAACATGAAACATGACTGACAGATGCCGCCACGCATCATGTATTTGTTCATCAGCTAAGAGAAGCTCACGGACCACTTCCCCCGGTCATACATCTATCTTATCAAAGGTTCGACATATCGTCACATTCTGGAGCAGTCTCTAGATGGCCGGGAAATGCGCCTTGTTTCTACCAAACCACGGATATATACATAAAAGAGCAAGGCCCTCTCAGCGCCAAGTATCGGACAGTGTTCCACTGCTGCCACATCCCGTCGATGACGTACCACTCAAGTTGGGGCCGCTGAGCCATACCAGATTTCCACTGGTTGTCTTTCTGATGTATTTGTACTCAAAGTTCGTGGCAACTGGAATCTTGACCTGAACTGACCAAACAGGGTTTTCAGCGGTGTATTGTAAGGCGTTCAATGGGATGCCGTTGGTCGGGGACCAGTTCTTGAGCTCAGTCAGCGAACCTGTCAGGTAAATGGTCTCGCCGTATTGGGTCTGGACATTGATCTTGAACGTCATGGTCGAGTCGCAGGAGGGCGAAGCAGAACAAACAGCAGGAACCGTATTAGAGGTAGGCTCGCCCCATGAGGGAGGAACAATGCCCGATCGACGCTCCGCCGCAGCGACGAACGCCGCATAGGACCAGGTCAAGTGGACCGCCGACAGAGGACTGCCCGAGTTTCTGTCAAACTGTTCGGAAAGGGATCCATCGGAGGGCGTGTACTGCTGAACAACGGCGATGAAGCCATCAGCGTAGGCAGTCACTGCTGAGATGATGGACTTGAAGGTAGCAGAGTCCTTGGCATATTTTCCAGTTGCAATGGATGATAAAAGGTCTTTGAAGAAGGCAAGCGAGACGCTGTCCACGGAGATGGAGCCAATCCTATTCCATTGGTACGCAGCAGCATAGAGCTGCTCGGCTGCAGCGAGGGTTGCCAGGTACCAGGGATTGCCGTTGTAATAAACATCCTCAGCGTAACGACCGACAGCAGCAGCCTCACCAGCTCCTCTTCCGTTGTTGACTCGGTAAATACTTCGGAAAGAGTCGACAACAGCCTTGTGGTTGGCAAGAGCCCTGGAAGAGCAGGGCTGGAAAGTTGCATCTGTGCAAGCTGCTGCGGGATCAAAGGTATGGACGGACGAGATCAGGGAATTCGCATCCTTGCCAGTGCGGCCGTCGTTCACGTTGATGTTAGAGTCAATATAGCCGTTGGACCAGAAGCTTTGTGCAAAGCAGAGTGTTTGGGAAGCAGAGCTCTCGCAGTCGAGGCATGTTTTACCGAGTGTCTTGGCAAGGGCATTGCCTTCAGCAAGTGCGCGATGAGTGGCAGCAATCGTGAAGAAGGAGGATCCGTTGACTTCCTCCCACAGATCATATCCTGTTTGGTTCCAATACTGGACAGCATATGCCAGGTCCTTCGCAATGACGGGCCACACTGTGTTGGTGGCTTCATCCGTACCACCATTCGCAAGGAGCCAGTTGGCGTAGATGGTGAGGGCGGTGACACGCAGAGGAGGGCCATCACGTTGAGGTCGTCCCCACGCACCAGTGAACGGAGTAAGATTGACATTAAACTTGGGTTCGCCGAGACCGCCAGAGGCTGGACCGCCAGAAGGGTTTGAGACGCCTTGAAGCTTGGCCTGCGAGGCGACATATTGCTGGATCTTTGGCCGCAGGGAGGCATCTCCAGCAATGAAGTGCTCGACAAGGACCTTGAATGTCAGGGCAGAATCTCGAGTCCAGGTGTACCAGTCTGTCGCAAATCTGTCAGTTACCTTTCCTTCCTTGATGAAGAGAGATATTGAGGCATGGAATTGACTCACAGTCGGGATTCTGCTTGCTGGGGCTCGCGACAACGACTCCAGAAGCGGCTCCACTGGCCCGTGATCCGCCAGAGCCGATATTCGCCAGAACTCCTTTGAGAGAAATATCATTTTGCTTCGTGACGAAGTCACTGATGTCTCTTGAGCCTAGGCGGCTGCTAAGGGAGGCTGATGAAGTGTCAAGCCAAAGACCAGCAACGGCCAAGGTGGCGAGCAGATTCTTCATGATGTTGGTGCCAAAAGATAGCAATGGCGATTGGTTGTTGCAGAAGTCGTGAGGGCTGTGACAATCCAGATGCTCCTGTTGAAATGGAGCTGGGCCAAAACGGCTTTTTATATCGGGATAGAAATCCTGCATGATGGTCACGATCAAGTCAGTCGCACATCGTGAACTCTGGTCAGCGTTGCCGGCTGTCGCGTAAGAAATCCCCAGCATCAATGATCCCAAGGAAAGAGCTGGATTGGGCGTGCTTGCCAAACGGACCAGTCTGCCACCCTACAACCTCCCAAGCCAGATGCGGGGCCGCTGCACGTCATGTCTCCAGGTCTCCTCCAGGTCTCCTCCAGATCTCCTCCAGGTCTGGCTCACAATCGAGTGTCTTCTCGCGGCATTGGAGTGCCGTGTACGTACATACTCCTGTAGTGCAGCTCCAGAGTATCCCTACCCTTGTTCAGGCTCCATTAATCTCCATGTTGGCTCCTCAAGCTGCCACTACCCTCCAACGTCTCTCAGTGCCGCCCTTTCGTCTTACACCTCCAGCTACTTGACACAAAACATTCCCTGCCATCAATTTATACCGAGGATTAGTGTGAAGGTATTGCCAACGGGCTTGAGGTGCGTCAAGTTTACTTACTTGTATGTCCGCCATCCTTATCCCCACCACTGGCTACTATCCCAATCGAAGCGAAGGTGTCTAGGCAGTCCGTCGAGACGTGATCCTCAAACTTGGCTTCCCGCCATCAGCTCCCATCATGTCGCCTCCATCCAATCTGATCACTCAGCCAACCTCGGCCAAGGTGACTACACTCTGTGAGTACTACTAGCTTTGCGTAGCCTCCGGCGCTTAATTCGCTAGCCCCCGATTAAAGCCCCGCAGCATCGGGCCTTTGCAGAAAGCCTTCGTCGTATCACGTCCTCAGCGATGGCAGTTTGTTGGCGTTGTTTTCCTCAAATCTCCACCGTCCCCGGAACTTCCTGCATCACCTGCCGATCCAACAGCCGCACTCGACCTACCACAGCTCCCCATGCTGCTACTCTCCTACCCCTTTGGTACTCTTCGCCCGAAAACTCCGTACACTAACTATCCTCAGGGGTCAGAAAATCTAGTCAGAAGCGGCATGGACTGTCTTCGGTAGGACTCACCGCATGGTTTTCTCAGCCCCGTGAGGGATATGGGTTGCAGTAACGCCATCATACAGCAGAGACATGCAGAGGGCTGCTTAGCCTCGGTGGAAGCGGCTTTGTTAGTCCTCTCACGTTTGCCAAAAGATGCGTAACTGATCAAAGAAGATTTGATGGAAATTCACTTGAAGGCCTACCGGGACAAGTTAATTCCCGATCCTCAGCCCTTTCCTGGCAATATTGGATACGTCGACCTCGCAGGCATGGGCTTAGCTCGAGAAATTAGATGTCGGGGCGATTGCGGGGCGATGCTGCAGCTACAGACAATGCTTCACTAGTTAGCCAGAACGTACATTGCATCTTTCTGGTCTCCCCAAGCCCTTGTTGGACTTACACATACTTGTTAGTTGTTAGGGAGCTTCCACTTGCGTGCTGCCACGGAACCTAATGTTGTTCGTCAAACCTGCGCAAGCTATCCACGCGACCTCCCCTCAATTGCCTAATATGCATAGACAGGGAAGGCTGAAAGCAGCTAATGGGCCCGAAGAAGATCATTATATGGTCTTTGACATAATGGCAGATCATATTGTTCTTCAGTCTGCGCCAAGTCACTTAATACGTATATGTAGTAATAGAAAGTCGAGATGCAGGCCACTCACGCATAGCCTCGAGAATCGGTACGGCAGGCATGCCAGTTAGGTACATCCGCTTTTGAACTTACTTTCCTCGTTGACGTTTATATGGCATTGGAAGTACAAGACTTACTAGATATCACGGGTATATTTCCCTCAACAAATCACTTCCCAACATCGAGAAAGTTCCAGGTAATGTTAGAAGACCATCGCCCGGACCCATCCTCATGTTCAATTGTAACCAATGGCAATAGTGAGTTGGAAGGAGTCGAGTGTGCAAGCGCTCAAGGTATTCAACGGCTGCTCAGTGACAACATGAGCACATGCATCAAGTCTTCAACGTGCTCTCAGTCATTCATCGTTCTATTCGTGCACTTGTTTATTCTCATGGCTATGGACTCCGTACTTATACACAAACAGCAACCTCATTCCGCATTGCTGCCCAATCCGATGGTAATGAATGTCTTCACGCACGCAAACTCTACCTGTCTTCGCCCCATCCGTACTCATGCATGCATGTATCCCAAACCCCCTGTCATATAATTTGTAAATAGAGCTTCGTTGCGTGTCCAGGAGGCACCGGCACCGCGCGTCATGACCACTGCCTTCCGTTCCTAGCCTAAGCGAAGTAACTCTTCCAAAGTACGCCTTCGAGATCTTCCAGTTGTTCTTGGGTGAAATACTGCTGTCTTGTTAGTGACCCGTTTCCATACATGGGTATCCAGTGTCCAAGTCCTCCTTTCTCACCTTTTGGTCAACAGTCCAGCTGTCCTGTCTCGTCTTCTTGAACTCGCTCAAGATACTCTTGGTTGTCTTGCCCACTGTGCCTGGATCACCGGCAGCTCTTCGCGCCAGCGTAGCAAGCACTTCTGGCATCCATTCTGGGGGCGGCGTCGCATAAGGGAAGGCTTCGATTAGCGCGCCGAGACCAAGGACCGCTGCGTGGCGCCGGGTGATTTGGCTATGAATGTCAACTGGTGTCTCGGTCCCCGGCAGGTTCGGTTTCCTTTTGGGCATGGGATTCTGCTTCAGTTCCTCCATGAAGCGCTGCTGTAGACGCGCAATCAGCGGGTCTCGGATCCTCCGTGGTGAGCAGCGGATCATCCCGGCCAACGTAGACGAAGCGCAAGAACGGACTTCAAGTTGGTGATCGCTTAGCATGTCAGATACAGCATTGAACAACGCGTCCCGCTGAGGCGCGGCTGTGAGGAAAATGCGTCGGAAGTACACCACCTGCATATTTACAAGCGCACGGAGACGTTGATGCCAGCTTGCTGCCGTCTTGCCAATCTTGATAAGGCCATTGATGAATTCAGCATCTTCCCCTTCTCTAAAGGGAATATTGGGAAGATGTCTGTACACATGATACGCGAGCCTCATGAGCTCCGGGTCCTCTTTAACGTCCATCATATGGAGCAACTGCTCCATAAACGGTGAAGCAAAGAAGGGCACTAACATGGTGCATTCGTTAGATGATAGTGTGCAGTCGAGCCACATAAGGACAGTCTTGGATCCTGAAGTATAGGCCGACTGAGTCTGCTGGCCGGGCTGTCGTTCGTGTCGCCACTTTTCCAGACGTTCGAAAACATCGCTGATGATAGTGGTCAGCTGCTCAGACGGCTGGTAAGGACGAATACCAATCGAAGACTCCGTCTTGTTAGCCTCTATCAGTTTGGGCACGCTTTCGAAAGATTCGTGATACCGTGTGCGGAAGACCACAGAGAGAACCTTGCCGATCGCCTCGCGCACCGCTTTGTACGGATGGTTCATATGCGCGAGAAAATCGTCGAGAATTGGCTGTTCTTGGCGGAAGTGCCAACCTCCGTCGGCAAGAACGAATTCCAGCAACTGAACCTTGGCCGACTCCTTGAAGGCTGCGTTGGATGACATGTCAAGTCGAAAAGATCTCAGTGCATCAATGATTTCGCGAGATCGACGGGGATCTCTGGAGTCCAAGATGAGATGAATGCATGGGAGCCAGTATTGAAGGTTTTCTGGCGTGAGGCCGTCATTGACGGTTCGCAGCAGCATCGGTGCGGCAAAGTCCCACACCTTGTTGCGCATCTCGATAGGGTCATCGCTAGAGCCTGCCAGTAGAGCCCCGAGAATCTCGGCTGTCGCTCTGTGCTGATGCTTGTCGCTGCCATCGCCATAAACAGCTTCAGTTAGTTCCTTGATGTCGTCCAGAGTCACACTTGTGCTATCGTAATAGATGAGGTCGAAGACGTGCATAAGCAGGTACACGTGTGTCATTCTGAATCTGTCATAGGTTGAATCGCGCGGCTCTTGTTTCAAGTAATCGAAGCATTGAGACACCCATTCTCTCGTCACGATGTTTCCAACTTGTTTGCGCACGCTCGTCTCCAGTTCATCGTACATGTTGAACGGCGCTGGACGAGCTCGGAACGCGGTAAACTTTTTGCCCCAGACCAGCCAGCCGGGATAATCAGAGTCTACCATGTACTCAGCTTCGCCCGGCTCTTTGAATGCGTCGAGAAACTTGCGCGTGAACTCTGCATCTCCTCTCTCAACGGGAACCTCAATTCTATTACGATCGCCAGTCTCTTTCTCCATGAGGTAATTAGCATAATCGTGGCTATAAGCAGCTCTCATATCAATGGCGCCAAGAAGAGATGTGAAGGCATTGAAGTAATAGCCTCTCAGCCCTGGATGGGGGTCGATGGTGCCTTTCGCCACCAATTCCACAAACTCGGGGGGCGCGAGGTTGTCAAATCGGAGACACAAGTTGAGAGCGAAGACAGCACATTTGTTTGCAATCTTCCAATGAGCCCCTTTTGCCTTCTTCGTCAATTCTAAACCCAGCTCAGCTTTGGATGCCTCGACTTTCTCCCGTCTTTCCAAAATAACCTCATGTCGAGCATCAATAGCATCTGAGGTATCGACTGCTGGACGAATGGCATTCAAAACCGCGTCATCGAGCAGAACCAATCTCTCGCTAGCTTTGCCACATTCAATCAGGGAATACATGGCCGACGAACTTAGGCTCTGGATAGATGGCTTGTCAATTCCTGCCGTGTCGATGTACATGCGCAAAGCGTCAGGCGCAAACCGCCAGTCTCGCATGATAGTCCTGAGCAGGGATGTGAAGTATAATGTATACATGCCACCTTTAATCCGATCGTGGTCGTTCATGGCAATCGCTTTCTGCAATCCTTCGATAATGACTGGTACTACTACTGGCTTGCCGCCAATGATGACCTTAAGTGACGAATCCTGAGCAGCTTGGGCAGCTCGCCGAACATCTGCGTACGACGAAAGACAAGACGTGGCCAAGTCTAGCAACAGTCGCTTGTCAAGTTCGCTTTTGTGTCTGGCTGCAGCGTTATGCTTCATTCGCAGCAGCTGATATGCTTCCGCTCTCTTGATCAACAAGGGTCGGGGATATATCTTGCGAAGCCCCTTGATTTTGAATGCGCAGACGTCAGCCTTGTACAGTCGAAGATGCCGTTCCAATGGGTGCGCCGATCGCTCAATACCAACATCCGTAATCCAGGTGCGATACGCATTACACAGTGCAGTGGAGCAATTGACGTCGTCTTCTGAATTCTCAGTGAGAAAAGCATGTGCTTTGGTGAGCAGGTGACCAAGCTGGTCCCGAAGATCGTGAATGCGTGTGTATACCGGGTCCTCGGGTTTAAGAACATAGCCTGACTTGTATTTGAATTGAGGACGCAACTCTTCATCTTCAGCATCTTCTGCTAAGCTGTCGTCATCGTCAGCCATTTCACCATCACCGTCGTCATCCACGGAACTGCCAAATCTACCATTGGCGTCATTGCTCCTGTCGCCAGACGCACGTTTGGGGTCAAACATGGTGGACATGCCCGAAATAACAAGGCGGATCTGCTGCATCAGCCTTGACACTTCGTCGGCCCATTCCTTGTTTTTCCCCGTTCTGCTAACGGGCGGGTCATCGCTGATGAGAAGTTCCAATTGCTCCGTCGCCGACTTTGTCTGCGACGCAAACAGCTCAACAGCGAAATCAAGCTCAGGTGGGGACGGTTGGTGCCAGCGGATGGTGAGATCCGCTGGCAATGTCGTCTTGCCCCAGTCGTCAACGTCCAGGCCCCTTTTGATGACTTCAGGTTCATATAGTGCATGATCGATAGGATAAGTATTTGTCAAGTTCAGTAACAGATGGTGAATGTAGTTCGAGACCAGAATCGTTGGCAAGCCACGGCACTTTTCTTGCATATACACTGCAATGCCAAGCAGTTCATCCTTGTACTTGAGAACTTCTCGGCCAACATGAACGACTGTCATGGCAAGCATGCTTACGTGCCAGACTAAAGCGCGATCACGGGGAAGGTAGTCGGTACCCGTGGTCCGGTCTGATGCTGCATGGTTGTAATCAATTTCATTGCGAATGTTGACAACGAACATGGGTACAAAGACCTTGAGCGTCTTCTCGGGGTTGACCTTGCATAGCGCATTCAATATCCAAGCCATGGCGTCTCGGGCTTGGTGTACAACATGGCCAGAAACAAATGTCGCAATCTTTTCCAGAGCCATATCAAAAAGCTCAGGGGACAGAGATGCGAAAAGCGGCGACAAAGCAGCCGGCAAGGCGTTGATAACATTGTCCTCTGGTGTGCCTCCTCGTACCTGGTTGGCATCGGGCAGGTTTTCGAGCAACGTAAAAATCTTTCCCAATAGCGTCAGCACAAACTCGCTGAAGCCAGCTGTCGAGGATCGTAGTACATCGGCCTCCTCTTCATCCGTTAACTCATTATGATAATCGATCTGCACATTTTGGCCGTCTCTTTCCATGCGGTCCATTTCGGCTTGGACCCACTGCACGGCCAACGTGGTATCATGGATATGGCTGCCTTCTTTAGTCAATGGCACCATAGGTATGCTATATGCTACGCTTTGGATGAAGTTTAAGGTATACTGTGTTTTGTTAAGGTCGTTGGCGTCTATTCCTGGCAAGGCCAAGGCAAGCAATGCGGTAATATGACATCGGTATCCCTTGAGCTTGGACATGACGTTGGCAATCATTTGCAGGCTGTTCAAACTTGAAGTAGTTCTGTGGACCTCGACCAGACCTTGAAGACTGGGGTAGAAGCGCTGTAATGCCCCAGGAAGCACCAAGTCAGGTTCTAGGAAAGCCAAGCCTTGGAGAGCGTTGTAGTAGCAATTTGACACACGGCTGCTCTTGGAAAATAATCCCATGAAAGTTGTCTCTTTTAATGAAGTGACAAAGCGCTTTTTCAGCTCAGAAGTGATCTTGCGCTCATCAGGCATATCCAGCTCCGTGCTCTGTTCGCGATTCCACCGGGAGACGAACGCGTCCGTGAGATACATGGTCAATTGACCCAGCATGCTGGTCCATGGACCCTGGTTTGACGGATGGAAAAAGGTATCAATCGATTCCATCAGGCCTTCCAAGCTGGCCATCATAGAATCCTCTCGATTCATTGCCTCCGGGGAAAGCGAGCTTACTATGAGCCGCGCCATCATGTACGAAACGGGATGTTTCTTCACGTCTTTTTCGAGATAGGCGCCTGCGCCTGCCAGATAGTCAACGGAGGTGTAAGGAGAGTTTGCTTGTCCAACCGGTATCAGTGTCAATCGTAGGATTGTTGTAAAGATCACATCTGACTGAGCCTTGGTAAAGATACCATGCGAACCATAAGCTACATGCTTGCAGCTAATGTGATCCCTGGCAAGGCGAGAGAAGAGATCAATAAAACAGACATCAATCATTTTCGATCTGTTCACCATGGACCAAAGGTGGAAAAGAGTTGGCAGGAACTCCTGAGGTTGTGCAGTAACATCTTTTTCCGGAGCAGGGTGGGTGGGCAAGAAGGCATTAATCAACCCTATCACAATGAATGCGTTTGGCATATCGTTTGTGCTGAAAAATGGCAGAAATTCTTCAAGCATAGCCGGGCGCTCTCTCGAGTCGAAGTACGTCTGGGCGTGCGTGCATAGCTTTAGCAATTGCTTGGCCGGCCGTCTTCTTCCACTTTGCAAAGACGGGACTTCGGATGGTAGGACGATGCCTTTCACTTCGTGCCATAGCGGCCGCCAGTCAAATGTAAGATCTTCGCCAGATTTTAGATAGTGATTTTTTCTGTTGCACATTGAGGTCACTGGTCAGTATCTTGATTTGCGCTACCGGGGCAAACCCATCCACGGCTCTGCGCACTCTCAATATGGGGTTAGGCGTACCTTGTCAACGTCAAAACCATGCGCAGGAAGCGATCGGCAGTATTAGAGTCCAGTCCGGGCGCCAGCGCCAACGAGTAGTACAATCTGGCCAACTTGGCGCGGAGCTCTCTTGTCATCTCGAACTTGAGTGTCAGCCAAGCTTGCAGCTCTCTGGTCCAGTGCAAAGCACCAGGCGAAAAGTCCTCGGCTTTGATGGCGATGTAGAGCTGTTTGAGAATCCCCTGAAGGGCCGCATCACGTTCCTGTTCCTCCTCTACTTCAAACGGCAACTGTTGGAAGTATGCAAACGTTCGGGGTCGATAGCGCTTCTTGTCGTCTTCGTCCGACTTGGGATAGGGAATGCCAGGTGAGGTGGCTCGAGAAATTGGCTCGTAGGCCTGAAAGCTCGTGAGCAAATGCGAGGCTGGGGATGCAGCCAAAGCAGCTAACGAGCCCTCATGCTGCAGCCCAATGTTCTCATCCATCTTCCTGCCTTGCTGCGTGCGTTCTTTATGCGGCGTCGCCAAAGCAAGCAAGAGCCCTAAGGGTGGAGGAGAGAGGACGTGAGGAGAGACGCCAGGGATATTGAATCCCAAAGCAGCGATTGAGGGGTATCGGCTGGCGAAGCTCGAATCAGACAGAGGATAATAGGAAAAGGAAAACAAGATTGATAGAAGGGATGAAATATATCAATGACGAAGCTTACCAGCAGCAGCTTCAAACACTTCGAGAGTGCAGTTCACGGGCAAGATCCGATGAACACTGGGCAGCTGAGCGATCAGGCTTCCACGGTTACGGAGCCCAGGCTGCGAGCATGTACGAATGCGCACCAGAACATGGCTTGCTCGCTGTGCTGGTGCTGGACATGCTGCAACAAAGAACTTGCGGAGATAGACACGATTGGACTAACTAGTTAATTGTCCCCGGTCTTCCGCTCTATCTCAACAACCGGCGTCTGGTTGGCCCATGGTGCAAATAAGGGATAGAAGTGGGGTATTTGCTTTCCCCACCTGCTGCCTGCCCACTTTGCCACTCTTCAGCCAGTTCAACCAATTTCGTGCTCGCAGCCGAACAGGGCCAAACACCGCTGTCCAAAGAAACAACGTGCGAATAGAATAAAGCACCAGACCCACTCAAGTTCGAGTTCCAACGCAAAACATACACAACCAACAGTATACTAGATTGATGTGTTGGGGAAAAAAATTGGTTCAATCAAACACCAGCATTTCTCAATTCTCCTCTCTTTCCCTCAGGTAGCCGCTCTATCCCCTTCTGAGCCTCCTGTTCCAGCTCAGGACATGCAGAGAAAAATGAGTTGTTGTGCGACCCGGGTGATTACCTAGCTATGTGTCCCAAGACGGATGATATAATGCATTCAGGAGCCTAGGCCTCAGCCTCCGTCGACTATGTGCCATCATCACTCGAGGTTTCCACAGAACTATTCACCCTTTGTCTGAGCTTGCCACATGCGAATCATGCCTTGCCTGGCGGTCGATTGAGTGACCAACGGCGGTCTTGCACAGTTCGGTCTTCACTCCCATCAAAGTGAACAGGGGCATAGCTTGTTCTGCGGCCAAGGAGCGGGCGTTTGAAACTTGATGATGCTGAAGTAATTGACTTGAAAGCCTTCAACCAAGTGATTCACTCTTCAAAATACATGAGTAACACACGGAAATGACCACTTTCTCCCGTCGAGTCAGAGCACTCGATAAGTTATTTTGTACCTTGGACGCCTAGCCAATCTCGAAGCGCTCTGTTATGATGGCATGCTTGCTTTACATGATTCACTTGATTGACACTTGAGAACGTGGGCCAGATATGGGCGTCCGAGAACTACTTGGTATCTTTGACTCTTGCTGCAATAGGCGATTTTCAAACGTTAGATGATACAAGGGACTTGCTCAGAATTTAGCGCTTTATGCCAATTATATGTCAAGTGTGCAGGTTCCACTATCCAAGAACCTCGGCTTGCGTAGGCTATTTTACACAATGAATAATGCAGCTTCCATCACGGAAGTAAGTCCTTCTTTCTTTGAAATATCCTGTTCGTCCACTGTCGCACCTTGCTGAGACAACCTGTCTTGTCAGTATCCCTAATGTCCAACTGTTCCTTTTCGTACGAAGACGGTGGCTCTTGGTTACTGTAAACGGTTGTCAAGCCCTCCAACTGCTTCTTTCTACGCTTCATAAAGGCTCTTCCCGTCGATAGTGCCCTGACTGGCATCCCACCTTGAGGATGGTGCTTCGACGAGAACCCACGAATGCTGTCTGGCGAATCTGGGCGTGTTGATACACGGGAGCTCTCCTCGTATGAAGGGAATGTTTGTCGTCGGGTCGCAAAACTTGGGCTGGCATTTGCGCAGCGTCGACTTGAAGGTATGACCTTGGCGAATTTAGGGTTCAAAGATGCGGGCCAATCTTGCTGATGTAGTCTAATCCAGCTTGCTGTGGCAATCATCAACGCTTTCTGGTCGGGACGCACGGCAAGCGTTTTCCTTGATTCCGATGAGAATGCCCCGGGGGCAGAATGAACCCCAACTTCTGAGCCCAACGATCGAGATGGTGGGAACCGACCACTGGACGTCGACAGCGTTGTGTAGTTTTCATACACTTCTAGAGTTTCGGGTGTCAATGACCCCATTATGGGGTGCCTTCGAGACGATGGGTCAATTATGCTGAAGATCCATCGAGATTCCTGCAGTGGGTCCTGTAAGCCGGACTTTATTGTATTAGATGGTTCAATAGGCCCAAGACTGTTGCGCGCAGTTGAATTTGACCTCTGCACCCATCTGGCGGTGGTTACCTCGCCCTCGTCGTCAATGTTGATGAATTCGAACGACCCATTTTCCATTGCTGACGCTGACCATGACGAACCATCCTCCATGACAATTTCTGCCAATGGGCCACAATCGCTTGGTAATGCACTAATGACACCACAGATGTCTTTCTCGGGATGCGTGTGGCGGCCGCCCCCGGAGGTTGGCGAAGATAATTTGGTCGAAGTTGAACCATAGTCGTCGCTACGCACGATCAACACATCGTTCTGGCTCAGTTCGGCGTTGGCATGAAAAATCCGCGGGAATCGCTTCGCAAGTTTTGGGATGAACAAGGTACCAGCGACCAAGTGCGATGGGATCAAGTCGAAAGCGGGAATTGCCCGCCTATCGCCTATCTCTTGTAGCTGCAACAGAAGTCGTGGTCGTATTTGAACCAAATGTCGCTGCTTAGTGCGGAGCTGAGGCGCTGGTTGAGCCAAAGCAAACCGTGCAGACTTTCGGGACATTTGTCTATGCTTCTTGCGGCGATTGGGCGTGTCAAAAGTTCCGTCCGTTAGTTCTGAGCCGGCAATGGATTCATCATCCTCACTTGCAGAGGGTGTATGAATTTGCTCCATGCCGGGCTCACGGAACCTGACGGCGAGGTCCTTCCTGGTGAAGCTGTTGGAGGTGGCTCGTTGGGTGGCGGGTCGTTGGACAAGAACAAAGGACGGGCGATGATGTGCCCCGTCAGTCGAGGCTCTGCGACTGCTCAACAGGCCGGGGTGGTAAGACTGGGCGAAGCCGTGGGCTTCACTACAATCAGAAGGTGTAGAAAGTGGGCGAAGTGCTGTTTTCAAGAGACTTCCCCTCGTAGCGGGTTGTCCTGGGGAAGGCGGAAGCTTCTTCGGTGAGAATTCGTGTCCGTGTAAGCTTACTCCAGAGTGAAGGAACATGGTGCAAGGTCAACTAGCGAGTGTGTGCTCGGTTTCCGTCTCTGGAGAAGCTACGTTGCGAGGCGATGGGCCTTGTTGCTAATACAAAATGCGGTTTAACTGTTCACATAGAGGGGAGTTGCGATCAAGTCTGTGCCACGCAGTGCAGACGACGCGTAGGTTTGGCGGCATCAAGTGCGTAATCCGGTAAGGAAGAAAGAAAAGATAGCGCTCGGGTTAGGTATTAAGTCCGTGAAAAGGTGGCAGAGTAGAAAAGAGACGCGCGACGGTGTAACGAAGTCGATCCCAGATCCCAACAATGGGGGCCAGCCGCAAGGATTCCGGAACAAAAGAAACAACACAGCTTGAGGGCAATGGTAGATTGTGCACAAGGACAAGCCTGCCAGATAATAAGAGATATGGCGACCGCTAAACGGAAAGCAAGAGCTAACTTTAAGACCAATGCTCGGGTGCCGGTGACGCCCGTTGAGAAGGATGAGTGAAGGAAGGGAAAACGAAGGGGTACAAGTTAGATACCTCGCAGGATGCGAGCTACGGGCAAATCCAAGATGGCACTGGAAGGCCAGCACGGAGCCATTCACACGTGCATATATCCAGCGGCAGCGCGTTAGAGAGCTGCGACCGCCGCGAGATACAGGACAACAAGATGAAGAAGAAATCGGGTTTGGCGAGAGAGAAAAAAAGGTGCCAAGCCGCCCTGTTTTTGAGATGGCAACGAGATGTCCTATAGTTACTCCGTAGTCCGAAGTCAATAATCCGCCCAGGAGGACCCAGGAGGACCCAGGAGGACCCAGGAGGATCCAAGGAGGATCCAAGGAGGGTCCAGGGCGATCCGGCGATTATGTTGCTGCCCCTTTCCCCGAACTTGCCGGGGCGTGCAGCTGAGCTGGGTGGCGGCTTCTGTTTTGAGCCACAAGGCACATCCGCTGCCAATTTCCTGACAGGCCGAGGCCATGCGATGTTGGTGGTGCTTGCGAGTTACTATTACTAACGTTAAGTGCTGGTCTGGTTCTACATGAGAGCGTGGTCGCCGTGGAAGCCGGCAGCTGGCAACGAAGGCTAAGCAACCATCGACCGTGTGACCGCCGTAACGGGAAAAGTCGTTGTCGTCAACAGGTCACGCGACTAAACTGGCAACTACGCGATAAGGTTCTCTGGGTTTCAAGCAAGTCGAGCCCAGCAAACAATAAGCTCGGCAGCGGAGGACAGTGGCAGATCTTGCGGACATGGATGTGAAAAATAGTGACTGGACGCATGTATCAATTAAAATGTCCAGTCGCGTCGTGTCATAGTGTCCTCATATCAGCGTCCAGTTGTCTACAGCCCTCTGTGTCATGATTGCGGCAGGAGCGAGCAGTGGCCCACTGGATTAACGGGTACTTTCCCACCTGGATAGGCTAGCTAGCGCCAAGGAAAGTCCGCAACCCCTGCATGTCCGTTTCCGGTTCAGCCGTTCCCACGAGGGGAACAGATTTCTTACTGACCCCGTCAGCTCAACCGAGAATTTCCTCATTCTAACTGATCGCGAAAATAAAAGCTCCTATCAATCACGCGTTTCAGCGCCGCCTCTCTTCCAAGGAAGATGACACTAAACTCACATCCTATATGACAACTTTGTGCCCAACGGCAACCTCTCCTCAGGCCGTTGCAGACCATGGCAGACCATGGCAGACACAGATCTTTATCCATCGCAAATGCATTCTAGGTTGTTCAGCAAGGCGCCTGTCGCATGCTGACACTTGCCTAGTTACAGCCCGTTGGCCGCCATTATCTCCACTCTGTCGGCGGGAGAAAGTCTGGTGAATGGAATCAAAAGTAGAGCACAGGCACGCAGAAGACCCTGAGACGGCCAAAAATTCGACAGATGACGGAGGCAGACTGACGAACTAATCCCCGCCTTCAGAACGCATAATCGCACTTCCACCGCACTTTCCCCCATAGGGCCCTATGATTAATAATCAACCGACCACACAACCACTTTGTCCAATGCAGCATCTCGGCCAGTGCCTCGTATGGTTGACCAAATCACCTCGAGAATGACACGTACACGTACAGTGCAGATTCCAACCAGCCCCAACGTCATGATTCTGGCGGGAGTAACGACTGGTTGATGTCCTTGAGCGAGAAGATAACACAAGTATAAACAAACCGATATGCTTTTATACGCTTAAGTTGGGGTGGATACGTGTTTTGTTAGTAGTCTTGATGAATCCAAGGCAAATGACGTCTCTTCGCTCCCAGCATGATTAAATGAGGAGACTGGATTGATCTGGAAAACGTGGGCCTAAATTTAGGCCCTTTGAGCTACGGCGCCAAGATGCAATGCGCCATCGTTCGTGGCATGGCACTTAACTTACTGAGCGGCAGAATCCATCGCCGGGACCGACTGACTGACTTGCTGCCCGACTGACTAGCTGCCCGCCCTGCTGTGAGCATGGCGCATTCTCAATGTCCGCCCCGAACGGGCTTTGCATTAATGATTTAACGATACTCGGAGCCTGGAAACTTCAAGTCCCCGAAGGAGCCCGAGCCCCGAACACACACAAGTCTCCACAACCAGCCGGTGACCATTTTCCCCAGAACGGCGCGAAATGTTTCCGACATGGGAAGTGATTGCCGGCATTGACAATTCTGTCAATTTAAGCTTCGCGAAAGTGGGCGCGTATGTTCTGTGTGTACCGCACCAAAAGCTTGACTCGCATAACGCATCAATGCTTCTCCACTATCCAATTTATATCTGTGGGCAAATGATATCCGAATATGTATAGCCCTGACTAAGGGGTCGTGACAGTCTGCAGACGAAAGACGAAAGACGGAATGTAATTAACTACTGCGATTGTCCGTTTCGGACGCCGCCTAACCGAGAACAAAAAGTAAAATTGAAAACCTGGTATCAATGGCCTTCGGCTTGTTGGTGCCGATCCCCCGCGTCAAGTACCGTATAGCAAACTGTCGCCGATGATTTCGCTCTTAGAACGCCGATCTAGCTATGGCCACACTTGCGAGCTGAGAGCAGTTCTTTCCAAAACTCTGTTGCTCTCTTTGCGTCGGTCAGGAACAGATCTCTGACTGTAGATGCTGTGTCAGGTGATGACTGCTCAGGCAACCCGCGCTGCAGCCGAGGTTCGGAGCTGATACTTGAGGCATCTGAGTCAAGGTGAGATACATTGCTTCTACTATTGCTGGGTGTGGTTGCACCTTTATCGCCGCATCTTTCTTCTACTGTAATCATGCGAAATATAATGCTCAAGGTGCTGGGCTTCCTGCAAACATGACTTCAAGCGATTCCCAAGCTCTATATCTCCCTCATGGCCTGGTCTGAAGGCTTGTTAATCTTACCAATCGGGCTTTGGCCCTAGGAAGAAGATGGCTTCTTCCCAATCGTTCAATATTGCACGCATCGAGACCCGGTAGCGGTTCGTCTTCTCCCAGGATGATACCGAAGGCTGCGCTCGTGCCTTGATCAATGAACCATATCGAAGGACCTGTTCACATTACATAGAGGACGGTGTTTACCATGGCCGTTTCATTGGAAATTCACAATAGCAAGTCTTCTTATAGTTGTACATGGTCGCATTAGTGCCAGATACAATGACGCCTGTATTAGCTGCAAATACACTTGAGAAGGAGTGAACATGCGGCCGTGATTTCACTGAACATGAAGTGGAAGCTGATACTGCAGTGGGACCATCCTAGGCAGTTTTCAAGTCAAGTTGTCTGGTTAGAGTGGCAGTTGATCCGTGGGAAGCGCCATCGTGCCCAACAAATAGGGTGGTGTGCAGTCAGCAGGGGAAACGGACAATTGGTGTTGATTACCGGGCTAGAAGAGGAATAGAATCCTCATTTCTCTACATGAATCTACTATGTACTCCGCTACATAGGTAGTCGGACGAGGTTTAAAAGGACCATAGCCGTCACTTACCTTGCACCTTTCTCAATCAACTCTTCGTGGTCCACTGCCCACCCTACAGCCGGACGGGACGGGACAAGCAAGTTTGAGTAGAGGTATCTCGTATGGACAGACGCTCAGCTCCTCTCACTAGCTAGATTATCTCATAGCCAGAGAAACTAATGAATTTAGTATGTGTTCCGATGCATTGCTCCGGCAGTGCTCAGTCTTGGACCATTTATGCGCTGATCGTGGCACTCCTACAAACTCAAATGTCTCCCCCAGCTCCTGTTGGTCCACTCACCTGTTGACTACCTGTTGACTACCTACCAGCTCAGCTAACTACTAATCCCAAGTCAACACCAGCAATACACTCCTCCAAACCCGACCGCGACGCCGCACAATTCTCAAGACAAATCAAGTAACCTCATTCTCCCAGATCGACAGTGGCAGATTCAGACGCACTACAATGTACCCGTCATAGCCACCCCGAGCCCTTGCATCTGCTCTCGACAAAAGCGAAAATGCATCGACAACTCTTTGTCCCAGCGCAGAGCTCACGACATCGCATCGCGGCGCTCGCTCTGTACCGCGCACTCTGTCGCTCTGCAGACAAGATCCCTCTACCAAAGGAACCCCCGCGAGACCAGGCCAGGAACCCAATCTGGACCGTCATCAAGAAAAGCTTCGTGAAGAATCGGTCGCTCACCAGCTTGAGACTTGTATTTGCCTCCCTGGCAGCGGGCTACAAGGTGAACCCTACGAGTCCACGAGCCATCTTACTCGCCATCCCACTCACGGATGCTAGTTCCTATCCCTGTTCTCGAGGGCCCAAGACGTCAAGTCCCCCGAATACACCCAAATCATAACCCATCTGCGCTCGCGACCACCCCGTTCCTCGCCGCAGCGGAAACCGAACGTGCCACCAGAGGCTTCTCAGCCACCGTTCCTCGTCAACGTCTCCACGAATGACTCGCCGCGATATGAACCGACCTACGTACTCGGTTCCAAGACTCGACGTCTCAATTTCTGCATAACGGCAGACGGACAGCCCTTCCTGCGACTGAAGAAGCCGCAGCCGCAGGGCCTGTCCAGCATGGTCAATCGGAGGGGGCGCATCTTCCAGAAGAAGATAGAGCGACTGGTAGAGATTGATCAGGAATTGAGGCAAGATGCTGCGCTGGAGGACCAGTGGGATGACCTTGTGGCGGCACAGATGCGGAGGCAAGGCTTGTCTGTAGATGAAGAGGATAATATGGCATCTCACCCGTCCTCTTTTAGCTGGAGCATCCAGCTCTCTAGATTATGGTGGGAGTGGCAGATTGAAAGGACATGGCGGGATTGGGTCGCAAGGGGGGAGGCACTCCATCAGTTCGTCGAGGAGCAAAGAGCCAAAGAGACTTCTCCTGCACAGAGCAGGCCGCCAGACAGCAGTCGAAAACACGCCAGACAGGATTTCCGAGATCGACCCAATGTCGCGCTCACCTCCCCTGCGCCCTACCCCCTCACAACAGCCATTAACGCACAGCTTGGGAATGCAAAGGCTCCCAAGGAGATTGATCCTTTTATTGGGCCAAGATGGAATGTGCTGGTGCAGTCTGAACGAGCGCGGATGATGCGGTATTTGAACAAGGAAGCTGCGAATTCGAGTCGGAACAAGACGTGGACTTAGTGTTCCAGAATTTCTTGCACGGAGATGTCGTGCACCTTGAAGTTGGGGAAGCGAGGTTTACCATGGCATTTACATCACTGGCTCTCTAGACTATCTATGGTGGAATGGCTTTGTTAAATTTTTGGTATCGCCTTGTGCCCAGTTTCACACACTACACGTGCTATTTAATAAAACGATAAGATCGCTAGGTCAGGACGCGCCCCGTCCACAAAGAAACTTTGGTACATTCTCTTTGCGTACTGTTTCTGAACGGCGGTTCATGAATGACTTTGCATAGTCGGTAGCTAGCTACACGTAGAAGCTCTTCTTCTCGAGCTCGGCCGCATCCACCTACCTCTTCATTAACTGCAGCGAAGGCGGAGGTCTAGACGCGTTTGCGTCTCCTTCATATGACATCTAGTCTCTATCCGAGGAGACGGCATGGACGGGGGGGGGGGACATGGACAGCTCGAGATTAGCAGAACGTACTCGATCGCCTTCCTCCTGCGCCGCCACGCATGGTGGTCTTTCGGTTGGAGACTGAGGCCGCTCAAGCTGACCCCGTGACAGGGTAAAGCAACATTTCCAGACTGTGTCGCGAGAGGACGGATGAAGCCACTGCTGTCTGGCATGCTCTGCCGGTGCACTAGTGTGGCTAGGTATCAAGGGAGCGCAAGCTTGGTGCCGCTCTCTCGGTATCGTGGAGTAACGTCTGGTGACAGAGTATCACCTGTACTGGGTGGGCGTCGTCCTGAATGCGATTCGCGGGACGCTCCGGGGTCGAACGTGGCTTCACCAGGACCGTTGTAGTTGCTTGCTGTCGTCGTCTTTCTCCGGGTCTTGGTCCTGTTATTGGCGACCGAACGAATCTCCCATGTGCATCAATGTAACAACCCCGTTGCCCTCGGCGGCATCAACTTTGGTTTCGTCGTCACCCTCTAGCTTCTGGCGCTTTCTCTCGGCGCTCCTGAGTAGGCTCTGCAGTCTGATATGTCTCGTTTATGTTTCTGGCGCTGTTTCTCCAGCCCTGTGTTGTAATTTTTTGTTCATTTCAACTCCAGCACTCGCTTCCTCTGAATGTCGGTTTCTCTCTCGACGGCAATGAGACTTGCAAACTTCTTGCCCCATCTATCCTCAACCCAAGAGACAGGTCTTTTGCAACAGTCACTCTGGTAGATGTTGAGGCCCCCAAGCGTGGATTCTTCATTTGTTTTGGCAGCGCTGTATCTGTGCCGCGGGTTTGTGGTGATCATGCTAGAGATGAGGTGAGTGAGCGGTTTCGGTCACACGGTTTTTTCGCCCTTTACGTGAACATGGAAGGTGGCCGGATTAATGCATGAGCCCGACAACTCGTCAACGTGAGCTTGGGTTTCTCCTCACGGATCGCCAGTTGTTCCTGTCACGACATCCGTAGTGAATAATCCGCGTTTTGTCAGAATCGTCAAGCCTTGCATCGTTGAGCACTATCACAATGCTGCGATATACCAGACCGGGCAAGGACATATTGACAGCTGCATGTTTTGGATTCATGGTCGTCATAAAGCTGCGGCCCTCGCCACCACTCTGTGCCGGGCATGCCATCTGTTGTGGTCTGTTCTTAACCGTTGAAGTCTTGAGAATTCCAAAATCGGTCAAATAGACTCGACCCGCGAAGAAGGATATTAGGAGGCTTTATATCGAGGTGTCGAGCATCATTGGCATGGTAGTGCGCCATGGTTTGAGCCACACGACCAGTGATTATCTGGGATAGTCAAAAGGATGCTTTTTCGTTACCGCACCTATATATCGTCGTTACATTGCATTGGGATCAGTGCCAATCAAGTGCTTGAGGTTCAGGGCTGTAAGCGCCGTACGCCTCTCAACAATGTCTTCTCGATCGCCGTCACTCGTTCGTAGGCCCTCCTGGCCGTCTAATAACCTGCTCAGATTTCAAGTAGCAGCGCGTAATTCAGGAAACATAGCTTATGTAATATGGGTGCATATGTCGCTACGAGTTTAGTAATGTGTCTGGTCAAGTTTGCGCATCGTCAGCCCTTGGCGCAAATCCTTGCCTGCTTTTGCGGGTGGCATCACATGGCTACGTTATAATCTATTTGACAGGGTTAAACAGCCAATCACAGATTAGTCTCTGCGCAACTAACCTCGGCTAAGAGTATCATATCAAAATTGCGTAAAGGTAAGTCAGAGAGCAAGGTATAGCAAAGCTGATATCACCCCCTAATTCCCTATAATACTTTTGAGCCAGTACTAGCGATAATAGACTGAATTGGCGGCTTCCAGTAAAAAGTTAACTTGAGCATCGCAATACATAACATGCTGCACAAGTAGCAATTACTAATGTCTTAAAGGCCGCTAGATAACTCAAATACCAATGCTCTTAATAATGCCAGGTGCACTGTACATGTCATAGACAGGAATCGAGGGATTTTCAAAAGTACTGTACATGTATCGCAGAAGGTGCGGGTTTCCCCGGCCGCCAATCCCGATTTAGTAGTGACAATGACCAACGATGATGCGATAGCATCCATCACGTGGTACCTGCTAACAGGATTGACTCTGCAGTCCGTAATAGAAAGTTCATGTTGTACTCAGGTCAGAAACAAGACACATGATTGGTAGGGTTACGCAGCTGCGAGCCATTAAGGGTAGGCTTAGCTATAATATAACTATGCTAAGCCAATCATGACTTGAAATGCCAGAACTGAGTAACTAAACACCTAAGCACGCAATGATTACGGACGTAGCGTTTCATGAGTCATGAAGTATAAGTTAAGCCAAAAGAGAGAAAAAAAAGGCTGTGGGGATCGAGCTATCCTCGTCCACTGAACGCGGTAAGACGCCAACCAGGTGACGAATGGTTGGTATGTAAACTCCGTACGGAGTAGTGGCACTTTGGATTTACGCAGCGAGCTACGGAGTAGTAGAGATTAAAATACTACCCCTAGGTACTTAGGTAGCTGGTACATATCCTGTGCTAGACTGAAGGCCACGCACTTTTAGGTACCATCTTGCGCCAACTCGGTTCCTGGTGACAGCTTGTAAGGCTCAAAGCTCTTGTATGACAGTACGGACACAGTGATGGAACCTCTACGGAATACACAAACATACAATCGATCGATGACAGGCTAGGCTGCTCCGTGTCTGGCGTGCGATAGTAGGTAGTGACGCCGCGTTACGTACTCGGTACCCAAATCGCTAATGTGGAGGGCGTTACCAGGCTAGACATCTTACTGCACTCCAAAGGGGTCCGGCATGCGTTACCGAGTAGTTAACGAATCCGTACCTTCGTACTCCGTGGTGCCGCGGTGGATGGGGACGTAAATATCCAAACCGAGGATTTCAAATTTCTAACTGGATCTAGCCAAATCCGGATTAGTCACTTTAGTGAGATTTCTACATAAAAGTACCCCTGATATTTCTTTTTAAGCTATATGTACAGCGCTTCTTGCAACGCTTATAGCTGCAGCCCGCTGCAACGCGTAATGCATCAGCACAAGCACCTTATATATGCATAACCTTCTAATCACAATGAATGCCATGCTATTTTTTTTGCGTTACTACTATAACACCTGTATTACCGCTAGAAGCCATGTTTTTCTATACAAACGAAAGAAAACTAGATAAGTGCTGCCTAAGATTACACCCTGAGTTTTATTAGCCACATCTGCTGCTGCAAAGGACTTCCTTTCCTGGCTCGAAAAAAAAAACTAAAAAAAAAAAACTTCAGAGGTACTTTTGTGTGTAGAGATCGCACTAAAAGTGACTAGTCCGGATTTGGATAGATCCAGTTGGAAATTTGAAATCTACGGTTGGTTATTTTACGTCCCCGCGGCAGATTCAGGACATCAGGACCGACCACCGACCCGACCCGACCTGACCTGACCATACTGTGGGTCTCTACGGCATGGGGCTGTGGGTCGAACGTTCGTACACGTGCACTAAGCGCGGTGTAGCAAACTAGTTGTGCAATACTAACACGTAGATAAAATCTCGAAAAATCATTGAACTCTACTCATTTTTAATGGAAAGTTTTGCCTCCTTTCTTCCTAAAGCGCCTTTCAATTCTCTCTTTTCTCTTGTGATGATTTGTGTTGAGATCATCAGTCCGTAAGTAGATCTAACGCTCTAGTAGGCCAATCGGGAGAGTGGCTTTCCGCCACAGAGACCCATAGTTTGGTCTGGTCTGGTCTGGTCTGGTCTGGTCAGGTCAGGTCTTGTCTGGTCAGGTCGAGTCCTGATGGCCGGGGTCGCTGGCCCCTAATTTTGAAAGACATTGTGGAACAGTTTGGTTCCAATGCAGGGACGGCATGGCATGATGGCTCCCTCTCAAAAGTATCGACAGTTTAATCGAGCCATGGACGCTCACTCATGGTGACCCCCATGGCTCGGTTAATTTGTCCACTATCTGCCAATCAGAGCTACATACTGTACTTCATGGTGGGGCGACGGCAGGCTTAGCGTCCTGTCAGTTCTCCCCTCCTCTGCCCCCTCCCCAATCTGTTCTCATCTGTTTCCATCTGTTCTCTGTTCCCATCTGTTCCCATCTGTTCCCATCTGTTCCCAGCTTTTCCCAGCTTTTCCCCAGGCCCCCGGTGCGCCAAATGCAACTAACCATTGGCTCGCCAGCCTATCGATGTCAGGAATCCGAACCTTCGTTTTATCTGCGAGATTGTCTGTAGCCATGGTCCTTCTCTTCCAGCTACCCAGTGTGTGCCCTCTTTATTGTGCTGTTGATGAGCGTGATATGCCGCCAGGTACTTTCGCATCTCGTCTCATCCTTCTCCCACACCAAAACCTCTCTCGATGGGAAACCTACTATATCCCCTATCGCAGCCCACATATTTCCGAAGCTCCTATCTAGATTCCATCTAGCCCCTATCTACCACTGCGTCGCTTCTTCTGGTTCTGCAGCCTGAAGCTGCCGACATCCTGTGTATCGAGGCTCGCTGTATCTGGGCTTGCTGCATCGGTATCTCTGCCTGTCGCCAACATCTCTGCTTGAGGCTTAGCGAAACACTGTCTAGTCTGTGTATCATCAACAGCGGTGCAAGTTTTTACTTTACTTTACTTTACTTTTATTTTTATTTTTATCCTTCATTTCTTTCAAGGCAAGAAAACTGTCGCGCCAAGGTCTGCGAATCTCAGCCGCTGCAGGCAGCATAACGCGAGCCGTGTTGCGGCTGCGGACAATCAGTCCAGGAATACATGGCCACCGTTTCCCCCGTCATACCATTGGCGCTACCTTGGGATCCTTTCTCTCCTCAAGGCTACAGCTTTCATTATTATGGTGCAATGAACCATCCCAACCAACATTATCAAGTCTGCCCTCATCAGCAATATACAGTTCATACCGCTTATGCATCCAACAAAGCAGCAAAATTACCCTCACCAGCACAGAACCCTGGGACGCCTGCGAACTCTGCTCTCAGAGGTAAACGGCCCGGAAGTCCGGAAGCAGAGGACCCAAAGACGGAAGATGCTATCGAAGACGAGGACCGGAAGAAGAGGTCGAGAGGGAGGCCCAGATTAGACACCAAAGACGAAACCGCTGCGGATGTAAGTCAGTCTTGCCACTGCTTGATACTAACACCGATATAAAGACACACTCGCGCAACGCTTCATAAACACCTTCAAACACACCCACGCATATCTTTATGCAACGAGAACGATGATTGTGCAGACAACTAACACAGACCAACGTAGCGCCGAAGGACTCAGATTCGCCTTGCTCAGCGAGCGTATCGTCATCGCAAAGACACTGCCATCACCACGCTGAAAAAGCGTGTCAAGGAGTTAGAAAAGGCCAACCACGACATGAGCAAGGACTTCAATGCTTTCTTCAACATTCTCGTTTCAGAGCGACTTCTGGACGTTGCACCGCACGCTCTTCAGCGTCTTTCATCCGTCGCCAATAAAATTACCAATACTGCGGACAAAGCCCGAGCCAGCAATAGCGATAACAACCCTTCTGACGATGACGACGATGACGACGATGACGAAATCACCGCTAGTGGCTCCGGTCACCAGGCTTCGGGTCTAAAAGTGTCACCCGCACCGCCTATCTCGCCAGCTGGACCACCACTGATGCAAAATGCCTTTCCACAAGAGGCATCACTGCACTATAACAACTATTACGCAGCGCGTGTAGCTCCAATGACAGTATCAAATCCTCCGACTATAACTTCAGGCTCGCTATCCGCGCCCTTGACTCATGTGCGGCCTTCCGTCAATTATGAAATAGTCACGGTCGCAACACCCTATAATGCCAGTTTTCCGTTTTACTCATCGATGGAACCAAGTCCTGCCAGCCAAATGGAAGGAAACTTGGCCGGTGTGCCTTCGCCTTATGACACCATCGCCGCGCCAGCATCTTACGCTGCTAACGAGCAGACTTTTGGACGCCGTCTACAACGTCATTCCCTGGAAAGTGCTCTGCGGCTTATCATGAGCTTGCATCCACCACCCGATCGATTCGCTGCCGTTTTTGGATTCTGCTTATTCTTTGAATCAAGAGAGGACATCATCAAGCGGTTACAGGCTGCCTTGAATAGCGCCTCGCATGAGGATCTCAGCAACTGGAGATTCCCATTCACCAATCTTGGTGGTGCCGGCACTTTCTTCACGAAGCAGTCTTTGTTCAACGGCCCCGACAGTATATCAGGAAGCATGCCCACTGGAGCCCAAGGGACACGATCTTACGACAAACCTCAGGAAATAATAGGCATGTCCATGGGTCCATGGGGACCGGCAGTGCAGGCAACGAGGGACAAGCGCATCGACTATGGCGCAGACCGAAGAATGCAGATGGTGCTGGCCGGGTTCGAGGGCGATTTCTTTGACCCGGACGAAGTCGAAATACATTTACGGCAGCTTGGCATTCTTATACCACAACGTGCTGATTTCGTACAGGCTGAGCTGAATATTCATGAGCTTGGAGAGAGCGACAACGCTTCCCAAGCAAGCAATTCTACTCCATTTTTTCAGAGCAGCGCAGATTCCGGCTATGGAAGCAGTCCATCAAGTGCTAGATGGGCAACGAACAGTAACAGCTCCGCCTCAGGAGTGGTAGACTCGTCATATCCCCTTAATAGGCAGATGACGGCGAACACTCCAATGGTAGCCCAGGGACAGCCTTTCATTGGAGCAGCGCCCGGAACTGGCTTCAGCAACGGTGCAACGTCTTACATAATGCCAACTACAAACACTGCAGACAACCGTGTCAAGTCAGAGTCGATAAATTGGCCGACGAAGATGAAACTCACGATAGATGTAGGCTTATTGATCAAAGGTAAGCTTTGCGATGGATTACTATCTGTGGCATGACTGAGGGTCAAGGACTAACGATTTATCAGAACTTACCAAAAGTTCGGTTTGCTTGGGACGCGCTCCTGGAGTGCAAAGGAAGGATATCAACAATGCCATCAAGGCCGCCGCAGGCATACAGAGCTCGGAGCGTACATGACCTGAGACCATGCGTGCTATACATACGGCCTGTGCGACCATCTCTCCGACACCTAACTAGACTTCGCCAGAGGGTCGCCCCACCCTCTTTTTTGCTTTATTTATTTATTTATTTTTTGTTCGTTTCTAGCGACGGGCTGAGCTATCGCGGCGGTTAAACCGATGCTAGTGCGACTACTGATTCGAAATGGGACGCACGTTTCCCTGGCGTTAGTGCGTTGGTTTTGATCTTGTTTACGACTCGCCTGCTGTTTTCCTACTTGTCCTGCTCAGCCGCCAACGGTTGAGTTTCTTCTAGCCGTGCCTTTCTTTAGTTTGTTCATATTCATACACTTGAAGCAATCTTCTCCGCTTTCTTTTTTTCATTGTTATCCCTGGAAAAATCTTCCGTCTGTAACCTTGCCGTTTATTTTTTTTCTTTGCTTCCGTTTCGATACTGTTTCACAGAGGCCTGCTAGATTCGAAGTCATTCGAACAAAATAGCTTAAGTTAGAAAGTCAGAAGTTGGGATTAGGAGCTTGCGATGGTCTCATCTACTTTGCCGGCCTCTTGGCCCCCGCGGCGTTTGAAAGGAATATGGGATAATTGGGATGTGTACACTCAATACGGCGACAGCGACGAATATAGTAGTGATGGTGGTATCCTCGCTTAGCACTCTTGGGAAGCCTACGCCGAGTATTGTTGCACCGTCTGCGTTACCGCCACCGGTGCACAACGAAGGTGGTTCTACGGGTGTGCTAGAGCTCTTCGTGCTCCGACCTGAAATTCCCTGCCGCAGGCTGCACATTCTCGCGAAGACTGCCGCTCAGCCACGACGGACATGAATTATACGAGCATCATCTGTCTACTACCACGGAAGATGTACGTTCTAGCTTGTCCCAGGCCGGCCGAAACAGACGACAGATATTCTTCGAAAGCGTCGTTCAACGAGGATGAGTCGATCGCCATCCTGCCCCAAGGGGACACTGGCGGTTTTTGCCTCTAAGTCATGTCATGGATCGAATCGCGCCACGCCTCCTGGTTGTGACGGCTAGTTTCTTTTCGCAATGCGTCATTGCCAATGTCTTGGGATGCTGTCAAGCATGGTAGGAAAAACAAAATCTTTTATATGGGGCATATAGATGTTTGGCGTCTTTATATCCATCAGTTTGTATATCTCAGCAGTACATAGTTCACTTGCATAAAGAGAAAAACAATGTATGTATTCTATACGGTTCTCCACATTTGGCATGGGTCCTAGTTCTGGTACCTGAAACTGGTCTCGACGTGTACATCGAGTGCGGGTGGTACCGCTCTCTTTATCTTCGAAACAAGGGTTGGGCCTTTGCAGAGGCCATGTTGGACTCAGATTGAAAATCTCCGAGCCTCATAATATGCGCGGCAAGGCGCGCGTTGGTTCGGCCCTGCCATCGATCTTGAGACGCGCAAAGTCGGATTCCGCCCGTCCGGGTTTTAACTAACTACCCAGCCTTCCCAATACGGCAGGTCGGTGCGCGTGGAAGCTCCGCATTGAAACGCGGGACAGAATCGGGCCCAGGCCCCCCCCCCCCCCCCACTTGACGCCAACCACATCTGACTCAACTCCCGAGGGGTCCTTCATGAACTGTATCTGTTCCACATCACAGATCGTCAAACCAAGCCGCTTCTTCCGCCATCGCCATCCCTATGGAGCCCAAGCAAGTGCCCACCGCAATCAAGCCGCGCATCGTCATCCACGGCGGCGCAGGAAACATTACGCGCAAGAACTTGCCGCAGGAGAAATACCAAACATATCGATGCGCGCTGCTGACCATTGTGCGTTGCTCTCAAACACCCCCTGCCTTCGACAACGTGTCTTACAGCTTAGATTGCGCGAACGAGCGAGCTCATGCATGCTCGGCGCGAGAAGTCACCCCGGACGCCAGGACAGCCAGGCGATGTCCCGTCCGCGCTGGACGTCGCCACCTACGCCGTTACCCAGCTGGAGGATAACCCGCTGTTCAACAGCGGCCGGGGAGCCGTCTTCACGCGCGACGGCATCAACGAGCTCGAGGCCTCGGTCATGGTGTCGCGAGGGCACAAGAAGCGCGGCGTGGGCGTGATGGGACTCCGACACGTGCGCAACCCCGTCCGCCTCGCCAAGAAGATCCTCGAGCATGGAGAACAGGATCTTGGCTCCGGCGGGCGGCCGGCGCAGTCAGGCCTGGACGTGCCTTCTGCGCAGGGCCACGCCCAGCTCTGGGGTCCGACGGCAGAGCAGCTTGCCTGCCGGTATGGGCTCGAGATGGTCGAACAGGGCTACTACTTCACGCAGCAGAGGTGGGACGAGCATGTCCGCGCGCTGGGAAGGGAGGCGGAGGGCTTGGGACAGGCCACGTGGGACGCCGAGGCGTATTTGCCGCAGGGGACGGTGGGCGCAGTCGCGCTGGATGAGACGGGCGTCATCTGCGTGGCTACGAGCACGGGGGGCATGACGAACAAGTTGACAGGCCGGATAGGCGACACGCCGTGCGTCGGCGCCGGCTTCTGGGCAGAAGAATGGTCCGACGAGCACGATATCGCCTGCTCGGCGTGGCTGCGCGCTGCGCGGCCGGGCCTCTCCCTCACCGGCGCCCTTCGAGGCCTCCTGGCAGACTGTCTGCCCACGCCATTCGCATATTCGCCCGTTCTGCAGATGGACTCAACCACACAGGTTACCCGGGCCCTAGGTGTGTCTGGCACGGGCAACGGAGACTCCTTCCTGCGCACCAGCGCCGCACGCACCGTGGCCGCTATGGCGCGGTACAAGCCCGAGGCCGCGGCCAGGGCTGTCTCGCATGTTGTCGGACCGGAGGGGGAGTTGCGGCGCAGCGCGGGCAACAGGTGGGGACGGACGGGCGAGGGCGAGGGCGAGGGCGGCATGATTGGGATCGAGTGTGTTGTGGAGAGGGATGCTACGGGTGGTTTGGTGAGGGTGCGATCAGAGGTGGTTATGGATTATAACTGCGGCGGCATGTTTCGTGCGTGGGTGGATGAGGAGGGGAGGCCGAAGATGAGTGTTTGGAATAATGGGGGGGAGGACGACTGCATGTTCGGCTGAGCCGCTGACGGCTTGGGCTTTGATGAGCAGCATGGTTGTGGTTTTAGCGCAGGTCCTTTTGAGGAGGTTCGATTTCAAATTGTGTCGTGCAACCATGTGGTTGAGACTCTGGTTCAGGTGGAAGAGCCGAAAATGGCACTTTAAATCCAAACGTGCCAATTCATTACCGTTCAATTGGCAACGTATCATTGGGTCTGGCAGAAGCTACACTCTCAGCATCCCCAATCTATCCAGACCTCGGCGTCCTCCGCCAGCCCTCGTATGCATGCCAGAGATGGCCATGTCACAACCGCCCTCCCAGAATATAGTACATTGAAAACGCCGATGCGATGCAAAAACAACTTATGCCTCTATCGCCGTCGAGCCAACCACGCTATTAGCCCCCGCATAATGTCGTGTCCTCCTTTTGAGCCCCTGATACTTTCTCCCACATTCGCAAGCTGTCCGCGGCTCCGTGGCCGAACTATCAAGAAGCGTCAAACTAGGATCGCATTTTGCGCCTTCCGAGTGTTATACACGTAAGCGGATCTTCCGCTCGCTAAGAAATCAAATCAAAATGGGTTGAAAACGAGACAAATATTGCAGCCTGAAGTTAGATTTTGTAGATGCACAGGGCCTTGTTGCAGTTGAGTTGAGAGGTGTGGTCGTCGAAGAAGCAAAGAAAACGCTCCATGTTTCCGAGCTTGGGTTCTATCCCGTTGACGAATCTGTCTTCGTCGACTTTGTCTGTTTTGGATATAGATTTTTTTTCTCCTTCCCAACCGCAGTTCTCTCACAAGCTTGCGCTCTCCATGTTGGGGGGCGGCTGGGGCGCTTCTAACTTGGTCCCGCCTGACAGCATCTTGGAGAAGGCGATGCCGACTCCTTCAATGACGGCCAGCAGGACGGCGCAGCCGATAGCGTTGTTGCGAGCGGCTTTGAAACCACCGCGGAAGGCCAGCGAGCCACCGGTGAAGAAGCCGGCGATGATGGCATTGTAAGGGTCTTCCTTCTTGCGGACACCCTTGACAGCGCAGTCGAACGTCGAGAAGAGACCGCCCCAGACACCGAAGTTGCCGCCGAGAACGGGGGCGCGCATCTTGATAGCTGTGATGGCGCCAATGCGACGTTCGCCAACGGGGGAGTTTCGGAAACCTTTAACGCCGTGCCAGATTGTGCCGCCGATGGCCTGTACAGATGCACGATTAGTTCACGAACGGAAAGCGCTCTAAGGCGATGGTCCCTAGCAAGCCCGAACACTTTGACAAGAGGCCATCGCATTTGCAGCCATTTGTAAGATGTAACGTACACCCATGCAGAATGCACCGCCAAAGTCATTGAAGATGACCCAGGGGCAGGGATCGCGTCCGTGATCCATGATGTGAGGCGGATCCGAATATGTCGGTCAAGCGTCGGCTGCGCGTGAGGGGAATGGGGTCGAAAGCCACTCGGGAAGAGTATCTCGCTCGTTTGATCGATGCCGTTGATCGACGCTGATGGTTCGCCGGGTGGTGCTGGAAGAGTGTAGGGAGGGAGTGATATTGACGATGGAGCATGAAGGCCGGAGAAAAGCGAAGAGACGCTCTTTTTTTTTTTTTTCTGTCTTCTCGTAGTAGTGCAAGCAAGCATCGGAGCCACTCCTTTTTTTTTTTTCTCACCAATCAGCAGGCAGTTGACTGATTGGTCAGACACGATGCCGCTTTCGCTTTGCTTAGTAACATCGCCATAACAGCACAAGTCTCACTTACCTAAGCAGCGGCAGCTAGAAGAAGCTTGATAAATAAAGAGTATGTATCGCGCTTCTATTTCGCGCTTCAAGGCCGTTAGCTTGCCTATTAATGTGCGGGTGAATCCAAGCCCGGCCCCAATGACTTTATTCTGTGCCCAGAACAGGGCTCTCCGGCATTCTCACTCCACCTGCGAAGGTACACCGGCCAAGACGCTACCGTCGGATACACTCATTGACGAGGAGCGAATACCGGGTTACAAGTGTCAAAACTTCTTTCATCCCAATCCTGGCGACACAATTGGAAAAAATTACAGGCTAAAGGCCAAGGTTGGATGGGGATCGTCCTCAACCGTATGGCTAGCTGAAAAGAGACGGTAAGTGTCAGCTCCCATGCATGCATAGGCTTGGCTGTTCGACTGACGCTGCAAGTTCGGGAGCCGCTGGTGGTGGAAGAAATATTCCGCAATCAAGATACTCACAAACAACTACTGCAACGGTGACGACGTGAAGGAACTGGCATTTTCCTCACACCTTGTCTCGGGCAGCAAAAGGCATCGGGGTCATTACTTGTTAGTTACTGCTGTAGATGATTTCATTGTCCACTCTCGGCATGGCCAACATGTTTGCATGGTATTTGAAGCAATGCGGGAACCTTTATGGCTATTCAAGAGGCGACTGTCTACCGGGAAGATCACGCCGAGAACGCTTCCCCTGATCAAATTATACATTCGGGGCATTCTATACGCTCTTGATTATTTACACACTGATAGACACGTTATTCATACAGGTCAGTCAGCCGACTCTGGGGGTCAGACTACAGTTCGCGCGCTGATTGATCATTTCAGATCTGAAACTGGACAATATCCTCATGGCATTCAAGCATAATTCTGTCATTGAACGTTTCATTCAAGGTCAGTTGGCAAATCCCATGCCTCGCAAAGTCATTGATGGCGAAAACATCTATCTCTGCCACAATGACTTTGGTGACCTGCAATGGGAACACATTCGAAATATGGTTCCTATGGTAACGAGCGTTGCAGGCAAGTTCATGCATGCGTCATTGATCCCAGCTCATCGAAAGCTAGAGGGAGAAGTACCGGACTGTGTGGAACGCCACGTCTGAGAGCCAGAACGAGCTTCTCCCGGATAATAGCAAAGGGTTAGAATGGGTCCAGATCCTACCAACCAATACTTTAGTATTAAACATATCACATTTGAAGTTCAGTCGATGGTATTTGCTCCTAGTTTGGGCCGGGAAACCGTCCCTTCACTTAAGATGCCAAAATGGGTCCCATCACAGATTCAACACCTGACAATTCGGCTCCAGAGAGTACTACGACTGCATAAGAGCTATAGCGCTTCTATAGAAGACAACACCACTCGCCTCCCTCTACTGTAAGGCCAGCCTCCCCCCCAGCTGAGCTTATCACAGGCACACCCGAGTATAAGGAAGCCCCCCCAATCGATGCTCTGCGAGTTTGCCGCCAAAGCGCCCCGGGATCTAATCCTGCCAGAGGCCATAATCCATCAACCGCCATAGCATGTCCTCAATGTGCGCCGTCAGTGCGGGATTCTCTCCGAGGCAGAGATCGAAATCACCGAGAAATACGACACGACAGCCCTGGACAGGTGCGCCCGTCGGCCCTCTACATGGCGTGCTCACAAGTGCCAAGTCCCATAAAGGCCCAGCTCCAGGACGCCGGGTTCCTAGTCAAGCCATTGAAGCCCTGCAAGCTCCCTCAAATCGTCGGCAGTCTCCGAGAAGCATACTGGCGGGCTAAAGGGTGAAGAAGAGCATGTCCTGAAGGGATCTTTGGAAAGAGTAAACCGCGTGCCGAGGTGAGGAGGAGGTGAGCGGAGGGCGACTTCAGTTTGTGGCTAGGCGGTACCATGATAATCAGCTTTTAGCTCTATATTAGCGGCGATAGCAATAGTAGGACAAGCGCTTATAGAGTAGTTTTTTTTTTTTTTTCGGCTAAGTCTAATCATCTTTTCTGGCATGATATAGATAAGGCAAAGAGGGAAGATTGCTTAGTATAAACATATAACAATTAGATTGTATGTTTAGGAACTCTGCTCTTGTTTTCTCTCGGAGATACTTCAGCCAAGCCAGACTGTTTGATTTGGGACTACAGGTGTTTCCGTGATATATGACATGGTTCCATGGGTTTTCGTAAGTTGGAGCTCACCAAGCAATGGGAGTTGAGCAAGCATACAGCATGCCAGCCTAAGTGCTTGACATGCTCGACACAAATCGGGCATCCCAACCTCACAAGCCCTTTTGCAATCCGCCTTTCCCAGCGGTTCACAAAGCCCTCCAGTCGTCCAGGTATGCCTTCACCATCATAGTACAGCTCAGCCAGCTCCTACAAGCCACCCCAGCTACCGCCATTCATCTGACTCCCCGCCACTCGACGACGACTCGGCGCAACTACTCGCTACGTAGTCCGACTCATCATCCTCCACGTACGCAGCGTTGTCAAAGTACGCATCTATCTGCGGCCGGTACTCTCGACACATGTCTCGCACAGCCGGAACGCCCGCGACCACGTGAACTACAAACGAGGCATCAGCGCAAGTCCCGCCAAGACACGAAACAATGCACCCCCCCCCCCCCCCCCCCAACTTACCTTCATCTGCGGCCCCAAAAGAGCCTAGACTGGCCCGCCGGCGGTCAAACTCGTCGACCGTGCGCCAAAACGGACGAGGCGTCTTCTCCAAGTCAAAGGCGGTAATGTGCCTGGCCTTGAGCCAAGAGTACTCGCATCGCTGCGGAAAGCGAGTGGAATTGACCCAGACGACTGGAAATTCTCGATCCAGCTCGTGGACACCCCCGTCTCCGAAGCCAAAGGCCCATGCGTACTGTCCCGTGTCGGGGTGTCTCGTGTGACAGGCGCGTCGTTCGAGTTTGAGGAGCGCGGACGAGACGATCGAGCCGGGAATTCCTATTGATTCGAATGGGCCGTATGGCAGGACTATGACGGCATATTTCCTGTCCTCTGGCGGCCAGTAGCCCAGGTACATACGTCCTACCTGCGGCTTTGTAACGGCGGTGTTCTTGAGTCGCGCAGCTTTCCGCCTTGGAACGCAAGACATGTTGAGTGAGGGCTCGTTTTCAGGCAGATCCTGTTTCGATACCACATGGGGCACTTGCCATATCTTCGGTACAAAGCAACCGTCTGATTCATCGTCGGACTCTGGCCATTTGATACAGGCCTTTTTATGAACATGACCCGGTGATGGCGGTGTCATGCATCGAGTTGGCTGAATCCCCGTAGATGGCCTTGCAACCTGTCCGTCGTTCGAATTGGACCTAACCACCCAGGGAGTCTCCTGTGACTCCATCTCCAGCCGCTTCACGACGTCTCTAATGCGACCAAACCCCCGCAGCTTCCTCGCATGTTCATCCACAACCTTACAAAAGTACTGGTGACGATCCTGTTCTGCATTTTGAACGAACCTCATGCGCTCAGACAACTCCTCAGAGTACAAGCGTCCCAGTTCCCGCGTAGCATCCGTCTGGCGGTCTGTATTCGCAGGTTGGCAAGCCGTCCCCTCCAGCACCTTCAAAGTATGATCAATAGCGGCACGCAGACTGTCCAATCGGGCTTGGTGTTCTTCGTTGGGGCCAATTAACTCGAGAGGACGCCCTTGCGATGCGACGAGGTCAAGGATTTCCGCATTGCCCTCTTCCAGCCGCCTTATCCAAGCCCTCATCTGCTCTACGTGAGCTTTCGTGTCCTTCGCAGGCGGGTGCATGCCTGCAAATGGAAGAGTCAGCTTGAGGCCTTACGTTCTGGCGCGAAGTTGCTTACTTTGATGCGGGACAGCCTCTTGGAGGATGCTACTGAGGACGGGTTTTCTGAAAACAAAGCGTTTTCTGTGCTTGAAGCAGAAATGCAGTCTGGAAATGCAGTCTGGAAATGCAGTCTTATACCTCTTTCATTTGCACTTGGCTAGCCCGCTCACTTTCTTCTCACTTTGAAGCCCGTATCCTGGACGTATGCTTTCTTCAACAGGAGATCCAGCGATAAGCATTCAAGGCTAATTCGCAGGATGAGCCATGCGCTGGCTGTCATTCTCAGTCCTCTTGAGTGTCTGATCCGATCGTCGCTTGACGGCTACAGAGCAGGACTCTTCCACGATAAGCCACTGGAAGAACACCATGGCTAGCATGATCGAGCAAGTGAATGCCACCTGGTTGAAAGTGAATAGGTCGGGCCAAGCACTGTTGTTCCATCAGCAGTTGTGAACAATCCACCATGGCCACCAGTCTTGCGCAATCCTCCCTGGGCAAGCGATACATGGCAGGTTGTTTTCCTACCCTGAGTCCTGTGTTCCAAGCTTCAGTGGCATTTTAGGTATCACCAACTGGTAGATATACACCACTTCTGCTGGGGGTGAGCGCCAGAGAGCCCAAACATGGGCGAAATTGTTAAATGTAACATGTGTTTTGTATTGTCCTCCCAACTGCGGGATATTGTTCTCGTGCAACCTTGCTTGATTCAGCATCATTCTACAATGCCCGGTTAATCATGTCTGCCACCATTCCACACAGACAGACAAAGCATAGTAATACATGCATATATTGCAAGTTCATCCGTCGCAACGCCCCCACTCCATTTATGATGTCAGGCAGAATGGACAAATAAAAAGTCTAACGCGCATGTAAATCCAAAAGTTCATCAAGAGAACCCCTTCATTTAAAGTGGGGGGTGTTCAACAAGATGCCCATCAAGCATCCGCCAATCAGGCCAGCAATAGGAATGGTCATGATCCAAGATAGGACCAGAAGGCCGACTCGCTGCCAGTTGACGGCGCGGAAGGTGCCGTTACAGAGACCGACGCCGACGGTGGCACCAGTGATGCACATGGAGGTGGACACGGGCAGAGAGTACTGAGAGAAGACCAGTACAGTGATAGCGGCACCCATTTCCATGGAGGAGCCACGGCTGGGGGAGTGGTAGGTGATTTTATTACCCATGACTAAAGATGCAGAGTTAGCATTAGGGCGCCAAGAGAAGAGAGTTGGAGGGGGAGTTGACCAGGGTTCTTACCCTTCATGATGTTGTAACCGTAGGTGATGAAACCTATGCAAATGGTCAGGGCCATGACGGCAATCTGCCACAGCTCAACGGGAGACTTGGCGGTCAGAGCCTTGCCCGTAGACCAGGCAGAGTACATGGCCGCCCAGACACCGACAGCGTTACCGACATCGTTAGCACCGTGGGCGAAAGAAGCCGTGCATGCCGTGATAATCTGAACGAAGGAGTACAGGTATTCGACCTCATTGGGGTACTTAGTGGCTTGGTCGTAGACGCGCTGCATACGACGACCCTCAGGAGTGCCCGCTATGCCGACCTGAGCATCGTGAATATCATAGTGCATACCGTAGAGGAGGGCTACGACAACCATAGCAGGGATTCGCTTGCAGAGAGTGATGACATTATGCTTCTCGTAGAGGGAGCCGGCCCCCATGGGATTGGCGTGAAGAGTTCGCATAGCCCAGCTGAGAGGGCCGCGGCCGTGTCGGAGCTTAGTATGGTGGCGCTCCCGGGCCTCGAAGATGAGTCTCTTGTAGCCCTCCTGGTGGCACTCGGCAAGAATGAGCTTCTTGTTGCTGTTGTCCTTTTCGGCAGTCTGGGTAGCCTGGCCAGGCTTTTCCAAATTTTTGGGGTCGAAAACGCCCTCCTCAACCTGGCTCTCACCCTCGCTATCGTCGTGCTGGATAATGGCATAGTTGGGGACTTTGGCATTAAGCGCATCAGCAGGGGGCTGGCGCTTGAACAGCAGCGGTCCTAGGATGATATCTTTCAGGGTGACGGTGTAGTCCTTCTTCAGGACCTTGGCATGGACGTAGGGCACGAAGAACAAGGCGGACAGGACGAACAGGCTGAACCCAACGCCGAGGGTCACGGCCACAATATACCAAGCAGGCTTCTTGTCGAGGCCGAGACGGGGAGAGCCCTTGTAGACGACAGACAGGGTGCAGACCACGCCAGCAATAAGGAAGAAGAAGGGCGAGGTCCAAACAGCCCAGGGAATAGGGTTTTTGCGAAGGTGAACAACAAATTTAATCAGCAAAAAGATAATAGCAGCGAAGACAGCAGAGATAGCAGGAGCCATGCCAAGACCAGCAAAGATGGCACCGAGACCCTTGCCGTCATTCCATCCCCACTGCACGCCCTTAGCACCAACGGTAGCAACGCCAACACCGGCAATGGATGAGATGAGAGAGTATGTAGACGAGACGTGGGCAGAGTGTCGGGTGCACCATTGAACCCAGAGAGAAGCACCGGCAGCAGCGCAAGTAAAGGCAAGCAGCTGAACACCAGGATTACCCTGAAACGCGGACAGAGGGATAATTCCGTTCTTGATAGTGGAAGCCGTTCGAGCACCAACGGTCAAGGCGCCAAGCATCTCGAAGACCAGACACAGGACCATGGCCTGCCTATATGTGACGGAGCGGGAAGACACACTGGTGGCCCAAGAATTGGCAACATCGTCTGTTCACAAGAAAAGCAACTCAGTCAGCAAGGCCTTCCAACCCAACGACCCCAGCACCCTCATTTCGGCGCGGCGCAACCGACCACGCATGGACCAAAGATCCCTTGCGATGATCCAGATCACACGGTTGGAAAAACTTACTGGCACCATTGTTGAAGGCCTCAAGCAGGGCGAACCCCGTGCCAATGACAAAGATATAAGTGAACTCGGACATCACCATCTCGAACAGCGATGCCGGATTCGTCCCGGACAAGAAACGTTCTAGAAAGGGAAGAAGAGTGCGAGAAGCAAGAAAAAAAAAAGTTATCTGAGAGGTCAAAAAAGGAAAGGTTGTGGGGGAGTAGAGAAGACTGCTCTCGCAGAGACAAGTCGGAAAGCACGCAGGCATCCGGACAGGCTCGCCGATTACAGATATAGTATTGCGAACGGGATCGTGGGGACGAGATTTGAATTTTGATCTCGATGCAAAACTGCTCATGCCCACGTTCTCGGCTTGATTGGCCACGACAGGTTCGGTTCGGTCACTAAATTTGAAGGAGCCGGAATAATATCTGCTTTTTGTCTGGGCCCAGCCTTGGGCCCAGCCTTGGGGCCAGAAATCCCCATTCTGTGGCGTGGCGAGCAGGCCGAGGAGATGACCGGCTGTGGCCAGTCATGATGAGGAAAAGTTATCAATAAGCTTAATCGAGGCTGACGGGGGGGCTGTGAAGTCGCGGATCGAGCATCTTGGCGGATCCGCTAGCTTTTGAATTTTTTTTTTTTATCGTGGAGTTGCACTTTCGATAAAGGACCATGGTGGGGGCTCGGCTCGGCATGGGTGCCAGCCAGCCAGCCAATCAGACTCTGCATCCCTGCCACGTGTAGCACCTTTAGTCTTTTATATGTCATGGAATTTGGCCTCGCCGACCAACCTGGGCCCAGCTAATATATTATGCCTCATGTCGATGTTGCATTCGTCTTCCAGGAAGGGCAACAGGTCTTGCTGCGAGTATGCACACAAGCCGAACACGCCCCTCCCCCCTTGTAACTAACCTGACCACTCTCTGCCTATGCCAGCCGATATTTAAAAAGGTCTCTTTATTTCTCTACTTTCCCTCCTCGCTCCACCAGCAGGTCCAAACTCCACATGTTGCTGCCCACGTGTGTCCCGTTCTGGACTCCAAGCGGTCTGGCGCTTCTCAGGCCGAGTCGAAACTTCTCTTTCTTCTGCTGGCTCGCAGTGCAGACATGGGTCATGGCGCTTCTCGGCCCTTGGGAGATGGGAGATTTCGATCGGCGGCGGGAGCGCCATCCATCATCCTTAATATCGTCTCGTCCGGATCCTTGGCGCATGGAACTATTGTCCAGCTCGGTCACAGAAAAAGGTGAGCATCGCCTCACCCCTTGTCATCCAGGCTGGGATGCTCCTCGTTGCCTGGGTTGGACTATAGTGATATCTACATATGCTTCAGAACACGCACTCGATCCCGTACTAGATATACCTTTACCGACAGGTAGTTAGGCTCGGTAGTTCGCCCCCGCATTCTCTGTGAAGCAAAGTCCCTCGTATGTGGAATGTGACGCGATGGTCGCGTGCGGCTTCCCTAATTGTGCAAGCGAGCCGAGAGCTTTCTTTGATTTATTCGTCACTGCCATGCGTCAGTTATCTCATGTCCTTTCACGATGCGAAGCTGCCATCTACCCAATGTCTCCAAGAGATATTCCCTCCAACAACAAAGCCATGACCGGCCATCGCCAGTTGTCTGCATCAAAGGACCACAACGACACATCACGCGTTCGAACTGTAAAATATGCAGCTGAGATTAGTATTCATCTCAATGGCTCAAGCATAACAGTCACGAAAATAAAAAAAGCATATGAAACAATGCCATTCACAGCCCACGGCGAGTCACCCACACAGTTGCGGCTATTAATACCTCATTCAGCCCAGCCGGACGCCTCGTTTCGTCCGACCGACCGAACATCACCAATCAGATCTTGGCATGCGAGCTTGTACCGTACTCCAATCCGTGGCTCATCATATACATACAAAGTCTCGAATTCAAATGTCGGCAATTGTCAAGTTGCAGTGCGCGACAATTACCTTCATTACCAGTCAGATATACCACGATCCGGGTCTAGGGACGAAGCCGACAGAAACCGGTAACTATACCAAAAATGCCTTGACTGGATTGTATCCTGGTATCATTCGCTGCATAAATTACAATCATTGTCGCTATGCCTCCTCGGCAGCCTGCTCGACAATGACATCCCCCTGAGCCTCCGTTTCTGTCCTCGGCGGGCCTTGCTTATCGACCATGCCATTATCCGCTTCCCATTCTAATCTCTCTTTTACCATGTCCTTCTTGCACCACCACACCGTGATACCTCCCCATATACCACACCACAGAAACGGAACAGCCCAACAGACACCATAGGCTCCCGTGGCAGGGAAGGCCGGGTGGACGGCCACCACCGTCAGTGCTGCAGCCAGTATGAGGGATGGAATAGACCAAAATAAGGATTGTACGTAAAGCATACGCCGAAACCGGGGGGATGCTCCATAGCGAGCGGCAAGAGCTTCGCGATACGGACGGCCGGCCCCCGCATTGACGGCGACAACATCTTCCATGAAATAGTACGCGGCGGGCAGGACCTGTCATGGGTTAGTATAGTAGGGCGTTCGTAAGTCAAAGCGCAACCTCGGATACTGATGAAGCATGTGTTAGGGGGGGTTGAGGGGTAAATGCCTGCACGTACCGGCTCTCCTTTGGCCGTTGAGCTGATACGGAACGGCGCTTTCCATTCCATGATGGTAAACAGCATCATGACGGCCATAACCCCTCCCAAGCAGTACAAAATAGCCGGAGCGGGCATACAAAGCACCCTCAACCAAACAGTGTGGGGTGCACTTCCCACGATAAACAAGGCGGTCACGACCGTAATCGTGAGGATGCTCGTATACGTGAGCATGTCAAAGCACCACCTCGACTCCGTCCCTAGTGGTCGATAGAATCTTTCCTTTTTTATAAGTCTGATCGTGCGTACTGCAAACTCCATATACGTGGGACCACCCCATATGCTCGTGACGACACAGAAAATGATCCATCCTTCCACTTTGCCAGCGTAATGTAAACCGTAGTACAGCGCAATGGGAACAACTGACGCATCCACGAATACGAGAAAGGCAAAGAGAAAGAGTCGCCAGCGCCGCCTTCCATGATGCCAGGTGAAGGGTAATTGCGGCAACAAGGTTGGATTGGCCTCGTAGTATTCTTGGAGCGTTCGGCCACGCCGTCGAAACTCGGATCGTGTGGCGGCTCGGGAGTCGTAGTACGCCGGGGCAATCGGCCGGAGAGCATAGGAAAGGCTGCGACGTGTATGGTCGGGGGCGCTGACGGGGGAGGTTGGTCCGATCGTGGAGTTTGGAGCACTGCTGGAGGACGAAGCTAGTTGCGGAGAGGGTATCGAGATGGCGATGTGTTCTGGTTGCGATTGTGGTGATGATACAGAAGCAGCGGCAGATGCAGGAGGTCCAAGTCCATCTCTAGTTGAATCCTTCCTGAGGCTGCCATTCATGCTGAATTTGCTGCTGCTGTCCAACGATAGCGTCGTGCTCAAGAGATTCTGTCGCCCATCAATGGAGCGACTGCCCCTTCGCACTTCAGGCATGGCAGCTCAATCTTCAATTCACGAGGGTGCGAAACCTGGGATGGATTGCTGGTTCCGAGCCGAAGGGGAAGAAGACAAAGGAGCAGCTCATTCGTGCCGCATGGCTTCTGAGACGCTGGTGATTGTGGACTCGAGCTGATTCAGCACGCCGGGGCGGAAAAGGAAAATAAAATAAAACCAGGGAACAAAGACAGAATGGGATAATATGTAGTTATGCAGAGAGAGAAAAATAAAATGTCAATAGACCTTTGCGTGCAAGGGTGCCAAGATAATAGTGTGTTGCCAATTTTGTTATACGCGGTGAACAAAAGCGAGCGGCTCGTGGTAGGACAGACAAATTCGAGGTCGGATAAAAAAGCAACCCTGAGGCCAGACAGTTTAACGTAACGGACTGGTCGGTTCCAGGTCGGTCGCAACGACACAACGGCGCGACGGCTCCAGGGCATTAATTACTACTATTACTGGCTGGGAGGACGTCACGTACATACAACTCGACTCGACCCCGGGGGGGGGGGGGGGGGGGGGGGGGTTCTATCGCGCTTGCACCTGCACCTGCACCTTGCATCCGTCCCATCCGTCCCATCCGTCCCATCCCATTCCATCCCATCCCATCCCATCCATTGACGGAAAGCGCAACTGCCCCCAGCCAGCCTTCTTGACGTCGGCACACGGTGTTTTCCAAACCTCCGATGGCAGCAAAGACCAGTGACTGACTGCCAGTGACCACTCACTGTACGCATCCGTGCCAAACAAACCAGACACCAGATAGTTAGACCAGATACTCCGTAGACCAGAGAGATACCTAGTAGCTTAGGGAAATGCGTCATCCAACCAGACCCGTTGACCCTTTATCCACCCGGCCGTAATTACCGAGCAAGCCGGCTTCATACGAACTGTGAGCCCAATCGCTGAGAAACCTGCCTGCATCAAGGTCCGCGCACATTCCGTAGCGTTTCGATAGTTCGTTCGCTTATACATATAATTTTTGGTTCAGGGTCCCCCCCCCATTCCTCCCATCCCCGGCACTGGCCTTGGCATTGTCTGAGTTATCTCTTCCCAATCCCCAGCTCATTTCCGTACAGCCTCAGCGTGCCCTCAGGTGACCGTCCGTTTCCATCATCCATCCTCCTGGTCTGCGAGATTACCGGGACAACTAGAAAGCGAACCCAAGGCTCGTTTTTCACTGCGCATCTGCAAGTCATCCTTATTCTGCAAGCCTTGCGCAGCGATACCACTGCACTGCACGCCACTACACGGCACTGCATTGCAGATCAGATCAGATCTGCAAGTAAGACGGGTATCGTTATTGCTGCTATCTAATACGGAATCACAACAAACCGTGCTTTGTACACGCCTCCATCGCGCTGCCTCCCCCATAACCGGGAATCCAATCCTACCGGCCCCTCGAGGCCATAGGACCAGAAAAAAAAGGGGTTATTATGGCCTATACATCCCTTCACTGAAATTCATCCGCCCAGTGCGATCCTCAGTGTTGAAGTAAATCCTGACCCTGCCTTGTTAACTCTGATTGGTGGGCATTGGTGATCGAGTTGAGCAATCTAGACAGTAAGTCAGCTGTGTCTCTGCATTTTTGGGTACATTACAAGGCCTGTGCTATATCAACTTACTGTAAATTACGATCCCTCATCTCTCTGTCCAGAACGTCGATTTGCTTCGCAAGGACTCGCGCTTTAGTGAGCTAGAAATCAACCAAAAGAATATTAGTTCCTGTGTCAAGCAAAACAAATGTACATTGGAAAGGTAGTCGTCAAAGCAACAAAGGGGCTCGCGCACCGAGGCCAATGCTGCTGAAGAGTGATCTTCATCATTGTCGTTGACATCCTCACCTTCAGCCACCTCGCCGCCCGCCGCGGCGTCGTCATTACTTGCGAATCTACTGCTGGAAAGACCCTTAGATTTGCCAGCGTTGGCCTGGCAATCGAGTTAGCATAATGTTCAAATCCATCATATTTAGCATTTCTGTTATACCTGTGCCTCTGCAAGCTCTGCTTCCTTGACCTTGAGCTGAGCCTCCAGTTCTTGAACCTTCTTGTCATTTTGCTCGGCTAATTGTACCAATTTCTCGAGCTTGGCTTCGAGCTCCTTAACCTTGTTGTTGGCCTCTTCGACCAAGGTCGTCATACTATCATTGAGATCCTTGTAATCAGCCAGGGCCGTCTTGTGCTTGGCATCAGATTGAGCCTTATGGGCTTCCAGTTCCTTTCGAGCAAGTTCAAGGTCCACTTTCATGGCAGCAAGAGTCTCTTGCGCTTTGGCCAACTGTGCTTTGTGGGATTCCACCTCATCCTCCTTACCCTTGAGGGAGAGCTCGACAGCAGCGTGAGCATCCTCGTGGGCCTGCTTCAATGTGGCAAGTTCCTTTCGGAGCGCGTCAGCCTCTGAAGTGTCGGGTTTGGCACTTTTGGCGGCATCTAGCTCAGCCAGCGCTGTCATGCGGTCCATCTTCTCTTGAGCAAGCTGCTGGCCCATCTCCTCCGCCTCGGCCTGAGCCTTGGCAAGAGTCTCCTGTGCAGTTTTGAGAGCCGCGTTCAAGTCAGAGTTGACGGCTTTCTGCTCGGTAAGTCTGTCCTCCAAGGAAGACGATGTGTTCTTGTACTCGGCGATGGTGTCTTCGATCGACTTGGAGTGCGCAGCAGTTAGCTCTTCCAGGTCTTTCCGCGCCTGGATACCATCGGCCTTTATCTTATCCATAGCTTCCGCATTCATGGTCATCAGTTTCTCCATTTCTTCAATGTGCTTGCCTTCGAGTTCATTCTTGGCATTCTCGAGGGCCATCTCACTGTCGGCCTGGACCTGTTGAAGTTGCTCGCGGGCCGCTTCGAGCTCGGCTCGGATCTCGGCAATCTCTTCGGCTCTGGCTTCGTTGCCTGCACTCTTGGCTGCAGAAAGAGCTTCGTCATGGGTAGCCTGGATCTTGCTGATTTTATCGGCGTGTGCCTTCTCCAGAGCTCCCACCACTTCAGCATGATTTGCCTTCAGAGACTCCAGTTCCTTGGCAAGGGAGCTCTGGCCCTCCGTCTTCAAAGCAGCGAGTTCCTCAGCGTGCTGAGCTTTGATAGAATCAAGCAAGCTTTGTTGGGCGTCCTTGTCAGCCGAAACGCCCGTCTTGGCAGCCTCTAGCTCCTCAGCGTGGCTTGCTCTGAGTGCATCGAGGTTCTTTTGGTGCTCTGCCTCCATGGCTTTGAAGGCCTCGACAGAAGCAGCATGCTCCGCCTTGGCGGCAGCAAGAGCCTCGGCATGCGCCTTGGCAGCCTCGTCAAAGGCCGCCTTGAGCTCACTGTGCTGGCCCTCGAGCTCTTCGAACTTGCGTTTAAAGAAGGCATCGCCGCGAAGGCTCTCAATTTCATTCTCGTAGTCCTGGGAGAGGTTCTTCATGCGCTCATCGTGCATAGCCTTGAGCTTAGAAATTTCTCCGTCCTTGTCCGCTAGAGAAGCCTGGGACTCCGTAATCTTGACCAAAAGGGATGACATGTCTTCCTTCATCGCAGCAAGTTCCTTCTCGTTTGCGGCCAGGCTGGCCTGAAGCTCAACCAATTGAGTGCCCACGTTCTCCGCAGATTTCCCAGAGACATCATTCAAGGCCTTGAGCTCGGCAATTTCGCTCTCCAAAGCAACAATCTTGGCATTGTATGCCTGCTGTTCGGATCGTGTCTTGTCGCTGTGGGCCGCCTCTATAGCAGTCTGAGATGCAGTAAGCTCCTGAATTTTCCTTTGCAATTCAGCAACTGCAGACTCATGGCTGGTCTTGAGCTCGCTAATGACTGTTGCACGGGATGAGGTGTCTGTCTGGCCCTTCTCGAGCTCAGCCCGGTGTTTGGCCTCTAGTTCCGCAACCGCTGACTCGTGTTCCTTGGCAAGGGCGGATTGCAAATCAGCCACTTTGTCGGCATGGTCATCCAACGCAGCCTGCAGAGCAGCCTCGTTTGCCTTTGCCTTCTCGTCGCTCTCCAATTGGATGGTTTCCAGAGACTTTCGCAGTGCCTCGATTTCGGCTTGGGTTGACGCCCTGGAGTCCTCGGCGGAAGCAAGATTGGCCTTGTGTTGTTCAAGCTCCATCTCAGTGGCTTGCAGCTTGTCATTAACCTCGGACAGCCGGCTCTCCAGATTCGCAAGCGTAGACTCGTGCTCAGCCTTTAGGTTAGCGATGGCCTCGTCAGCACTACTGGCCTGCGCCGACAGGACCTCGGCCTCTGTGACTGCCGCTTGCGGGGCATTGACAAGTTGTTCCCGAAGCTCTGCAATGGTGGTCTCTGATGCCTCAATCTGAGCTTTGAGGCTCTCGATCTGCGAGTCTCCCTCTGCGAGCTTACCCTTAAGATCCTCGATTTCTCTGGCACCACTGGAAGTGTCAGATCGAGCAGTAGTAGGTCGGCTGGCAAGACTGGCGGTCGAGAGACGTTTCGAGGCGGTGGCAGAGGCCACAGGGGTGCGAGTTGCTGTGGTGGCAGATCTCGCGGAAGTCGCTGTGCCAGTCATGGACGTTCTCGACCCGAGGGTTGAAGTTCGGGCAGCGGTAGTGCCGGTGGTGGCGGCAGCTGGCTTACGAGCAGTACCGCTGGCGCCCGTAGTCGCCATCGTTGTTCTTTGGTCGGCTGCCCTGCCGGGGCTGGACATGAGAGCGCTTGTTCTCCTGGCAGCGGTGGAAGTCAAGGTAGGCTTGCGTTCGTCTTCACTGGCGCTTACACTCGGGCGGCTACGGTGAGAAGTGGTGACAGATGAAGCAGTCGTTGGATGTTTGGTTGTAGATGTAGTTGAGCTTGGGGGGCGGGTAGGGGGCTTGCTCAAGCCTCCCGTAGCACGGGTTCCGGCAACAGCTCCAGTAGAAGTGGTGCGTGATGAAGCAGTTGTCCCCGCTGCACCAGCTCGTCGAGCGGTAGCCGTGGTTGTTGCGCCGGTGGTGCGCTTAGTTGCCGGTGAAGTGGAAGCAGCACTGGCATTGGAAGGCGTCTCAGGGGAACCGGCGGTCGACTCCTTGGAGGAGGGGCGCGCGTCGGAGCTTTGCGATCCGTCGATATTTTCCTTATCCGCCATTATTGATGCTCGATTAAGTAGACTGTTGTACAGAATGCAGATGAAAGACTAGGGGACGGGTCAGCAACTCGTATCATCAATCAATCAGATAGTATAAGTCATGTCGAGTCTCGCCAGGCCAGATACAACCAAGGAGAACCAGTGGCTGCCCACGACGCAGTAATGGACACGGCGGTGGAAAGTCTGCCTGCCAGCCCCTTTCACAATGGTGGCGGCAATGGTTCCTCCAATACGGGAATGGCGGTATATCTCACCCTGTTTCAAGTCGGGACGTTACAGAGTTACACACAAAGCTGGCCGTTGAGCTTGATGTCTTACAGGGATCGTTGTCGTATTATGTTAGTGTGGGTAGGCAAGCCGGACAGATAGACGGCGAAGCAGCTCAAAAAGAAGGTGACTGACGAATCGGAACAAATACAGGCAAAAGCCTCTGTAATTAGGAATCTGCGGGCAATGAAGCAGAGTAGAGACAGGAGGCACCAGGGCTGGCGAGGCTAGAGATGCGAGTTGGGCAGAGGAGCGGTGTTGTGATGCAAGGGAGAGAAAGGAGGGAGGAGATACAAGGTGACAGGATCCCCACAAAAAAAATCCGATTTACACAAGAGATACTTGGTAGATAGCGCAGCCACTGCGAACTCCAGAGGTACTGGTCAGGTCCTAGGAGATGAGTGGGCCCCGTGACCTTAAGGGATATGTGCAGGCACTAGGTACCTAGGTACCTAGGTACTTAGGCACGCGGGTGAAGAAATTCACGAGTCCGCGGCTAACCCAGCCTCCAATTATTAAAGAGCCACATCTATCTTTATTAATGAATGCTCAAATTCGACGAAATTACTTCAGTAGCAGAGAACCAAGGCTCTAGAACACTATGCAATTCAATTCCATCACCAAGCCATGGGGGCGTTCATTCAATCCATCTGTTCATAGTCTCATGCGAGAGCTTCTTCCTTGTGGGCTCCTGTAGTTCTTCACCCCTTGCTAAGCTATGAAGCAGGCTGGGTAGTTACAGTAGGGTTGTACATAACTAGTTATGTGTCTAGTCCAGAAGACGAGACTACAGCGGAGACGCCAAGCTGTGTTGGTCAATACTCTGCAGACAAACCAACGAACCCAACCAGACCTGTCGCGCGACCAGGGTCAACTGTCGAGGCGGTGAGTGTAATCAGCAGATTGAGGTTGAATGCTATGCTGATCCTTGTTCACGGTTGCCGCTTGCAACATACATATTTATAAACGAATTTCAAGACCATGTTCCTTTTGCCGTACAAAAACACATGGAATCTCACGTCTTGCCATAGATGGCCGCCAGAAATGAACCACACTTTTAAAGGCCATCCATTAACGTTCCTACTCTCAGAGTACTCGTGATCGAGACTAGACTGCCATGCCTAAATGCTGGCTTGTCACCATAAGTCTTGAGAGCCGAGAAATGCCCTGCCTCAATAGAGACTTGTCGAGGTTGTATATGACCAACACTACTACATATTATGGCCGGCCTCCGTACCCTAGTGGTAATTACCTACCTAGTTAGATAGGTATGTAAATATGAAATCATCAACCCCCGTAAGTCACGGTGAAACATGCAACAAACATATTCAACAGCTGAAAACTTACAAATCATCTGCCGCGTTGAAACCATCCACGTATGCCTCGTAGTATTCAAAGATAAGGTCATAGTAACAGAGAATAGCAGACCTTTAACAACGCAAGGGACTCAAACGAATTCAATTCAGAAATTGAATCAACCCACCACAAAACTCCACTCAGTCTTCAACAATAAAAGGATAAAGTGCCCCGTTTTCTTTGCCCGTCACCAAGAAGTACTCACCTGCCACCCAAGATATCCATAAACCTCGACCACTGCGCATAAATCAAGGCGCCATCTTCCACTTTGCAAAAAATGATCTAACTCGCACCACTGCTGCCAAGCAACCTGCACATACTTCAATCCCGCTCATGCATACCGGAGACGTAAAGTCTAATCACAGTACAGCCACATTATCTGCACGCGGGCAAGTGTGAATCCCAGGTGCAACATCTTGCCTTAAATAACAGTGGTTAGAGCAAACGAGTGACCACGGACGACAGGCGGACAAACAGTCTTGGCCAAGCTCCATCAGTACTCCATCAGTTCGTCAATCAAAGTCCCGAACCCCCGATTCAAGCATGCCAAGGCGAATAAAGGGCATCCATAAAGGAGACTCAGAGAAACACAGACTCTCTCGCGGCCAATTCATCTGATCGTCAAGTGGCCCCTGTCCCTCTGTGCGCAATTCCATCCGTAATGGGCACCCTTTACTAATGCATTTGCCGCCAGCTAACCAATCCTCTGATGCTCAGCCATTTTATTCACCGCGGGCCGGTGTTGCTCCCGTCAAGCAAGCTTACGCGTCCTATGAGAGTTCGTAATAACCTTGTGATCCACGCCGCCTAGTACGGGGCTCAGCTCCGGAGTATGCGGCATTTGCCCAACCAAGCATTGTGCTGTACCACCAGCTAAAGCCTGCAGCCAAGCCTTTTGACACGCCGTTACCGAATCGTCGGGGTGGTATTCCGTAGTACGGACGTACGGTCGCACATTATGTAAGGCTTCGAATCTTAATTTCCAGATCAAGTTTGTCTCTGCACCCCACTCATGGATCAGGCTCTTGAAACCCGGGAGTCGGGAGTCTGTTTGGCTCCAATTCGGCGCTGCGGGGCCGTATACCCGCTCCTACATGCCATTCCTCACCACGATTGGCCACATCCTCGATCAGCAAGTTTCAAATGGGGAAAGCAAGTGCTCGTAGCTAACATAATTTGATCCCTGCACTTAGAAGCAAAAAATAAAAATAAAAATACCAGCACCATTATACGCCGCGACAAAGAATGTCGACAATAAGAGGCAAAGAGCTCACAGTCCTCATTGTGCCCTTCCCTGTTTTCCATAACAGCATGCACATCTCACATACATATAGCATCACGTGTGCCATATGGGACAGGTCGATGTTTTTGCCCACCAATCACTTGAGAGTGATTCGGCAACTATTGCCGATGCCAGGGGCACATAGTTTAAAGAAGTATGCAGAAACGCAGCATCCAGCTACGTAGGGCATTCATCTCGTTTCTATCAGAGAACAGATCTCATGTACCCAAAGCCTCCAGAAAAACAAGCGTCCTCTAAATAAAAGATCACTTCTTCCTTTCCTCCCAGCTTCATTCGGCAGGTTTCATTTCTCAACATGGATCAAGGCCGGAGAACACCATTCCCGGTCTCGCCAGACTTGGCCATTTATCATTGCGAGAAGCCTAGCCCGGCTCGCACACTTATTGACATACTCAACGCCTCCATTTCAGCCTTTCCTACGGCCACGGCCATTGATAATGGGACAGAAAGCCTTACGTATATCCAATTGTTCAACGAGATAGCCTCCCGGGCTACGGGGCTTCGATCAATCAGTATAGGGGCCGGTGATAGGGTGCGCGTGCGCATAAGTTCCGGAACACTTGACTTATACGTGAGCATTCTTGCCGTGCTCACCGTGGGCGCTGCATATGTGCCCGTCGACGCATACGACCCAGACGAGCGGGCCAATGTCGTCTGGACCGAAGCCAATGTTTATGCTGTCATTACGGAGAACAATGCCGGCATAACGATGATACAGCGAGACATCTCAACCAGGACTGGGGTCTCGCAGAGCAAGCCGGGTCCTACTCCTGACAACGACGCTTGGATCATCTTCACCTCTGGCTCGACTGGGAAACCTAAAGGTGTGGCCGTCAGCCATGCCAGTGCTGCAGCTTTTGTTAATGCAGAAGCTCAATTATTCCTGCCGGAAAACCAGGCACTAGGTCCCGGCGACCGAGTGCTTGCCAGTCTATCCGTCGCTTTCGACGCTTCCTGCGAGGAAATGTGGCTCGCCTGGAGACAAGGAGCTTGTCTTGTCCCCGTTCCACGATCACTTGTCAAGGCAGGAGCTGATTTAGGCACTTTTCTTACTGCACAACGGATCACAGTTGTATCAACCGTACCGACACTGGCTGCTTTGTGGCCAATTGCAACACTCACCAGACTACGCCTCCTGATTCTCGGCGGAGAGGCATGTTCCCCAGAGTTGGCCACCCGTCTGGCAAGAGCCGTTAATTGTGGCAAGGTTTGGAACACATATAGCCCTACAGAGGCAACAGTTGTATCTTGTGCTGCAGCACTGGTAGCTGACGAGCCACTCGTCCGGATTGGACTACCCCTGAAGGGCTAGAAGCTAGCTGTCGTCAATCCAGACGGCTCCCCAGTATGCTGGGGCGAGGAAGGCGAACTTGTGATAGGAGGCGCAGGCATGGCACGATACCTCGACCTTAAAAAAGACGGAGCTAAATTTAAGTCGGAACCAGTCTTCAACGGTGAGCGGGCCTACCGCAGCGGCGACCTGGTGCGCGCAGATCCAGACGGGCTAGTGTTTATAAGGCGCAACAACGAACAAATTAAGCTCGGTGGGCGTCGCATTGAACTCGGTGAGATTAATGCAGCGCTCATGACACTACCGGGTGTAAGTGCCGCGGCCAGTGCTATATAACGCAGTGAAACGGGCACACAGCTGCTCCTAGGCTACATCGTGTGTGACTCGGACGAGAAAATCAGCATTCCTGTCTCTGAAAAATCCGAGCTGCTGAGACGCATGCTCCCACCGACACTTGTACCACTCCTCGTCACGATAGACGAACTGCCTGTGCGCGCGTCAGGCAAGGTGGATCGAAAAGCTCTTCCCTGGCCGCCTTCAGGTCGGGCCTTGTCCGATGCGCACGATGCTGCGAACATGAACACCACTGCCGCTTGGCTGTCTGAACAGTGGCGCCGTGTGCTTGGCGTGCCAGCTTCGCCAAGTTCAAATTTCTTCCAGCTCGGCGGCACAAGTCTTGTCGCCGCCCAACTAGTATCGCAAATCCGCAAGCAATACCCTGCTATGTCGGTGGCTAACATCTATGAGCATCCAGTCCTTGAAGACATGGCCGCTCACGTTGACGAAATCTCCAGCATCAAGAGTGAGGACCGCCGAGTTGCGCCGACACCTCACCTCGTTGGACGGCTCTGGTCCAGTGCGTTGTCCTGTTCATCGCGTTCACCGTGGAAGGGCTCCGCTGGCTGGCTGCCCTGGCGCTGACCAAGAAAATCATTGCCGCCATTATAGGCCGTGGCACTTGGGCTAGCCAAAATAACCTTTCTTGGTGGCTCATTGCAGTCATATGGGTGCTCTTCGTCACTATGCCGGGCCGGTTGTCCGTCACGGCCGGTATTGTTCGGCTGCTTACGCTCCGCATCCGGCCCGGGAGCTACCATTACGGCGGGGTGGTGCACCTCCGCCTCTGGGCAGCGGAACGCTTCGTCACATTCGGTCGCATCGAGGCCATTACGGGGACTCAATGGTGCAGGCGCTATGCCAGGTTGCTCGGGTGTTATGTCGGAAAAGATGCGCAACTTGGTGCGCTGCCGCCCGCCACAGGGTTGGCCAGCTTTGGAGACGCCTCTGTGGTAGGTCCCGAGGCTGATATTCGCGGGTGGTGCCTCGATGGCGATGTCTTACACATTGGACATATCGCCATCGGTCATGGCGCTAGGGTTGGCGCTCGCTCCTTGCTCATGCCCGGTGCAGTACTTGAACCACATTCCGTTGTCCCACCAGGAACGTGCTTCCAGGGCGTATCTCGCGGACCAGATGTGGAACCTTCGCATCATGACCATGAGAAGGGTTTAGAGTCAGACTCAGGGGAGAGAGCCACATTCTCGACAGGATTCCGGTACACTTCGTCGCTCCTCTTACTTGACTTCCTCCCAATGCTGCTTATCACACCTGTTTGGGCTCTTGCCGCGGCACTTGTGCATGACTATGGCGACTTTAGGAAACTTTGCATTTCGCTGATGGAAATGGCGCTGCCTGGTGCCGTACTAGGAACCATGTTATACGCCGCAACAATCATCCTCCTGGTGCGGCTAGCCAGTACTGCCATCCGCCCCGGCCTACACTCGTGGCACCGAAGCCCAGCCTGGGCAGCATGGCTGACTCACTTCTTGCTAATGGAAGCCCGAGTCGTCCTGTTCCCAATTTATGCAAGCTTATTCACCCGCAACTGGTTGCGCCTCCTTGGTGCTCGCGTGGGTCGCAATGTCGAAGCATCCACTGTTGGGCCGATTCCTTCTCTAGTAAATGTCGAAGATGATGCATTTCTCGCAGATGACGTGCTGCTATTACACGCAGAAGCGCACAACGGCTAAATCCGCTTGGGTCACTCGACTGTGGGGGTAAAGGCTTTCGTTGGCAATTCCGACATAGTTGATCCCGAAATTGCCGTTCCTAAAGCTGCCTTAATCGGCGTCCTAAGCAAGGCGTCGGCTGTGATGGAGCTTGGGTCATCCTGGCTTGGCCGACCTTCTATGTCGCTTCCGCGTCGTATTGAAGAACTTTCAAGCAATAAACGGACTTTTGAACCGCCAAGAAGACTCAAGTTGGCCAGAGGGTCTATCGAGGCATGTAGGTTGCTATCCCTGATATGTTCATTTATGCTGTCAACCACTGTCGGAGCCGGGATGTTGTTTATAATAGAGCGCTACAGCTTCAACTGTGCTCTCCTCGCCGGAGGCGCACTTCTTATCGCTGCTGGGTTCACCGCATGTGTTATTGCCATACTCGCTAAATGGATCCTGACGCCGCGGGTTCACCACAGTCGACGGCATCCACTATGGAGCTCCTTTGTGTGGCGGAATGAGCTCGCCGACACCTTTATACAATCTCTCGCTTTGCCCTGGCTCTTAAGGCATTGCTATAGTACGCCCTTAATGACGTTATAGATGCGAAGCCTTAGTGCTCATATCGGCCGCGGCGTTTGTTTAGACAGTCATTTTCTTCCAGAAGCTGAGTTAGTTAAGCTTCATGATAGTGTCACCATAAATCGAGCCTCTGTTTGCCAGCCTCATCTGTTCCACGACCGCATTATGCGCTTAGGCAAGGTCGTGCTCCAGCAGGGCGCTACGCTCGGCCCTTTTGTAATCTCCCTTCCAGGCACTACCATCGGTGTGGGAACGACCATAGGTCCGAAGTCATTAGTAATGCGCGGTGAGACAATCCCAGCGGGAAGCCGCTGGATAGGGAATCCGGTAAGGCCATGGCGAGATGTTCGAGATGTTCAGTCAGACAGCTCAGGCTCGGGCTCAGATGAGGATATGTAGCGTTCTTCGTGAGGGGTGGGAAAGAGCAGGTTTCGTTCAGTTGCGTCGGTCGTTTGCCCACTGAACAGCTTCTGGCCGCCAACAAATTCTACGACCGTTGGACAACCCAAGTACATCCAAAACAATAGATGACTGGTCCGCTAATCGAAGCTATCATCAATAGCTGCATGTAGTACTATCAAATGAAGATGCACATGTGCTAAGACTCTTCCATATCGTATATGAGTGTCAGGAATCTCTTTAGGTATCACTGTGTCGTATCGGCAAGTTTTGCCAAACAAGAGCCCATCCACTTACCATCATCGGCAAAGTTATCCTCACGGCCTTTCATAGCACCATTTCGGAGGTGGCTGTCCTCTTTTTTCAAACTTTGCCCTCATTCGAGTCCTCAGGTCCTTCACTCGTTGATCAACCTCCGTAGTCGTCCGCCCAGGTAGCTGGCCTGCCAATTTTTCAATATCTAGCGACCAACCCTTGCGGATCATACCAAGTATCCTTTCGTCTTCCTTCAAAGACCAGCCATTCCATTGTTTATACACTTCTTCCCGCCCAAGATCACGGTCTGTTCGATTCTGAGGCATAGGTACTTGCGTTGATTCAACAAAGAGCCTCATTTGTTCATCTTGATCTCGTTGTACCCTTCGATCCTCTTGACATCTGGCTTCCCATACGCGCTTAATATGTTCTTCCTCCGTCCGACGATCTTCGGCCTTTTCTTCCAGTACCCTCGTAGCATTCAGTAGATCTCGCTTGACTCCCGAAAGTTTCGTGTCAAAATTCCGAAACATTGTGTTGTGATCATTCTTCGGGCCCTGTTGTGGGGTATGGTCAGTAGCATCCACGGGACCAGCTTCGTTGTCCTCTTCTATCCCAAAATGGCGTTCTAGAATATTATGAAGCTCATAGATGCACCTAACAATGTGAAGAGCAAGCTGTAAAGTGCATGACATGAATTTCCCTCGGCCCAGACCGATCGTTTGCAGCCTTTTCGATATTGTAGGAGAACCACCTAAGAGAAGCGTTTCTTTGAGAACTAGGACTAGAATTGGGATCAGCCTCATTCGTATGGATTTTATCAAGCTCTCGTAGCCGATTGCATTCTTCGACCTTTGGACTCTAGCTTTCCGCTTTGTCTTTCGGACAGGAGCAGCCTTTCTTGATGTCTTGGTGTTTCCATAATCCATCGCCTTCGCTTTCACTTCTTGTGCAAGATCCCACATCGAGGTGAGAATATCTCTTATCTTCTTTGAATCCTGCCTCATGAACCGAATCTGACCAGCCCAGTCTCTGGGCAAAGCCTGGCATACCTGTCCAAATTCTACTGCTTTGTGGAACAGCCTGTTGCAGCTTTCGTCTTCACTGAATCCAGCTTCGCGGGCAGCCCACTTCGGTTTTGTTTCATCTTCTTCGTCTTCGAAGAGAAGTTCAAGAGACCACTCCCCTGATTGGGCCGTCCATAGTTCCTCACTCATGGCTAGAATCAAAGGATTAACCTTGGAGCGGTTGAGAGTGATGATAACAGGATTGACGCCCTCGGGCTCCGGTTCAATGTATTCTATGTCCACTGGATTGACCGCGATGCGTGCAATATTCTTCGGGTTATCGATCTGTGATGACCCGATCTGACCCTCTTGATTTTCTGGTTCCTCGTTGCCATCCACCTCCGGCTGCCCATTCTCCTTGTCCTCTTCTCCCCCATCATCCTTTCCCTCTTCCTGGTCCTCGTCTTCACTGGACCCATCGTCCTCGAATTCGCGTACCCCATTTTGCTCCTTTCTTCGACCTGAATTTCCTGCCAGGTTTTCTGCAATGACCGATTGATGGTCCGGTCCCTCGATCTTTCGGCTCTTTTTCTGTGCTTTCACCTGCCTCCCCTCTCCCATAGAAGCATTCCTGTTGATGGATTCATAGAAGCTTTGATCCACAGGCGCATATTCCGCATCCAATTCTTCCTCAACTCCTCTCCTGGGACGTTGCAACGCACGAACTTCAATATCTCGGACTGTGCGGGCTTTCGTTCTAGTGACCCTCGTCTCTGTTGTCTTCTGTGGTGCCGTCGCGGTCTCAGTTGCTTTCCGCTTGCGTCCTCTTCTGCTCTTATCTGAAGAGTCGGCCACGGTTTGTGGTCGCTCTCGTCTCGAAGCTGTTCCGCTCCTCGTTGTAACCATTCTAAAACTGCACACGGTAAGTATGCGCCCCGCACTCGTCAAGGTTGAATTACGACTTGGCGGTCGTGCATCACTTACATGGGCTGCGCAGGTCGACAATATCTCAATGCCAGATCGCCGTGACATTTGTTGTCATATTGTCACGCGTATCTCGTGGAGATTCAGATCTACACCACGTGCCGCACTCCACTAAACTGCCTACATGGTAGCCTTGATGGTCCAAGCTCCCCTTCCCCGCTTTCCGCTATATTGACTATCGAAATGGCGAAATTCACCTACTTTTACAGTATGGCTGGATACATCTCCAGATCACATAAAAAGTCTTTACCGTCGTTGTTGACAAGAATAATATGCCTCGTCAATATACTGTTGTGATTTGTGGGTTATGGTGTTTGATTTGAATAATGACGATTTTCCATTTGCCACAATGGTTTCCACAACTACCCGTTCAACTGCTGACTAAAATTTACATCACCACCATACATACAAGTTCGCGTAACCCCAATCCCAAACCTCAACTCCCAGATTATTCACCAATAGTTTACCCGCCACATCCCTCCAGGACTCTAAAAAACAAATAAACCTCAAAAAAACCCATCACCATTGAACCCGAAAGTACCCGAATATTCCCCCGCCATGACGTCCTCGTCAGACCCTCAAATCCCTCTTCCTACCCTACAATTCATACCAGAATCCCAACTGCACACCCACAATTTCACCAGACCCTCGAAACTCATCAACGAGGGCCACCACGTCCAGCACTTTCTCGCCACAAAGGCCTATACCGACATCGGCACATTCATCCTCCAGCTCAATCACGCGCTTTGTCCCAGAACACAAGCCTCCTCGCCGCTGCCAATCCAATTCCCCCTCGTACCAGGCTCAACAACCTCGACGCCATCCATAAAAGCCCTTCAGAAGCTTCTCTCCGACCTAGAGTCCCTTATTGAGCAGGCCCCTCCCGACCCTGGCCCCCGACGCTTCGGCAACGTCAGCTTCCAAAAGTGGTTCGCCCTAGTAGAAGAAGAGCTCGACTCACTCCTGGAGGCAGGCATATTAGGCGAAGCCCTATCCATCAAAGGGAGCAATGGAGTCACAGCAAAAGATGAAGTGAGTAGTTACTTACTGGGCGCGTTTGGAAGCGCCCAGAGGCTGGACTATGGAACAGGCCATGAACTGAGCTTTGTTACGTTTTTGGGTTGTCTCTGGAAGTTGGGCTTCTTCCGGGATGGAAAGCAGGGTGGCGACATTGAGAGGGAGATTGTCCGGAATGTGATTGAGCCGTGCGTACACCCTGTTTCTTCCAACTGCCTATCTTGTAAATAACGGGAGTGATCTCGTGACTAACAGCACCCAGGTATCTGAAGGTCGTTCGTAAGCTCATCCTCACTTACACTCTCGAACCGGCGGGTTCCCATGGAGTATGGGGTCTCGATGATCACTCCTTCATCCCCTACATATTTGGATCTGCACAATTCACCCGCCCCATCTCTTCCGAGACAGAACCAATGCCTGTCGAAGGTTCCGTTAAAGGAGCGCCCGAACCCTCCGATGTCACCAAAGTTACGGTTGTCGAAGACCAACGACAGACGAATATGTACTTTTCCGCCATTGGCTTCATCAACGACGTCAAAAAAGGCCCCTTCTGGGAGCATTCTCCAATTCTATTCGATATCTCTGGCATCAGGGACGGTTGGGGCAAGATTAACAAGGGCATGATCAAAATGTTCAACGCAGAGGTTCTCGGCAAGTTTCCCGTTATACAGCATTTTCCATTCGGATCTCTCTTCTCCTGGAACGTCGATCCCACAGCGTCTGTACCCGCGCAGAGTGTACACATGACGAACCAGCCCATTTCAACGGCAGTGGAAGCGGGCACTGCACCAACTGGCGCAAACACGGCGGGAACAACTGGCGCAGCGGCATCTTGGGCACGAGCTACCAGAATGCCACCCACGTCTGTTCCGGGAATTCCGTATTCAAGGGTGCCATCAGGGCCCAGTAGTGGGTCAGTAGGCTCGCGACAGTCCCTTGGCAATGCCTCTAGGGCGGAAACTACAGCAGCACAAATCTCTATTACTAAGGCGCCGTGGGCGCAGTAGCTTATATCACGGACTCACAAACAGATGTTGTGATGTTTAATAAGAAGTAGCATGACCTCAAATGTGCCTAGACCATTTTATAGCGGTAGACCCAAAAGATTGAGAGACTGAACAATGCACGCATGTACAATAAAACGTGGGGCGTGGGGTATAAGTTGCAGGCTCATGAGCATATCCCAAGTCATGTCCTCCTCTGGCAAGGGTATCCAGCGCTCAGCAAACGCGATCGCGAACAAATCAATGCACCACACCGTGCTGCAACCAAGTTAGAATCTAGATCGACTGACGAATCCCCAGAACGATGGTTGCCAATCAATCAAGCAACAACTCCAACACGGTTCATGCAATACATCAAAACGACAGTACATAGATAGCACTATCCTGCTGGGCTAGCCATCGGCAGGTTTTGTTGAGTCTGCCGCGGGCGTCTCAGCCGCCGAAGGTGCTTCTGTTTGCACAACTTCAGGAGCTGGTGGAGGCTCAGCCGGGACTGGTGTAGCGGCGGCAACCGGCGCTAGGATGTTGTTAGGGCTGATACTAATTTGAACGAAAAGACTTCAATTCGAACCCTCACCTGGGGCTGCAGCTTCGACTTTGGTAGCATCCGGGCTTGCGACTGGTGCCTCTGTCTTGGCAGGAGTCTCGGTCTTGGCCTCTTCCTTTGGAGCTTCAGTGGCAGGGGCAGCTTCAGCTAGATAGACAAAAGTTAAGACGATTAGGATGTTGAAGACTCGCAGGAAAAAGCTTGGCAAAGGAACAAAAGAGGTTGAAGATGGCGTAATTCTTACCCGCAGGAGCTGGTGCCTCCGGCTTCGTCTCAGCCGGCGTCGTAGTAGTTACAGCCGTAGTAGCAGGAACAGCGGCAGCTGGAGCGGCAGCTTCAGCAGATTCAGCAGTACCGGCCTTATCACTAGCAGCTTCGGCAGGTTTTGCAGTCTCGGACTTGTTCCCACCCTTCTTTTTGAAGGCAGCCTTGAGCTTTGCCTTGAGATTGTCAAGAGCGTGAAGAGCTAGAGACAAACAATGCTATTAGAACTCAGTCTGCTAGGATGGGCTATCACTGCCTGGACTTGTGGGACGGATACATGGACGCAGTTGAGGGAAGAAGGACATACGAATGCCAGGCATTTTGAATGCAAGAGATGTGACGGAGGTAGCAAAACAGACGCGATCGAGTTGTAGAAATGTGGGCGGTTCTATGCATGCAACAATCGTCAGCGAAGCCGGTCGTGATGCCCAGCTGTACATAAATTCTTTCCAGATGGTGCTCCGCGTTTGCTTTGCAGCAAGAAACGAAAGGCTTGCTTGCTCGCTTGCACAACAAGAGAAAGTGGATAGTCACAAGTCTGGGATCCATAGCAAACGCGGATGTAGGTACCTTGCGAAATGGGTAAAAAGCATATGAGCTCGAATGAAAAAGATGCTAGTTGATGGATGGGAAATGAATAAACGGATAGTCAACTTGCACGAGTGGGCAAAGAGGAAGAGAAAGGGAGGAGGGCGAGCAAAAGAAAGGGAGCAGACAAGCAAAGAAGAAGAGGAGGGGAGGCAATCAAGCAAGCAAAGAAGGAGGGGACCAGGAGGTCGAGAGGGTCAAGAGGTCGAGAGGTCGAGAGGACCAGAGGACGAGAGGCAGGTCAAGAGGGTCAAGAGTGGACAAGAAACGAGCAGCAGACCGTGGCGGCTCTGGGTCACAGCAAGCTCAAGCTGGGGGAAAGCTCGATGGCGCTGGTTTTGTTTGGTCTGAGAACGTCTTGGCCTCACAGGTTGAATTTGGGTCTCGATCTGGATTCTGGATTCGGCTGTCCATGCCATTTGGCGTCGTTGCCATTGCCATTGCCATTGCGACTGTGCAGGTCGGAATCCGCATCCAGCGTGGCCAGAAGCTGCATCCCAAGGAGGGCACCACCACTCTATTAATTCTGAGCTGAAGATGGTCCATCCACTCCGTATTGCACCAGACGTCCAATGTAGTTCCGATTCCCCTGGTGATACCTGATGCTAAGGCTCCATCCAGTATTGAACCCGACACAACTGTATCGGAGCCGGTCCGGCACCGATCCAGTGTGCATCGCAACATTAAGATCGACAGCCTGCAATGACTAAAGCAACATGCATGCCACATTTCCTCGTCTCTTCGGCTTCCCGGATTCTCTGTCTGTCATGGAAGTGGGGAGATGGGCTTGCTTGTCACAGCTTCATTATCATTAGACGATGAGAAAGCGTAGGATCAATAAGGCGTCGCGTTTTGTGCTACTTAGCAAACGTTGGTAGGCAAGAAGAATCGTCCCTTCTGTAAGTGTGCAAAGCAAAAAGAGCAAACAAAAAAAAACGAAACTGGCGGGCCAAACCGTGGATTGAACACGGGACCTCTTGCAGTTGAGCTGGATCGACCTTCCCAAAGCAAGAATCATACCACTAGACCATTTGGCCGCTGGTGATAAGCTGGTGCATTAGTAGAATCTATAACCACTACTGTCTGACTCGCTTTCGCGTTTACCAAAGACACAATAAATGACATAAATTTGGATGCGCTCGTTTTTCTTTATGTCTTGGCGTTTGCTAAGTATCTCGCGACGTATTTCTATAAATTATTCTCCATCCAGGACGAAACTGCATCACAAACAACGTCATCTGGTTCGATGTCATCGGTCTCTGGCCCCACATCCATCACCTGCACTCTTCTTGTAGCCTCATCGGCCCAGCGATCTATATCCTCGTCCCATTTGCTGCGCTCCTTCAGTTCCACCACCTCAATGCTCCTCCGCATCAATTCAACAAATTCTTTGGCCTGAGAAGCGAAGCTATGGCCAGCTGCTCCTGCGCGTTTTCCCCTCGTTTTCGTCCTTGGTTTACTGGATACATCGGCAGCGGTAGTATTAGTAGTAGTACGTGATGGCGCGGACTCACATAACACAAGAGTTTCTGGAATTTTCAAGTTGGAATGCCGAGGCGGGAACATGAGATGTGATTTGCGCGGGAGTTTGACAGGTGTAGATGGGATCTCTTCATCGCTCGTCATGTTGCTGATGAGGGCAGCGTGCTCCACCGTCATGAAGAATGACTCTGGCACGATAAGACCAGGATTATGAAAGAAGAGGCTTGGGCTCGCGAATGGGTCGAAAAGGTCTGAAGGAGAATTGAAAAGAGCAGGCAAATGTTCTTGCAATTTGTGGAGCTGAGAACCTTGTACCAGTTCAGGCGGAGGAGCCGTTGTCCTTTTCTTCGGTCCTTTGTTGATTCGATGATCAGGAAGAAACATGGTCCAGTTGTAGATTCCATTATAGGTCACTAGCCCACGGACAGCGAACCTCGAGTGCGAGAGAGTCTCAGTGAGAGCCAAGGACGAGGCCAGACTGGCTCCAAGGTATGAGCCGTACACGTAAATATCGCGACGGGTGTTTCCTGGCGGTGCTAAGTTTTCGAGGAGCCAAGCCATGGCGAATGATGTATCATGGACGGGAGTCGGCCAGCGAAGCCGAGTTGGATCCCCATCTTCAACTAAAGTTTCCGAGTATGGACTCCATCGATAGTTGATTGTTGCGACAGACCGATCTTGTAAAAATGGTGGAAATTGAGGCGTACAGTTCTTTGGTTGAGGGAAAGAGGGCAGATGGATCAGTAAGGGATCGTTTTTAGAAGAATTATCAAGCGCGTTCGCCAAACTGATTGCGCATACGCATTAGCTTCAAGGCGCAACCTTTTGCTTCACCTCGGTGTACGACCTAAACTTACTCGATGGTCACGTAGCCTGAGGAGCCACATCTCACCTCAACGCGCTCTGTTTTGGCTGTACTGAAGGGTCTGCTGCGGGATGCTTGTCGCAGAAGGTGACTACCCAGTCGCGAGATTTTAAACCAGTGTGCCATGACAATTGTGGGCGGCGAAAAGCATTGTGATGATCATCTACATGAGAATGTAGAAACGAGGGAGTATTGAGATGTGTACCACGAGCCACCATCAGAAGCTGAGCATCCTCAGCATGAACCCCATGGATCTACAACCTCACTGAGAATCAATCAATCAGTCGGCCACAGTGATAGCCGCGCAAAATGTGGCTTCGATATGTGATACTTGGGGAAATACGGTCAAACCGTCGTTCAATTCTCTGCAAAGATTTGGCCGGCATCTGGCACGCGCTCGAGAATCAAGAATCAAGAATCAAGAATCAAGAATCAAGACGGTGACGGGTGACGGCGACGGCGACGGCGGCGTGCACTGCTCGATAAGCCCCCACAGGCTTGGCACATAGGTACCTAGCTAGGTACTAACTAGTTATACACAGTACACATGCACGAACAGCAAGGGCCACCAGCCACTTAGACAGGGGTCGCGGGTTCAAGAGATGCAGGCGCGATGAGCGTCATAGTTAACTATATGCGTACCTGTAGTTACTTTTGAACATATATCATCAACTGCTGTCCCCAATCGCCTCAACGATCCTCCTCAGTATCACTATTCCCATCATTTTCCCCCGGCTTAGTTTTTCCAATCAAAGCATTCATACGACCTATTACGCGATTCGACTTGAAAGTTCCGAACCATTGTCCTACTAGCCTCCTTTAGACGTTCCTTAACGCCACCAACTCTTTCATCTGTCCGTCATGCATATACCTCATTATCCTCAATATCCATACAGAAAACATAACCGTGCTTTGACCTGAGCTTGTTGAGTCGTCCGGGCTCGACCATCCGGAAGAGCCATGGACGACGATCAGCATGAAGGTGCCATCGAGCGGTACACAAAAGCCGCCGAGAACTACTTTGAAAAAACACTCCCTCAACAATTAGCGCACACACGCGCCCGTGAATTGCGATTTCAGAATGATTTGGCACATCTTGTCCCAAGGCAAGGCCCTGCTTCACTCAAGCCGCCCATCAGGCGCAACTCGTCTATGCTGACACAATCTGCATTAGCCGGTGGTGGTTTGCATCCTCTGCCTTTCCTATGATCGCCGCGACACTTGGGCCTGTTGCCTCTGCCTTCAGTATTTGCGCCCTGGGATCGAAATGGCGACTTCACCTCACACCTGACAAGCCTGCTGACCAGGCTACATTCGTAGATGACCCTGCATGGTATGTTGGTCTCCGCTGTTAGGTAGGTATTTGCGGTCGATAGATCCAACAAAACTAACACTGTTGCACAGGCTCACCATCGTCAACACTATCCAATTGGCCATGGCTCTTGTTTCTAATGTATTTCTTTTACTGAATATGACTAAGAGAGTTCGCTTCAGCATTGCACAACCAATCACAATTGTTGGCTGGTAAGAAGAATGTTGTCTTATTCTGCAATCAATTTTAACACCGCTCAGGTATATCTCGGCCATATGTTTGATGGCTCTTAACGCGACCGCTGCTGGGCCACTACTTGAGGGCCTCCACCCACCACAAGATTATATTTGGTCGCAAGCATTTTACTATGGTATCTGGGCTGCCATTCTTTACTTTGTTGTCGCCTCGTTAATGGTCGTTACCTTTTGGGGAGCTTCAACGGGACATTATGCTAAAGACTTTAATCTCACCCCTAGTCAGCGCACCCTCATGCTACAGACAATACTCTTCCTGATGTATTTGCTCCTGGGCGCTCTCGTGTTTGCCGATATAGAAGGTTGGAACTACTTGGATGCCGTGTATTGGGCAAATGTCACGCTTTTCACCGTCGGATTCGGCGATTTTGCAGCGTCTACAGTCCTGGGGAGGGCTTTACTTTTTCCGTACGCTCTCATTGGGGTTATTAGCCTTGGTCTGGTTATTAGTTCTATTCGAAGCATGATTCTGGAGCGCGGAAGACGTCGGGTGGATGCGCGCATGGAAGAAAAGAACCGTCGGAGAATCATTCGTACCATGACGAAACGTGGACATGACGAAATCCTGCGTCCCATCCAGAACACCACAGCCCAGAACAGAAATGGCAAACATCCCAACTTACCGCACAACGAGTTTGATCGTCGGCGAACAGAGTTCCTACTAATGCGAAAAATTCAGCAGCAGGCGTCGTTACGTCGGAAATGGATGGCCTTGATTATTTCCGGCAGTGTCTGGATCTTGCTGTGGCTCGTTGGAGCAGTCATCTTCCTGCAGTGTGAAAAGTCATACCAACAATGGACATATTTCGATGCATTCTATTTTTGTTTTGTATCCTTTACCACAATTGGTTATGGTGATCGAACACCAGAGTCAAATGCTGGAAAGTCTTTCTTTGTATTCTGGTCGCTTTTGGCTTTACCCACCATGACAATTCTTATCTCTAATGCTGGTGACACAGTTGTCAAATCTATTCGCGATGCAACCATTCGCGTAGGAAACATTACCATCTTGCCCGGTGAAGAAGGATTCACCGGAAATGCCAAGTATATTGCTAATCGAATGTCGTTTGGTCGGGTCTTCCAGAAAGCCACAAAAGCTATTCGTGAGCGTGAGATGCAGAACAGACAGGGCAAGCATGCACCGAGTATTGCAGGCATTGACCTCACAGACGTCGACACTACGACCAAGCCGAAAAACCAGCCCGGCAGTAGTTCTGGCTCAGCCTCCCATGCACGGAACGAAGAGAGAGATGAGCTCCAAGGCAAGCATAAATTTTGCAAGCCAGCCGCAGTTCCTGCAGCTCGGCCCTCTTTATCACAAGTTCGCGACCACCTCGATAATCTTCCCACTGGAACAGACTTGCACCTGCTGCTCGTCAAAGAGATTCAGTTCGTGAACCAGCACCTTGGAGAACCGGAGCCACGACGATATACATTTGAAGAATGGGCTTGGTATCTCGGTCTAATAGGCGAGGACGAGAGAGATCCTATGAATCACCGAAAAGTGGTTCCTAAGGAGAAGCACAAGCGACGAAGAGGACATAACCGCAGACATTGGAAGGAAGAGCAAGATGCCGAGAACCGTGCTACTATGACAAATGAGCTGGACGTGGACCTGGAGAAGGCTCCTCCTGGTGCCGTAAAGGCAGCTGCCGAGCTTGGCATGGTGCATCACCCCCACCTTAGATGGTCTTGGGTCGGGATGCAAAGTCCGCTGATGGGCGGGCAGGAAGAAAGCGAATGGATTCTGGACAAATTGATGGAACGACTACAGGAGTCGCTGTGGATGAAGAAGGTTGACGAAGACGGAGATGCATGATTGAACGTTGAATACTACACCACCAACTGTTTGGGTCAAAATCAGCGTCATCTATCAACATTACGAGACGCAAGAGGTGAGATTTTCTGAGCATGTTATTCATTACATTGGAGTATACTTCTCTGCAGGATTTTGCTTGGAATGTCTTGCTTACAGTGCTTATTGCGCCGAGTGAAAAAGGGTTACAGAACATGTTCCAGTACATTATGGAGCGTTCCATCTTATCTTTTGAAGTAATTAGATAATATATGTTATAGACCGCCTCATCTGATGGCTCATGCCTAAAAGGGCCGGTATAATAAATAGCATAGTGTAAAATGTACAAAGTGGTATCTAAATGAGACGCATTGATATAAGTTTTACATGCACCAATCGTGCCTTCATTTCTCGCTAACCATAAGTAGACGATCGTCTCTATAGTCGTACATAGCTTTAATGCTTGTCCTTTCAACATCTCGCTTATAAGGGTTTTTTGCTTTTCTTTTTTTTTTGAAAAAAAAAAGAGAAAAAATAAAAAAATAAGGCGCTGGTATTGACGACAGTGTTGGCGATAGATCAGAAGAGCATCATTCCAGATTTCAATTCCCCCCACCCAGGAGCAATCTTCTATTTCTCTTAATCACTGCATTCAAGCCCTTCTCCAGCTTCTCCGTCTCCTTCCTCGAAGCAGCTAGTCGGACCTCGGCATCCTCCACAGTCATAAGAGATATGCCACCGAGGCCATTGGTGGGGCCGATCTTGCTGACGTCTGCCGCGGGGGCGCCACCACTCGAGGAGAAGTCCTGCATGGCTCGGGCCCCGTCTGGGGCACTGTAGATGCCTACGCCGGCAGCGGCGTCTGGGCCGTAAAAGTACGGAGCGAGGGCGTTCAGGCTCGCTGCTGCGGCGTCCCGGAGCGGCGAGGCGCCCTTGGGAAAGCCCATGTTGGCGGCATCTAGATTGAGGCGTGGCAGGACGTATTGATTGATGTAGCTGAGGGCGTCTTCGCGCTGAAGCTTGCCGATGGGGTCTTGGGATTGGGGTTGAGCCGTTGCAGGGAAGATATTGGGGCGGCCGTTGGGAACGGCACGGCCTTTGATGAGGGAGAAGGCTCCGCTTCCGGGCTGGTGCCGCGGAGCGACGAAAGCACCTGGGTCCTCGGCAGTGGCAGCAATGGCAGACTGCAGGTCTAGGAAGGCATCCTCTTCTTCGGGAGTCAGGCCGCGGATGCAGTCCCCATTAGGTGTGATGAGCATCCGGCTGCCGTCGACGTGGAATTGTTTGCGCACAGGCCTGCCGGCTCGAAGGGCAGTGAGGTCATCATCTTGTATCTCTCCACACTTGCAGGCGCACTCTCTGCAATATCCGGATTGAGCCGCAGCATTTGCATTGTGTCCTTGATCTGGTCGTGATGGCGTGCTGCTTACTGGCTTGAGCATCTGAAGCTTGTCAATTGCAGATGTCCACAGAGAGTTTCGGATTTCTGCAAACACGGAGGCTGGGCCAAATTGTTGTCGGTCAGCTGGATCGGCTGACTCGATCGGTTCGACAGGAACAGTACTGGATGTCACCGAAGGCTGCGGATTCGCGGCTGGTGCGAGAGGGGTGACCGATTGATCCTTGGGCTTCTCCGTCTCTTTCTCTTTCTCCCTGTTTCTGTCTCTCTCCTTCCCCTTGGACTTCGAGGCCTTCTTCTCTTTGGCAGTCTTGCTCTTGGACTCGGCTTCGTCCGATTCCGTCGATTTGTTAGCGGCTTCTGATTGTGCGGCGACTGACTCTGACACAGTCGTCTCCGATGTCTTTGATTGGCTTGCCATGGCCTTTGCCGGTTTTTCTTTCTTCTGTTTCTTCTTGCGGCCAATCACCGGCGCATGTTCTTTGGCATCTGCTTTCAGCGTCTCCGCTATGATTTTCGTTTCTTGCTTTAAAGCATCTTTGCGCTGTTTCCGTTGCTGGCTCTTCGTAGTGTTGCGAACAGCGGCAGATCCGACTTTGCTTGGAGGTGGCGATCCCGCGCGGGGTGCAGATACGGAGGCCGATACAACTGAAGCGGTGTCACTAACAAATTCACTCACAGGAGTGTCTGCTCCATGAGAAATAGAGACAGCTTTATTGGCTACCGTCTGCACCAAAGGAGGCAACGCCATCGAGTCCATAGTTCTAGCGGTTGACATGACCCGAAGGGTTCGAGGGGCATTCCGAGGGGCTGGTGATGGGCTGCTGGTGATGAGAGGAGGCAGAGCAGGAAAGCCTGACGAAGTCTCGCCAGATCGTTCGCCTTTCTCATCGGCGGACATATCTTTTGGAGCAACAGATTTGCTGGATGCTGCGGTGTTGGGCTGTTTCGTCGAGACAGCTGCGGGGCTTGAAGGCGTCCCCTCAACAACTTGCGTCCTCTTGTCCGCAACCTTGTCGCTGCCCTTCTTGGCCGCTGGTGTGGGTTTGGGAGTAGGCATAACTGGCACAGCCGACGGCGCAATTCTGGTCTTGGCTGGCTGATGAGAGCCAAGTGCTGGAAAATCCTCGTCTTGTAAGTTTGACACGTCCTGTTCGCGCTCTGGAGTACGTCGAGATGGGACATGACCCGAGCCTTCTGCCTCTACAGCTGCAGGCCTTTTCGTTTTCCCCACATCTCTACTAGAAACTGTCACCTTTCTCGGAGTCAGTTCTGGAGTCACAGCACCTCGTTCCAAGCCGGGCGGCGGTGGCACTCTAGAAAAGGACGGCATAATATGCGGTTGGTGATGCTGATTCAAAGGAGATGCTAGAGACGAGTTGGTGATGCTTGGAGGAATGGCAAAACCTGGCGGCACAGATCGTCCCATCATTATATCAGCAACATGACCGGGGGCAGAAAAGACGCCTTGAGGTTCATCTGAAACTAGGGCGTCGACCGAGTGAGTTGCCTCATCGAGCGAAGGGAGTTCGTCGTCTAGAAAGATATTTTGTTAGCTATATGCTAGAGCTAAAGACCCCAAAATAAAGAGAAGTAAAATTATCCACGATTTCAACACTGGCAAAGTCTACGACGTGGAGACATAATTTAGATACATGATACGGTAAGACAGTACACGGCTTCCATCATCGTCTTCCATAGGGGGACAATGAAGGGAGCGGCAAAGTTGGAGAGAATAGACAATGTTTGCTATATTCTGACCAAAGATGCTACCCTCTCCGGAGGCGTGCATCAGTGTGCGAGCAGTTAAAGTACATGTAGAGGCGGACGTGTAATAGTGTTTTGTGGAAGACGATGATGCTTGCCTGACTGACTCGACCCTGCTATCTCATACCAGCTATGCCGACGCTTACATTCAGCGCTAAGATAGACAAATAATAAACGAAGAGGAAAGGGGAAGAAGAAGAAACAATTCGAGTTCGAGATGCTGTCGACTCGTTTCGTGCAGTTCCAGTCCCAATAACGTTAAAAAAAAAACCCTGACGTTTCTCGCAAACTTGCCGCTAGCCGTCTCTAAGGGGAATTTGAGCGGTCTTGTAAAATGCCTGCTGGATCATAATAAAAGATATGCATGTCTTCATGTTCCTTGGAGCTGATGCAGCCCATTTGCGGTACTGACGCCGAATATTGCCAATAAAACGCCCAATCAAGGTGAAAAGTACATACGAAGCAGAAGCAAAAGAAATGCTCAGTGAACAATGAAACAGATCAAATGCGGCCAAAATCAGAAGAATAAAACGTAAACCATGTCCCCATTCTTGTCTCGGTAGATCAAGATTCGAACTACCAGCGTCCGTAGCCAGTGTTGTACATCATATTAGGGTTGTACCCACCTTGACTCTGACTACCACCGAACAGTCCTTGTCCGGAAACTCCTGCATTGCCCTGGGTCTGGTGCTGCATCCTTGCTTGCAAGATACTCGGGTCCGCAAGATCTACTAATCCACTCCCTCCTGAGGAGGAAGTGTTAGCATGTCTGTGCTTTTTGCCCTTCTTCTTCTGCTTCGAACCAAAGTCTTGGAAAGCTCCAGAGGGGTTGCCATAGAGCGATGCCAGGAGGCCAGAAGCAGGAGCTGGGGTGGAGGTAGTAGAGGGTGGATACTGATTGGTAAAAGAAGAAGTCATGTACTCACGCTTTCCAACATCAGGAGGCTGGGTGCTGCCACCTCGATTGCGACCGATGAGAGTCTGAAGTAAATCGTTGGAAGAATCTTTCGGGGCTGCGCCAAAACCCGGGCCGACACCTAAACTTTGACCAAACATACTAGGTGGCGTGCCAGTGGACTTCAAACCAGGAGGAGGGCCTGTCATCGACGTACCGTAGAACGGATTCCCAGCCTGAGACTGGAACGAACTGGGCATCATAGATGATTGTTGGGCCATAATTCTGGCATTGGCGGCCAGCTTAATGTTGCTGGTAGAATTGCTAGTTTCATTGGCAAAGCTGAATCGAGACGATTGGCGATTGTGGCTAGGGCTCTGGAACATGTTCTGCCCGGAGATACCGGGTGGCATCTGGTCGCCAAAACCAGACTGAGTTCGGAGGGCAGCAAGCTGCTGTGGTGTCATGGATCGACCAACGCTAGTAGGCGTCTGCGAGAAGCCAGATCCAGCAGCTGACCCGTAAAGCCCGTCGGCACCCCCACGCTGGATAGGAGGTTGTGTTCCTGTTTGTCGCTGGTCGAAGCCCTGCCCATCCACGGTAAGCTCCTTGTGCTCTGGCTCGCCACCGAGGGCGAGGCTACCACCAGCCTCGGGCTCGCCGTCTGACGGAGGGGCTCGAACTTCTGTCTGGTCCTCCTGATCCAGGCGAGACTCTTCATCTTCGCGCATCGCCCGTCGTTTTTCACCGCCGTGGGGGTCGAACATTGGAGGGTGTAGATTGTCATCCTCGACGGTACTGAGTGTGGGTAGCCTGCAGAAACTCAAAGCCTTCAACATACCGACAAGAGCACTATCCAGTCGACGCGCTGATAGATCTTCACCTTTCGTGGGCTCGGATGTCGAAGACGAGGTCGGTTTTTGCTGTTGTTTCCCTTTGTTGGTTGACGTTGAAGCTGAGCCAGAAGTCTCAGTGTCATCGATAGCTTCTGGGACATTTTCATTTCTCACTGGTTGTGACGTAGAGATTGCAGGGCTAGATGCTGCTCCGCTGGTGGCATAGCTACCCCTACGGCTACGTTGAGGATTTCGGGCCCAGTTAGCAGAGGACGGTAGCGCCGACGAGTCCACGCCGTTGTCGGATCCTTCTTTACTAGCGGTCCTCGCCATGGGTTGGGCAGCGGGTAGAGGTGGTGTTGGTTGGGGGCCTTGCTGTCTGGAAATAGTGCGGGATGAACTGCCTCCACCACCTAATAGTGGTCTTTGTGTATGTATGCTGTTCATTGATGACAAGTCCTGCCGAGTATAGCTATCTTCCTCGTCGCCTTGCTCGTGGAGAAACATGCAACCCGGATTATTGCATTTCTCATTCTTCAACCAGGCAGAGCAGTACTTAGTCGTGCCATGCTGAGCTTTGAGAATACGATCCCCATTTTGAGAACCATGTACAGCTTGGATGCATTTCGTCGCTTCTTCCGGTTTCTCGAACGTTACATAGATGCCCAGGGAATGATGTTGCCCGTCCGGACTTTTCCGATTGCTGATGGAGATCTTTTGTATGTTTCCATACTGACCGAAGAACTCTGGTCGCCTCAATGTCTTGAGCAACTCATCTTCTCGAACAGTGGGTGCCAGTCCAGTAATATAAACCAGGTTTTTCTGTACCACACGTACGCCGACAAGGTTCTTTCGATTTTCTTTCTCAGCTTCGCGTTTCTGCACCTCCTTATGTCGTTGTTCTTGAGCTCGCTTTTTTTGGTTCTTTGTTATGTTGGCACGAAATTCGGCGACCCTACAAACCACGTGTCAGCATTTTCGAACAACACAGTTACTCGAAAGCAACCATATTCGTGCAGGACTAAATATAGTAGTTTTTGGAGCGTGTCCCATTTACAAACGAATCCAGGGTAAGGGCTTACTCTTCCTGTGTCACGACTTTCCATTCTATCGTCTTCTCATCGTACGGTCGTCGGCATGCCGGGCACAGACCATTCATGTTGTTCTTTATGTTATTGAAACAGAACTGGCAAACCTTTAGGTAACGAGTAGTCAGTTATTGCTGAGTTAGACAGGGACTAGACCCGAGTCGGGCTAAGACGGACCTGATATCCGCAGGGACATGGTCGAAAATTGCGATCTGATAGATCAAACTCTTCGATACAAAGAGGACTATTGTTCAAAGAATGTATTAGCTCATCCTGTAAGAGCTGGTGCACGGCATGTGCTCTCGACGGGGGATGAAGGCGGCGTGACGAGCGACAACAGGACCAGAGCAGGGGAAAACATTTACCAGACATCTTCCTCTTCTTCTATGAAAGAATCTTGCGGCGCCATGGCGTCGGGTATTATGAAATATATGATACCGGAAGAGGTACGAGAAAAAGATGTACAGTCGTCGGGAGATGGAGGCGGAAGGAGTATGAGCAAAAGAGAGAGATAGTAGTGTGGTGTGAGGCTTTCGGGCAGAATGAATACACGATCAAATGGCACCAAAAGAAAGCTCTGGCAAGACTTCCCTTTCGCACCACAGACCGTTCCGGTTAGCGTGAAAGTTCCATTCACGTGATCCGACCTCAGCTGAGCGCTATGGGTGAGGTTACCCAATAGCAAGGGCTAAAGTAGCCATTTGTTAGTAGGCCGACCTTCTCCCCGGCAAATCGTCGGCGAGCGCATGGACTACGATTCCTATCAATCATCACCTTCCGACGTCAACCTTTCGGTCTTCTATCCCGTCAATCGGACTCCAATTAGGCGACCGATACGGTCATGGCGACGAAAATGACTCGAAGCCAGACATTAAAGTCGGTCCTGCGGCCCTCGTATGCCCTCAGCGGACAGGCAGTTCGTGCCTTTTCCGTGTCGGCCGCTCAACTCGTCAATATGCCTAAGGAGGCCGAAAACATGCGATTGGCACCACGAGATCATATTGGAGTTCTGAAAGCTCCTCTTGTCAACCCAGCTGACAAGTACCAAAGCAAGGCTGATAATATGCACAAATACGGAGCTTGGTTAATGGGCTGCTTGCCAAAGTACATTCAACAGTTTTCCGTCTGGAAGGACGAGCTTACCATCTACATTTCGCCTTCGGGAGTTATTCCCGTCTTTACTTTTCTCAAATGTATGCATCTCAATTCTCACACCGCGGCCGTCTCATTGGGTCCGAGGGAGAGTGAGCCACTAAACTGAGGCGATTTTAATTTCGACGTCAGTTCTACGAAACTGCGATTTTTGTACTAACAAACTGTTGCAGATAACACCTCTGCCGAATTCACCCAAATGAGCACCATAACCGCGTGCGACTTCCCTACTCGCGACAAGCGGTTCGAAGTCGTCTATAACCTTCTCTCCGTCAGACACAATTCCCGCATCCGTGTAAAGACCTACGCCGACGAAGCCTCGCCCGTCCCCAGTGTCACCTCGCTCTACGATGGTGCCAACTGGTACGAACGTGAAGTCTACGATCTCTTTGGTGTTTTCTTTGCAGGCCACCCCGATCTCCGACGTATCATGACGGATTATGGTTTTGAGGGCCACCCTCTCCGCAAGGATTTCCCTCTGACTGGATATACTGAGATTCGGTACGACGAAGAAAAGAAGCGCATTGTCACGGAGCCGCTTGAGCTTACGCAAGCATTCCGCAACTTTGAGGGTGGTTCTAGTGCTTGGGAGATGGTTGGACCTGGAGAAGACCGCAAACCTGATACTTTTAAGCTCCCTACACCCAAGCCGGAAGAGAAAAAGGAGGAGCCTAAGAAATAGATGTAGCGAGCTTCCTGTCGTACAGCTAACATGGAAGTTTAGAAAAAGGACTTTGTACTGTATAAAAGTTCCCTATGTCATGAAACAAGAATTGTACAACCTACCAGTTTGCCTTTCTTATAATAGATTGGCGGCCTCAAGCCATTTGACTCGATTGGGATGGAACAAGAGGTGATGAGCGTGCAAACTCAGAAATAGCTCTATGTTTGTTTTTTCAACATTGCTCTTCAACGTGACCGCATACAATCGGGATCTGGAGCCGCTAGCAGTCACGAATATATTGAGCACAATCTGCATTGTCACGAAAACAAGAAAGGACAGGCATATACGCGTTGAACTTGACCCAAAATTTGGCCCTCTTATTCTTTAGTAATTACATGTCCTTTATCATTCTAACTCTGGACCTCATAACCCTTCCCATGCAATGGCTCGCTTGTCCCATCACCAATGGATTGGACTGGTTAGGTCAGCAGTCGGGCTGTTTGAGTGTCTACCCGATCTCTCCAATCGTACACTGATGAAGAGGGAAGAATGAGTGGTGGACGAGTAAAGGAGGATAAGTGAACTACAATACGACGGCACCACCGCCTATAATGTGTGCATATATGTGCGCATTCAAACAGAAGAAAAAGAGTGGATTAGAAGAACAACTGTCAGACTCATTATGTACGCCGCGCTGTTTGATCTTCGCCAATACCCTATGTGATTGATGTGTAAGCCCAGGGGCGGTGTTCAGAGTACAATGCCTTTGCTCGGGCAATGACGTGACCATATCCCTAGTCTGGTAGTCAAGTTGACCGCCCAAATCATAAAACTCCGTCAAATGCTTTAAAGAAAGATGCTGCTTCCGGGTGCAACTGCCCTTTGCCCGCTCTTTGCGCAGATGGAAGCCTTTCTGTCATCAACTGCGGAGGCCTCGAAAACATAAAGAGCCAAGATAAATTAGAGTCCTCGGGCCACAGGAAGAAATGTAGTTGAAAGTAAAGGAGAATGTCCAGGTCGTGATAGATAGGCATTACCACATGCCGTCACCTCCATGCCCTCGATAATCTGAATCGTGGCTCTGATATTGGTAATAATCTTTCACGCTGTGTCCGTAATCTTCTTGATTGTCGCAGTCATATCCTTCCTCATTGTTATTTCCGCGCTCGTCTTCGTAAATCCGAGCCTCATCTGCATAGTCCGATTGGTTCTCAGAGCCAGACTCAGCATATTGAACAGTAGCCTGGAGGTATATCAGTTTATCTCAGACCCTCTGCATCCCAACACCGATCATGGGTCATTACTCACCCTGTGATAGTCAAAGTTATATTGCTCCAGACTATTCTCGGCGTCTTCATCGTTCATTTGCTGCCGCGAGGCATACTCTTGTTCCCGCCGTTTTCGTCGGGCCTCCTCCTCTAACCTCTTCTGCTGCGGAGATGTTGGCACGTTCATTTGGGGATGCATGGCCTGAACTATTGCCAAATAACTATACATGAAATTGCTGAGTAAGACTTGACTGAGAAGGGGTCGACGAGGGTTAGCCAATTTGATGTGAGCCATCCGATAAATAGCTCTCTCTTCCAACAAGGGAAACCTAGTCCAGTTATAATCCACGTCAGGTAGTAGAGGTTTATACACTGGTTCCTCAGGCACTTGTAGGTGTTGGCTTTTCTTTGTCGCCTTCTCTCTCTCTTCTTTTCGCTTGCTTCCTCCGAATATTGAGGAGAAAATGCTGACATCCTTTTCCTTCTTGGAATCGGTCTTTCGATGACTCTCTTTTTTCCTCTCATCCAGTAACCTGCTGTCAACGTTATCCCTGTCTAGAACAAGGCTTTCCCGACTTTTGACCGTTGTTTTTTCAATTGAGTTCTGAATAACATCAAGTCTGGCATTGTCTGAAGCTTTATCAATCGAAGCCTTTGCCTTTGCTTTTCTGTTTTCATCCTTTTTCTTGTCTTTATCGTCAGTTACACCTTTGAGCCACTTCCATGCCCCACCTGACTTGCTGGATGAGCTTGCAGAATCATCATCCTTGTCTTTCTTCGACTTCTTTTCGGGCTTCCTGTCAATCTGGTTGAAAGTCGGAATCACGGTCAGATTATCTGTCCGAGATGCGTCTCCGCTCAATAGGGCAGATGAACCGAAGTTACCGCTGCAAGACTGTTGATGGGAGGGAGCCGTTGACTTGGACAAGTACTGAACTTGTGAGCTCTGTTTGTGGACGGCATGATTGTTGAGAACAGGAGCTGGATGCCTGCTAGGTTGATGAACGAAAGCTTCTTCCACTACAACTTCGGGTTTTTGAGACAAGAGGTCTTCATGCGTCGGGCCTGTGTTCTGGGATGATGATCTTTGGGGGAATTGGGTAGCAGACTGATTGTTCTGAGTGCCTGAGCCGCCGTCCTGTGAGCCATTCTCTGAGGTTAGGTCAGTTGTAGATTGTGGCTTTGCCCGGATGCTGAGCTGTTCTTGCATTGAAGGGAGAGAGATAGCTGCTCCATTGTCTGGAATTATATGGCTCTCCGCTCCTGTTGATGTCGGCAAGCTGTCTTGTGAAGAGTCATGCCGCTTCCTGACAGATCGTGCTGATCGTGAATAGATTTCTGTAGTAGACTCTGATTGTGCTCTGTCAATGTCAAATGAGTGTTCTTTAGACGATTCAAAGTCTAACGAGGCGGACATATCGCGGGAGTCACCTTCTTGTTGACGCTGGACCATGCGCTTTGAAAACGGGACTCTATCGCCGGAACGAAGGCTACCTCCCTTGCGATACGTTGTCCTCGTGGATCTCCTTAATCCCATGCCTGGTGCCATTGGAAGTATAGGCATATCGTCATGACTACCCTCTCCGAGGGAACCGCCCTGAGATTCTTGGGCGAACTTCTGAACGGCCCGGGTAGGATTCTTTACCAAGTCATCAAGGCTTAATTCTGGGCTACGGCTACCACCACTTGATCGTTTGCGCTCCAATCGTTCAGCACCATCCACGTATCCTACCGCGCCTTGTCCGCCTGAATTATCAATCTGTCGGCTGAGCATTGATTTTCTACGCCGAAGTGAATCGGAGTCACTGCGCTTGAGGTCACTGTCAGGCGACCAGAACGACTCTCCCGACTTGCGTCTGATCAACTGTACACGGTTCTCCAAGAAAGACTTAAACTCACTCGGAGCCAGTTCAGGGTGTACTCTGGCCGGAACCCAGAGCAATCGGGAAGGATCATTTTCGTCGTCATTTCCCGTGGGTGCTATGACAGGCATGGCTGAGAGTCCCATAGGCGGCATGTCCGGGTCGATACTATTTCCAACGTCCATAGACATGCGTCGCAAAGCTTGGAGATTGCTCAATTCTTGGGCAATATCATTCGGATTGTCAATATTTGTTAGAGGAAATTGCGAGCCTGAAGCATCAGCTTGGACGTCTCTTAATGACGGGGTGGGAGATGACGGGGAGTTAGCTGATTCATAATGCCTACTGCTTCGGTGGTTGACCGAGGGCATGTGTAGGGTCTGCGACTTTTTGAGGGCTGCCCCTTGTTCATCGCGTGAGCTACGTGAGGCATACAGGTCGTCAGAAACAGAACGGGTTAAAGGTCTGCGGGAGTCGTGATCGATTGTCTGGTGTTGTCGTGACCGTGAGCTAGAGTAATTCCGATCTTCCATATAAGAGGGCCGCTCTATTTGTTCGTGATACGAGGAGCCGTCAAGGAAGCTCAAAGGCCGGCCGGCCGGCTCGAATCCCGAATCGTCTTCATCGCCATAAAGCGTTCCAATAGCCTCCGTGACATGATGACTCGGATCGGAAATTGAGAGTTGGCTAGTATGTCCACGTCGGCTGCCAAAAGTACCCGCAGCTTGGTCGCGGGGACGAGAAGAGGTCTATTAAACAATCCATGTAAGTACTGACTGTCGGAGGTAAACAACTATACCGATTTCACTTGAAATTTATCGAGACCGGCAAGCCTCTTGTTTACGAGTTCATTTGGCGCCTGTGTCACTCACCATCATCAAGGGCAGACTCGTGACTTTGAAGGAGAGCCCCTGAATGCCTCTGGACCCTCTTCAGCTGCCTGTTGTGAACGGCCTCAGCCTTTTTCGAGGGTGAATAGTCGTGACATCAACCGGTAGAATCGTGCGATGCTGGATTCGCGACCGTTGCCAGGTCGACTCGTCGACAACAAGACGATGAAGAAAAGGTCTCCTAAGCCCAAGCCTTACTGTCGATACACTTTATCGTCGCATGGGGGTTGCAAGTCTGGGGGACGAGACGTGTCGTTGATTGGATCTTGTGCAAGGATATGCGTTCGTTATCGGCGGCGGGGGGTTGGCGATTAGGAGGTGCCGAGATAATTCGAGAAGTATTGCTTTGGATGAGTGAGGCACGACACACCAGAGGAATGGTTCGTCAGCAATAACTGTATGGATATGTGCTGCGTATACTTTAAAGTCGCAAAAGCAAGAGGGTGCATGTGTCTGTCTGTCACGGTGCGGACGTCGACGAGCGTGCGTTGAAGCGACGACTGCAAATGAGTCGGTCCAGTACAGAATCTGCCCAGTCAGGTTTATACTATTCTTACTACTCCGTATTACCGCCGGACCTAAAAGGTGCCGTGGAGTTGAGAACGATTGGGCTAGGGAACGTGGGAAGGGTGTTGCTACGCCGCACTGAGCGTACAGTAAACTATCAGCAAATCAGGCAAATAAAAGCGGGCAGGGACCGTGATTGGGGACGTCACGTGCTTCACCCACACCCCCGATGACACCTGGACACATGAGAAATGGTAGACGGCTTTGCGTGCGGGCTTTGCGGGCTTTGCGGGCTTTGCGGGCGTTGCGTCACAGATCAGCGCTCAACCCGCCAGGCCAGTTGCCATGCCTGAAAATTGCCGCCGAAACAGCATGTTGCTTTATTAGCGCTGTCATGAGCCCGCGCCCCACTTGGAGCCTGAATCCTGTCTTAATATTCCGCTAAGGTTACGTTACTCAGTGCGTTTGAACAATCATGCCAGGCCTCATCAATCATCATGGTGGTTTTTGCCGTCCATCACAACCCCACCAAGCGAGACAGCCCTGTCCAAACCATCCATGCCTAACGCAGAGTTATACGCGAGCTTTTCATTACACTTCTGATTCATGTCAGAATTTTAAGCTTGATTCGGCATAGAAGTATCGCGTTTAATTTTGGACCTCGATCCGGGTATGGCATCAGAAAAGACTTTGAGATAATGATGTCTGGCTGCCCAGGTGGTTCGTTTTCATGAACCCTATTACCTGGTAGCCTCTGCAGCACCGGAGCTCTTTGCAGGCAAGCAAGTGCATAACTCCCTGACGGGCACCTATCTGTACAGTAAGTAGGTACCTAGGTACGTGAGTAGGTACCTAGAGGTACGCCGCGAGCCTGGCTGTTGATGTTTCCTGCCCAACGAACCAGACAGTACTGCAATGTAGTGCCTGAATCGAGCCGTCGACGCCCACCCAGCGGCCCTCAGCACACATACAGTGGCCCTGGGGTGTATCTGCACTAGGCGTATCACTCCGTCAAGTGCTCTCAAAAGAGACGTGGCTCAACCTGCAGCCAAGACATCCCCTGTACCTACACCCACTCACTGTACGTGGTGCTTGCACTACTCTAATCCTTCGCCCCGCTTCCCGCATGCTGGGACTGGCCAGGAGGCGTGCAGACAAGGCGTGACCACTCATCACTCGTGCTCTTGCTCGCTCCAGACTTTCGTTGGTGTTGACTTTGGGAAAATTATCTCCAGCCTTGCTTGTTGCTCAGAGCTGCGAAAACCACATATCCTCTGACCGCGGTTCATCGTTTATCATCCTATCCTTGCCGTCATCCTCTTGATACCCGAACCATCATCCTACGAACCGAGCTTGCACCTAACAATACCATCTTGTTCGATCGTCTGCCTTTCCTCGAGCTCAAAATTTTTTCTACCTGGTCCGGAGCGAGTTCGACACACAGATAGAATGGCCGCTGTGAGTTGCTTGCCCCAATTCCATCTGCTCCTTCCCTAGCGCACCGCCAATGCTTGCGCATCCGTCGCCAGCTGGCAGCTGTCAGAAGCTGCAAAACTGCTCATTTTATGCAACCTCCCAAAGAAGTGCCAAGATCCATCTGCCACCTGCTCGCCCCGTCGTCTACCACGTATCCTCTCCCCTTTCTGAGTATCCCCATCTTCGAGTCGGGTTTCAGCTGCGCATCGCAACCAGCGTCAACATCATGACCAGTCGCATCGCATTTGAGGATGGCATCTTGTCATGGTCAGGGAACGGTTCTTCCCGGACTTTTACTAACCGTTCACAGCCACGACCTTACAATAACCAAGGTTATCTCCAAAACGGTGGCACCGCTCTACCTCCTGGCGCTGCACCGCTCCTACCGAACCAAGGACGAGTTATTCAAACTGGCCCTATCCGAGTTCTGTGCATTGCAGATGTCCGAGGTACGAAAATTTAAAATTCCGAGGCGAAAAACAGACGAACAAGTCTAACCACTAACCTCTTGGTTCGACAGGAAACTTGCGATCGCTGAACGACTTGGCTAAGCAAGCTCGTGCTGATCATATCATCCACACCGGTGATTTTGGATTCTACGATGACACTTCCCTGGACAGGATCGCAGAGAAAACTCTTAAGCATATCGCCCAATATTCTCCTCTGATCCCTGAACCAGTCAAGAAGGCCATTCAACAAGGTGGCAACGGACCTGTTAAAACCCGATTCCCCTCCAGTGACCTTCCGCTTTCAGAGCTCCCTCTCCTACTCAGTGGCGAAGTGAAACTCGACGTTCCAGTCTATACTGTCTGGGGTGCTTGTGAAGATGTTCGTGTGCTGGAGAGGTTTCGATCTTCAGAGTACAAGGTACCGAATCTGCACATTATCGACGAGGCTCGTTCAATGCTTCTGGAAATTGGTGGTGTGAAGCTGAGATTGCTGGGTCTTGGTGGCGCGGTCGTGATGCATAAGTTATTTGATAACGGCGAGGGTCGCACCACTATTGCTGGAGGTCAGGGAACCATGTGGACGACATTGTTGCAGATGGGAGAGCTGGTGGACACGGCGCACCGAGTCTACGACCCTACTGAAACCCGAATCTTTGTCACGCATGCTTCACCTGCTCGAGAAGGAATCTTGAACCAGCTTTCCGTTGCTCTGAAGGCCGACTTCTCCATCTCCGCTGGCCTCCATTTTAGATACGGCAGTTCCTACAATGAATTCAGCGTCAATCCCACTCTGGATCACTACCGTGGCAAGCTGGCCGCTTCCAAGGCTTCTTTCAACGACGTCTGGGAGACAGTCAAGGGCGAGGTTGAGCCAGCTATTGCACAGAACGAGGCCCAACAGAATCTTCTCAAGAACGCCCTACAGATTGTCGAGAAGATGCCGACGACAGCTGCCGGCGGCAATCCTTTCGGTGGTCCGGTTACTGGCCAAGCTGCTTTAGGACAGGTCGACGAGAGTGCCTTTAAGAATATGTGGAACTTCAACCTTGCAGATGCTGCGTTTGGCTATCTAGTTTTGGAGATTCAGGACGGTCGTATCGGCACCGAGATGCGCGCTCAAGGCTTCAATTTCTCACACCGTGGTTCTAAGCAGCAGCCAGGCTCCGTCCCTGCTGTGACTGCCGGCACCGCTCCCCCTTCTGCTTCTGTTTCTGGCCCTACATCAGGCACTCCTGCACCGCCGTCTGTGTCTTCACAACCTGCAGCGCTTGCAAGCAGACAGCAACCCGCAGCCCAACAAGCAAAGGGTGCTACCCCAGCACCTGGCTCTGCCAAACCGGGGACACCACAGCCCGGACAGACACCCAAATTCGCCTCGAACAGCAAGGACAATGAGAAGACAGCGGGTGCTCCTAATGGCTCTGCAAATGGTGGTCCCGAGCCAGCCGCCTCACCTGCCCCCAAGTCTACCAATCCTGACATAATTGGTCTGTTCATGATGAATGTGAGCAGCGAAGAGCAATGCCGGGATCTATTTGACGAGGCGGACAAGAGCAAGATCATAAAGATTGAAAAATGGGGCAACCAGAACAAGGTTGTTCATTTCAAGACAGTCGAGGACCGGGACGCTGCTATGTCCCGGATAGCCGAAGAGAACAAGACACGTACCCAGGAGGATCGATCCAGGCCTCTGGTGAAAGTTTTCCAACAACGTGAGGGCAAGACGTTCAGCAACCGTGGGGGGGCTGGTACCTGGGGCAGCAGTGCTCGAGGCGGTGCCACTGGCAGCGGCTATCGAAGCGCAGGTGGTGGGAACAGCGACTCTGAGAGCACCAGACGTGGTGGGCGCGGCGGGCGCGGCGGACGTGGAGGTGATCGAGGACGGGGCGGTCGAGGACGGGGTGGCATGAAGGGAGAGGCTGGCGCTTCATCTCCTGCGGCGACTCCCTCAACGCCTGCGGAGTAAGTCTAGTGTGAGAAGTGCTAGCAGCGTCTGGTCACCTCGTCTCTTGAAATACGACCCCGAACTGCATCGCCACAGCACTTGCTGTCATTCGGCCTATGATCCTGGCAGTTCGAGCTATCTCTATTTCGTCGAAATTATTTTCTTCTTTATGCTGGAGCCAGGTTAGGGGAAGAGGGGAACAAGAGCCACCGCGTTTTTCAGGGTCCTTCATTAGACCTCTTCACTGTGTACGTGTACTTAATGAGATACTAAGCCAGCCCGAGAGCCATTTCCAGCATGGAATTGGGCTCCGGTTACTACCCGTTTTTTCTGTTTTATTTTATTTCTTAAAAAATTGATTCGTTTGGAGTTCAATTTTATGCGTCCTTTCTATGGATAAAGGTCAAATGGCATTCGCCTTTAAGATTGTCAACGGAGAGACTGCGCGACTAGAGGCATACATGAAAATGCATGAAACACTCAGTGTCGGTCACGCGTTGGTGTATGTTCTAAGACAATTTTCAGTGAAGTAATTTAGTACACTAGTATACAAACGATACATCGAGCAATCATACAGAGCCCATCCTCGTTTTCACAAAGGCTTAATGCCCTTGTGAATGGCAGCGATGCCACCTGTCAAATTCTCATATCCATCGCCCGAAACAGCAAAACCAGCTTCAACAATCATGTCTCTGAAGGCTTCCTGGCTGGGAAACCTCTCAATGCTCTCCACTAAGTATTGATAGCTATCCCTATCTGCGGCCACCAACTGCCCAATCAAGGGAATTGCACTGAAAGACCACCGTTTGTAAATGGCATTGAAGAGGGGGTACTTGTCCACTTTTGAGAATTCCAGACATGCAAACACACCACCGGGTTTCAATACCCGATGGGCCTCTTTCAGCGCTGTTGGAATATTGGAGAAGTTCCTGATACCGAAGGAGACGGTGTAGAGATCGAGAGAGTTGTCTTTGATTTGGGAAGGGAGCACCTCGGCATTGGCTTCTAGAAAGGACAAGGAAGATTGATAGGGCGCAGGGAGGACGAGAGATCGCTGCTTACCGACCGCGAGCATGTCAGGGTTGATGTCGGAAATGGTGATGTGGATATTGGGGTTTGCATTATGAACGTTGGAATGGTGGAGCATGCGGAAGGCGATGTCGCCGGTACCGCCTGCTACGTCCAGGATCTTTTGGGGTTGGCCGAGGGGAAGAGTTGCCCCCGGGTTTAGAGAGGAGACGAAATGATCCCTAATTGGGTTGTGGGAAGGGACACGTCAGCATAGAGAGAACGAAATACTGGTTTAGTTCATGCGCCTTGGATATTAATAGAGAAAACGTACTTCCAGAGTCTGTGTATGCCTAGCGACATGAAGTCGTTCATCTTATCGTATGACTCTGCAACGCTTGAGAATACATTCGCGACGCGCTTCTGCTTCTCGCTTTCTGTGACGGTTTCGTAGCCAAAGTGTGTTTCCCGATCGGCTGTTGATGTTGGCTGTGATGACTGTTGCTGGCACATTGGGTTTGTGCTGAAGGGTCGGAGGGCTGGTTGGCATAGATAGCTTGATGGGTTCAAGGAACTGCTCGTGCAGCTCCGCAAAGCCCTGCGGGTAATCATTTTGTGTTTTGTACAGCTATTCTGCGGCGAGGTAGGGACTTGCTGGAGGTTTCGTTCATTGGGCGATTCTGTATTGGATGACGGTGGGCTGGGAGTTTGCTAGTCGAGAGAACGGGTTAGGTGAGTGGGGAGCTGGAAGCCACACTTGCTGTGGTGTCGGCTCGCCACCTGGTGTGGCGTAAGTTTGAAGACGGTAAAGACAAATTTCGAGGATATTGCAATGAATACTGCGAGAATGCAAAAGCGACATGGAAACTATCAGGCAAGAGTTTATGAGTCGTCGATGACTTACGCAGCATCCGTTGCTGTCGTTCTGTCCAGCTCATCTGGTTCTCGTGCTTGCACAAGTTTACGTCGATATGAGAACAAGGCTTGGACGTATGTGTCCACCTGTTTTTTGAGTATCCAATAGACAATTCCGCAGAATGAGATGATTCCAAGAACGAGGAGAGCGATGCTGCTTGCAGGAGATACCATCTTGCAGTTCAATTGAGGCGCCAATTGTGATTGGGTACTGCTCTGTCGGTACGGACCTGCAGACTGGACGAAGGGTTGTACTTCACAATACGATGCAGACGTACGGAGTAGTAGAAGGGAACTCTAGACGTATTGGATGCAATGGAATAAAGAATGAGAGAAGAACTGCGGAAACAGTATATGCTCGGGAGGATGAGAAAGCACGCAAGCAGGCATTTTCACGTCACTGCTGCGATTGTTATGTAAACATTCTGTCCGACCTGTGCAACGGCGTACAGGAACCCGCCAGCTGCTGCCAGTGCCAACGTGCCGGCTGCCACTGAATGTATTATTAGGCGCTTCTTATCATGCACCACGGAATCATGTCTTCAGGGAAATGTGTGAAGGACTTCGCATAAATTGGCTATCAAATCCACTCTTTCCTGGGAAGATGCAGGGGAATTGAATAGGGATCGTCGCGGGTCACGAATATTTTCAACTCTGCGGACGGGTCGGCAGGGGTTGATTACCGAAAAGAATTGACATCAATTCATTTTTGAACGAATAGTTAACTTAATATAAATATCTGGGGGTTGATGTGCTGCGATCGGCCTAGCAAGGCTGGTCAGCCTATACCGAACGCGCGGCTTTCGTCGGCTCAGAGCGTCATCACCGTCGCAGGCCGTTGTCAGCATGGTTTCCCCGCGACGACAGACCCCAATGCCCGGAAATATTTGTCCTGGCCAGTTTTTCTTCCTCTTCGATATTCTCAGCAAGACCAGGACTCGAATTTGTTCGGTCTCAAATTGCTGTGATTTATCGAATGCAGTCTTTCTTCAAAAAGATACGAGCCGACCGCACTCTCTTGTCCTAGGCTGCCATGAAGTCGCGGGTTCTACGAAGCCTCCCTTTGGGAAGGGCAACCGCTTCGATCACAAAGACGCCAGCCTTGGCTGCGCTTACACGTGCCGCGAGCAGTGTTTCCCAGCGACCTAATTCCGCCTACGTTTCCTTCCCGGGTGCTTTGAGAAGTGCTTTTGTTAGCTCTCTCAATTTTGAACACCCCGAATCATACAATGCCTTGCCGACATACCGAGTCGTTGACCAGAATGGCGTCGTGGTGGATCAGTCCTTCACGCCCGATATTCCGGATGAAGCTGTCATCAAATTATATAAAGATATGCTATTCATATCGATCATGGACCTGATCATGTTTGACGCCCAACGGCAGGGTCGCTTGAGCTTCTACATGGTGAGCGCGGGTGAAGAAGCCGTTAGCGTGGGCAGCTCGAGTGTTTTGGACCCGAATGATCCCGTGTATTGCCAATACAGAGAGCAAGGGTTCTTTAAGGAAAGGGGCATGACGACGAAAGAGTTCATGTCGCAATTGCTCGCTAACAAGAATGATCCTGGCAAGGGAAGAAACATGCCTATCCACTACGGCAGTAAGAGATTGAATATTGTGAGTGCAGCCCAAGACCCGGCTTTCACCTGTCGAAGTGAGATTGACTCATGATTTTCCGCGCTGTGACTTGAAACTGACATGATTACTCCGCGAAGAGCACCATCTCATCACCGTTAGCAACACAAATGCCCCAAGCTTCTGGCGCTGGGTATGCCCTCAAGATGCAGAAGCTGCAAGATCCAAACTCCAAGGCCAGGGTAGCCGTATGCTTCTTTGGTGAAGGCGCAGCAAGTGAAGGAGACTTCCATGCTGCCATGAATATTGCTGCCACCCGATCATGTCCCGTCGTTTTCATCTGCCGCAACAACGGATATGCCATTTCCACACCAACCTTGGACCAATATCGCGGTGACGGGATTGCTAGCCGAGGTATAGGCTACGGCATCGACACTATCCGTATTGACGGAAACGATATCTGGGCTGTTCGCGAGGCTGTTAAGAAGGCCAGGGCATTGGCTCTCCAGGACGGCGGCAAGCCCGTTCTCATCGAATGCATGACTTACCGCGTTTCGCACCACAGCACATCGGACGACTCGTTTGCATACCGTGCACGCGTCGAAGTCGAGGACTGGAAGAGACGCGATAACCCGATTACGCGACTCAGGAAGTGGATGGAAGCCAAAGGTTGTTGGGATGAGACCAAGGAGAAGGAGGCTCGGGACAGCCTGCGGAAAGAGATCTTGAAGGGCTTCTCGGAAGCTGAGAAGGAAATGAAACCTACTTTGCGGACTATGTTTGAGGATGTCTACGAAGACCTGACGCCTGACCTGAAGGCGCAGATTGTGCAGCTGCGCGAGATGTTGGATAAGTACCCTGACGAGTACGACCTGACTGAATATGAGGGGGGGAAAGATTCACTCAAGCCGTAAAGAACAATAGCAGATAGCACAATTGCACGAAAATTGATAAACAAGATGGGGCTTGTAGCAAATTTTTAGCCGTCTTTTATTTGACACCTTTGCCGGCTGATATTACAAGTTGGTCCTGGCCATCAAAGGAATGAATTAAGTGATGCACCAGCCTGTTGATGGAAAGATTCTAGATTCAACTGCCGCTGCCACTGCCGCAGACGCATGTGCAGGCCGCATACTCGGTATGGCAAGGTTTGAGGTCGAGGACCACTTGCCAGTAAGTCAGTGTAAATTTTGCGAGGCGCCCGGTGCCTGTTGGAGGAATGTAATGGGCTGGGCTTGGTTGGTATCGGTATCGCAGTTGTTGCCGCTGGACGGGGTTTGACGGGCCCAGGGCCAAACCTAGACCGGCACAAGCTCCTGGCCAGCCTAGCTTATCGGCGGGCTGCCTTGCCTTGGATGGCCTTGATGGACAAGGAGTGGCGCATGGAACATGGACCCGCCATGTCCGTATGTGCAATACGGGCCGAACTTCACATCTGGCAGCCATTGCCTGACCGCACACGTACATTTTTATAATAACTGTCAGCTCGACTCTCCAACAACTCCATTGCCTTTCTGGTTTTTGGGGGTTTTGGTCCGCCTGTCACCGTATGGGGTTATCTCTCGACTGCTGTTGAAGCCATCCGCCGTCCGATCCCCCTCCCCCTTGCCCGCAGACGTTCGTCCGGCTTCCATCTTACTGCAGCACGTAGCGCAAATGACGTGTAGCAGTTTGCAAGCAACAGCGAACCGCCGAAACGACCCCGTACAATACCCAGTCTCGCAGATTGAATAAATAATCCGTCCAGCCCCAACCTACCCAACCGACCCCACGGGACACACGGGCTGCAGCAAAACCGCCAACTTCGACTCTCCTTACCGAGCCGCGCTTCTATCAGTCATAAATTAGATTGAGACTCTGACGGTCAACCCTTCGGCCTTCTCTCCAACCTCGCTCCTTCCGTCGTCGTTGTATTCCAGCGAGCCTGCGCCTGCCTTCCTGATGGCGTAGTCCGGGCATGGCAGAACGAACATTGGCAGGTGACAACGAAGTGCGACTTGCCTCGTCGACGTCGACAGCCTCCGCCGTCACCACTCAAAGGTAGGTTGAATATCAGGTTACTGCCTTTTCTTGCCTTCTCGTGCTTCTTCTACTACACCTCTTACCTCCTGCTGTGTGCCTGTGTCCAACTCGCTTAATACCTCGACTTCCACCGATCGAAGAGAACATATCTATGTGCACACAGGTTGCCTGTAATGCGCATTCGACTTTACCCGCGACTTGCCAAAAACCATGCTTGCGTTTGCGTCGGTCGACATCTTTGCCCCGTGTCTCTTTATGATAACGTCTTTGCCCCTCGACAAGCCGACACTTGACCGAGATCGGGTCCTGGCCTATGTTCATGACCTTCGACTCACAGCGCGCTTCTACCCTGGAATTCCTCATCTTTAGTCAATCTACGTCCCAGTCCCCTCACTTTTCGGCCTGCACTCCTTACTGTGCATCGTATTGGATTTCCCACCAGTCGTCGAGATTCGGCCATAAGCCCTTTGGAGTTGTTCCATATTACAGCATCTGGGTCCTAACTTCTGATACCGGCCAGCCTTGCAAGCGCCACTCCACTTGATGCCTGGGGAAGGCAGCTCACAGCGCCGTCACCATCCTTGCTGAAATATTCAATTCCTTTCCACCTCGTACATCAAACTGTCAAACATTGTACCCAGTTTTTGGTCAGCTCTACAGTCACCAGCATTGCTTGTCCTGCTGTGGCCTCTCATTTAACCCTGCGGCTAACTCTGCTTCGATCTGTCATCAACTCTTTCTTGTTGACTGCATTTTCAGATGCCGATACTATTCGGAAATTTGTTAACTCATGTCTTCCAGAATTACCAGGTCTTCGGCACGCCAAGCTGCGAGCCAAGCAGCCCAGCCTGCTGCAGGTTCTCTAGCTCACTCCCCCCCTGGTGCAATTCCGAGTTTGACGACAGCTGCCCAGGCCTCGCAGTCTGACCGAAAACGCAAAGTCTCTGCTACCCCCGCTCACGACAAACCGCCCTCCTCACTCACAAGCTCACATCCCACTACTTCGGCTCGACGGTCCAAGAGACAGAAGATTACCGAACAAACTTCTCCGCCCCAACAGAGAGCTCGGAGGAAGGGCAAAACCACGATTGATATGGACAGCAACGAGTATGTTCTGACGATCTCATATTCTTTCATTCAATAGTGGCTTCAGCTTTGTTTTACCACGTCTTATACACTTGTGACGTTTTTATTTTTATTTTTGTTCTTATTTTTTTCCCCGGAAAACCACCTCCGGTAGCTAATGCAGTATTTCAACTCTACAGTGCTCAGGTCTCGCCGCCTGGCCCCAGGGATGCCGTTGACCAACCTATCGCATCGAGTAGAAAGTCCAGCCGCAGCAAAAAGTCTGGGACTACAACTGCCTCATCAACAAGAAGATCGAGGCGGCATGGCACCAGAACTATTGATCAAGATATTCCCATGACTGGAACGGACGATATAAATGACTTAGAGCCTGAAGCTTCAGCTTCAGCCGAAGGCCATGCACCAGATAATACTGACAACCATGATGAACCCGTACACGATAGCGAACAGGGCCGATATGACGACCACGATGAAGAAGATCACGATGACGAAGATGAGGATGACGACGACGGCGACGATGACCCTTTCGGCGGCTTTGGCGGCTCTGGTGGAGCCGTTGCCGGGCTCTCCAGCACTCTTCGAGCCCTGACGGGCATGATGTCTGGTCTCACCGGCAGACTTCGTGAACTCTTGAACAATCTAAGGGAGGACGACCTCTCAGTTCAAGTGATAGCACTGCAAGAATTATCCGAGATCCTGCTCGTTTCCAATGAAGATAACCTCTCCGGTCACTTTTCTCCTGACGCATTTGTTAAAGAGCTTGTTACGATGATGAACAAGGAGGAAAGTGTAGAGGTCATGCTGCTAGCATGCAGGTGTCTCGCCAATCTTATGGAAGCTTTGCCGGCAAGTGTAGCCAATGTTGTATATGGCAATGCCGTGCCAGTTCTCTGTCAGAAGCTGCTCGAAATATCATTCATCGATCTGGCAGAACAAGCCCTAAGTACCTTGGAGAAAATATCTGCAGAATATCCTTCCAGCATTGTTCGTGAAGGAGGTTTGACCGCTTGTCTTTCTTATCTGGACTTTTTTGCAACCAGCACGCAAAGGACCGCTGTCACTACAGCTGCCAACTGCTGTCGTAACATACCCGATGACTCGTTTCCTGTTGTGAGGGATGTTATGCCTATCCTACTCAATGTTCTCAACAGCAACGACCAAAGAGTTGTCGAACAAGCCTCACTATGTGTTTCCGGAATTGTGGAGAGTTTCAAGTATCAGCCAAATAAGCTTGAGGAGTTGGTCAGCGTTGACCTTTTGCGAACTGTCCTACGACTTTTAGTTCCTGGAACCACAAATCTTATTGGATCGAGCATTCATACGCAATTTCTCCGTGTGCTGGCTTTCACTGCGCGAGCTAGTCCACGTCTGTCGGCGGAACTTTTCAAGTTAAATGTTGTTGAAACGCTATACCAGATCCTGACTGGTGTTTCACCACCAAGCGGTATGGAAGACGTAGCCTCCAAGTTGGACAGTGTTGTTGTGATGCAAGCACTCATACACCGTCCAAGAGAACAAATCGTGGAAACACTTAATGTCATCTGCGAGCTCCTGCCCAGCTTGCCTCGCAACGCTGACCCAATATTTGGCGATTTTGTCGAAGTGCAGGCCCCCAATGAACCAATCACTCCATCCTCGACCGGAGGCAGAAGCCGGCGCAGCCCTAACGACAAGCGTCTTGTGCTTTTGGAAGCTTGCAAGCCTGAAGTCCGCCGCTTCGCATTGATTATCTTTCCGACACTGACAGATGCCTTTTCCAGCACCGTAAATCTGAGCGTGAGACAAAAGGTGCTTACGGCACAATTGAAGATGCTGTCTAACCTGGATGAAGACATTCTTACCGAAGTTCTTGTTCCCGTACCTTACGCATCATTCTTGGCGTCCATCCTGTCGCAGCAAGATCATCCATCCCTCGTAATGCTTGGCTTGCAAGCCACTGAGCTCCTTGTCAGCCGCCTCGAACCAATCTATCGATATCAACTGTACCGTGAAGGTGTTTTTCATGAAATCAACAAGCTGGCCGTACAAGAAATCCCGCCCGACTTGAAGAAACAGGATACTGATGAGGATGATGAAGATGAGGAAAATGGCGAAGAAGATGATGAGGAGGAAGAAGAAGAAGAAGAAGCAGAAGACGAGGACGAGGAAGAAGAAGAAGACGAGGAAGAAGCCAAGGAGGATGATGACGTTAGGGAACAGGCAAAAACTGCAACGTCAGACCAACCGGGCAAGGAGCAGAAATCTTCACCTCGTGTCTCGGATGGCGAAGGTAGCGGCAACAATAAGTTGAAAGATGCGGCTGAAGGTGCTGCTAGTGGCCATGATTCCTCAGGAGACGACGATGACGATGAAGATCGAGATGATGAGGAGGAGGACGAGGAGAATGATCCCGATAATGTCCCGGATGGCGACATATCTCCTGCCAGCTCCGGTGGATCCACCATGTCTGTCGATATGCCCCCTCACCGATACATCTCCGATATGAAGTCAATGAGATCACGGATTCGAGACGTTGCGAAAAAGTTTCTCGATACTCATGAACAGGGAGATCACGCAAAGTCCATGAAATCGAAGGCCAGCCTCATCCTCAATGATTTATCGAATCTCGCCACAGAGCTCGAGCAGCACTACCTCAGACGCCCAACGGCTTCTCTGGGAGGAGCCCAGAAGGATAAAGAGTTGTTCGCAAAGCTGGCATCCTACTTTGACACTGATATGTTGGAAAGCGTCACCAGTGCGGAGCTCTTAGCGTCTGGACTGGTACAGACCTTACTTGCCATTTTCAGCAATCTGGATGAACAACTCGCTCGATCTGCTCAGTCAACGTTTCTCGAAGTCTTTATGGGATATTCGCTGAAGTCAAAACCGAAGACTGTAACGGCCGACTCACCGGCTACACCTTTCAGCGTTTTGATCCATAAAATGCAAGATTTGCTCAGTAGGTCCGAGCATTTTGAGGTTCTCACGGTGCACCATAACACCTTCGACGGCAACCGAAGCAGCCCCGCTTCAATGCTTGGTAAACAGATTCGGCTTCGTCTCGTTGCAGATGATGATTCCAATATTCCTCGACCATATAGGAACATTATGGTGTCAATACATGCCATCGCCACTTTTAAATCCTTGGACGACTACCTGCGACCTCGCATTAGTTTAGCAGAAAGGCCACCAATTGGCCGCAGAGACGGCATTTCCAGAGCTCTCGCCGCAGTGGCTGGCATGGGAGGCTTGCAATTTAGTAGTGCTCCAGCGGCGGCCGGCGCCCGTCTTTCGGAGAGGACCCCATTTGCATCACTCCCTCCGCCTCCACCTCCTCCTGGTGCAAGCGTCACTCCCTCAGGTTCCCGATATGCGCGACGGTCAAAGAGCCGATCTGTACCGCAGCCGGATAGTCCAGCAACGCCGCAGGATCAGTCTGCTGGGCCATCTCAAGAGAGAGGCGTACTTCGTCGATCATCACGGCGCCAGGTAGCGTCTGCAGAGGAGACATCCCCCGCAAGGCCACCACCCACAGAGGAGGACAACCCTCAAAACACGCTCGAGTGTGCAGATGAGAAGCAGATGTCGGACGACGACGATATGGAAGACGGCAGTGCATTGGACGCTATCGTAGGCGAACTGGACGAAGATATGGAGGATGGGCCTGGTCTAGGCAGTGGTCCTGATCCGTCTGCCGTCAATATGGAAGTAGCCACTGGTGGCAAGATTACCGCCAGAAAGGAGGACGGAACCAGGGTTCCCACACCCTCCGGATCTGTTCGGGGTGATGTACGTACTGGCAGCTCTTCTGCTGCGATGGCCGGCCTGCCACCTCCGCCTCCTCCACCTCCATCTGGACAAGGAACACCAACTCCATCCTCTTCATCGGCCTCGAGACCTGGTATGTCGTATGCTTCAGCTCTGCAATCGATACCACAAGACTGGCATATCGAATTCAGCCTCGAAAGTAAAGTTATTTCCAATGAGACCACTATATACCGGGCCGTACATACCTCGACCTCCAACTCTGACGAGCTTATAAGCCGTAATATCTGGTCCGCCACGCATCCGATCAAGTTCCGTCGTGTCTCTGGACCCCCTTCTGCCGAAGCTGCCTCGTTTGGCACCAATTCTGAAGGGGACGGCGAAACAGTGAATGGTATTCCTGCCTCACTGGCGAAAAACCCAACCACGGCATCAATATTGCGCCTCCTCAATATTCTTCATGAATTAAATGCGAATATTGAGGACGTATTGGCCGAGAACAGAAATGGCACTGTCAGCGTTAATATCGAGCCCTTGTCACAGTTTGTCAACACGAAGCTGACAGCGAAGCTGAACCGGCAACTTGAGGAGCCATTGATTGTTGCGAGCAGCTGTCTTCCTGGTTGGTCTGAAGACCTGGCTCGATTATACCCATTTCTGTTCCCATTCGAAACCAGGCATCTGTTCCTCCAGTCAACATCGTTTGGATACGCTCGATCTATGGCGAGATGGCAGAACGCCCAGGCAGAAGACAATCGTAGGGATCGAAATAATGACAGACCTTTTCTCGGGCGTTTGCAACGCCAGAAGGTCAGGATTTCGCGTCTGAAGATTCTTGAGTCAGCTTTGAAAGTCATGGACTTGTATGGTGCATCGCAGAGCATCCTAGAGGTGGAGTATTTCGAAGAAGTCGGCACAGGCTTAGGTCCTACGCTCGAGTTCTATTCCACTGTCTCCAAAGAATTTTCAAAAAAGAAGCTTAAGCTGTGGCGCGAAATGGATTCGGTGAGCCAGGATGAATATGTCAATGGCCAGACTGGCCTGTTTCCTCGGCCCCTAAATCAAGAAGAACTGTCCGCAGCGAACGGGGAGCGCATACTTCACTTGTTCAGGATGCTCGGCAAGTTCGTGGCGCGATCCATGATCGATTCTCGTATTATCGACATTCACTTCAACCCAATCTTCTTCCGCATTGGAGATGCGCCTAGCACTGGCATTAAGCCATCACTGGGGGCTGTCAAAATCGTTGATCCTGGCCTTGCACGGTCGTTGAAGACCATCAAGAAGTTTGTGTTGGCAAAGAAGGAAATTGACGAAGATCCGAACCGCTCCGCAGCTCAGAAAGTAATTGACACCGAGTCCATTGTTATCGACAATGTTCGTCTTGAGGATTTATGCCTGGACTTCACGCTACCAGGCTATCCACATATCGAATTGGAAGACAACGGCTCACATAAGCGACTTACCATTGAGAACGTGGAGACTTATCTTGAAAAGGTGATCGACATGACGCTAGGCTCCGGTGTTCGTCAACAAGTGGAGGCCTTCCGCACTGGATTTTCGCAAGTCTTTCCATACTCCGCGCTCAGCGCTTTTACTCCAGACGAGCTAGTGAGCTTATTCGGAAAAGTTGACGAGGATTGGTCCTTGGAGAGTACGTTAATCCCTTCCGTGTGGACACACAACTACTTCCTAATTACCCCCCAGCGACTAATATGACATGTTCTTTAGCTCTCACCGACTCTATTAAAGCGGACCATGGCTTCAATATGGACAGTCGCAGTGTCAAAAATTTGCTTCAAACTATGAGCGGATTCGACATTGCACATCGCCGTGACTTTTTGCAATTTACAACTGGCAGCCCCAAACTTCCGATCGGAGGTAAGCATAACTACCCATGGGACAACTGCTTTGATGGGAATTATGCGCAATAGGGGTATTAATGGTTCAACAGGTTTCAAAAGCTTGACGCCGATGTTTACAGTTGTGTGCAAACCGAGTGAGCATCCCTACACTTCTGATGATTATTTGCCCAGCGTCATGACGTGCGTCAATTATTTAAAATTACCTGACTACACATCAATTGAGACGTTGAAGAGGCAGCTCTTCAAGGCAATGAAGGAAGGCCAGGGGGCTTTCCATCTCTCGTAAGCAGATGGGACAGAACGGATCTGATGAAGATTTCCTAGCCGTACCAGCTTCCCTCCCCCCAGGTTTCATAATAAATGAAAGAAACAACGCATAATTCTCATGACTAACATTCGGGCGCTGCGTACATTCTATAACATTATTGCCTTCCTCAGCTACATGCTTGGTCAATGAGGAAATGATGGAGGTATGATTATGAACCGTTTTGGGAGAGTGACGAAAAGTTCAAATTGATAGACAGACCTCAAATACTGTTATCATTTATCGCATTGGAGAAAGGGGATTGGAGGCGGACATTGATCCCTGATGAGTTTTCTCCAGCCATGCTTACCGGCGGCATCAATTACAGTTGAAAGTTGAATCATGGGTATTGTACTAAGCGAACGGGGAAGGACGGTGGAGCGCTCAACTGCAGGGGCAGAGCGGATATGAAAGCAAAGTTTAGAAAGTGTTTGAGCCCTGAGGATTGGACCATATAAGTATTCAATACAAAGCGACGCGTTGCATGAAGCCGAAATGAGTATGTATTTGCCATATAGCAGATGGATAGTGACAATACTACTTAGTTGGGTGTTGAAAACATGCTTCCCGCAAAATGCTCAGCAAAGATTGCTGCTTACAATTTATCTTTCGTAAAAGACAGGCGTACCAAACGCATCCCATCCCAGCCATAAAGTATCCTACAAAGACGTATCCTCGTCATCAGAATCCCATATCTCAGGTCGAGGAGGAGGAGGAGGATGATGATGATCGTGAATAAGACTATCGGGGAGAAGCTGACTCTTGGTCAACAGCTGGGAAGTAGAAGACAGGGAGGAAGGAACGGGCAAAGAACTAAGGCAGTCGGTATCGATGAACTGGACGCTGTTTTCGGAGGCATTGAAAAGGGGTGGTGGTGGAGGAGGAGGCGGATTGTTCTGAGGCTTGCTCGGGGAGGTCTGAGATGGCTTTTCGGCAGAGGATGCTTGGGAGAGGGTCGTTGCTTGAGAGGGTGGAATCTGGTGCGTGGTTTCATGTGCGAGGGACGAGGAGGCCATGCGGGAATTGCGTGTTGACGGAGGAAACCCGGGGGCCTGGTTGTCGTCCGGGGTGGAGGGGACCATGTCGTCGGAGGTGGGGAGCTGAGTTGAGTAGGCCATGTCGCTGTCGATTTGGGCCGCGATTTGCTGGGTGACGGTCATGCTGCCCGGGGGCGTGGTGAGGCGACGACGAGGCAGGCGATGGTCCTGTCGGACAGGCGGACTCGAGAGGGGAGGCGGCGATGGCGGGGATTCAGCAGGGTCGGCGAAGAGGGCGTGGCGCAGGTTCCAGAGGAGTTGTCCTACGACGGCGGGAGGGAGGTAGGTGTAGCGGGGGATGCGGCTTCGGATCCAGCCCTCTTCGAGCATGTCCGCCTCGTGGACGGGGTTGTTGAGCTCGTACACCTGCGAGGCGTGGAAGCGCCATGCTGGGCTGCGGGGCTTCTGCTCGGCTGGCGAGACGCAGGCCATGTACCGGAGGAGGCGGTTCTCGAAGAGCCAGAAGCGGACTACCTGGGGGGGAATCTTGAAGGACGTCGTGACGGCGGTGGTGTGGCCTGTGGTGAGGGACGCCAGGGACGCGGACGAGAGGGGCAGGATGATGTCCGACCGGGGTGTTGGCGCGGGGAGGGACTGGAGGACCGAGACGGGCACTCGTTGTGATTCCCATGGCTGGCTGGGCTGGGTGTGGTCGGAAGGGTGGTGGAGCGGCTGACGGAGAGGTGCCCTCGGTGATGCAGGCGTGGGCTGAGCAGACTGTGTTGGCGTCCATGACTGCCGGTTCTGTTTGGAGTTCTGAGGCGGAGGGAGGGGAGGAGCAGTGTCATCGCCCTGCTCGCTCGAGGCAATCTCGCCCATGACAGCCTGCGTTTCGAAACCGACCTCGAAGCCCCTCTCGCCTGCTTCATCCGCATCATCTTCCTCCGCAAGCGCCTCGTCTTCATCGGAGTCAGGAACCTCGTATAGTTGCCCTCTTGGTGATTTCCGTTCGGCAGAGGGAGTCTTGCGTAGCGGCTTCTTTGAAGAAGAACGTATGGTTTTCACCCGCAAAGGTGTACGAACGGGCGTTGCTTTCCGAGCGCTCTTCGGCGTGGCGCCGGATTCGCTCTGGCTCTTGCTCGGCGTGGTCCAGCCCTCTGTTGCAAGGGAGTCCTCGATGACTGACGGCCTGCGCGTCTCGATCGAAGGCGGTCCCGCGGCGTTCTCGCTACTTTCCTGCCCGGGCGGCTCTATCGGCGGCCTTGACGGGGAATCCTGCAGCAGGTTCGGAGCGCCGTACCGCGCTACCATCCTCTCGCTCGGCGACTGTAGACCGCCCGAGGGAATGCCGAACCGTATGCTCGTGCCTCGTCTGGCAGGAGTCTGGGGGATCACAGAGTCCTCCCTCGACTCGGGCGCGACAGGCGCAACGCCCCTTGTAGACATGCTGGCAGCAGAGGACAACACCCGCTTGCCTCGCCCTCTGCCAGCGCTGGGGCTCCCCGGATCAGGCTCCCCCAGCCAAGACAAAAACCCCTCATCCTGCTCGTCGTCCGAATCACCCACAAAAGAAGTCTGATGGCCCAGAAACTGCGTGAGCGTCTGCGTGCAGTAATTCGTCGAAGGGGGCATATCCCCAAGGGTCCTCCGGCGCGATGCGTCCTCCCTCCGCGCCCTCCCAGCGCGATGCGCATCGCCCACAGTCCGGCGCCGCTTCGAAGCCTCCTTTCTCGGTCCAGCAGCGCGCTTCTGCCTCCTCGACACAGGACTCTCCTCGTCCTCCTGGCCCTGTGCATGACGAGCGCTGGCCGGCGGCGGCGCGTTCTCTTTGTTGTCGTCCTCAGGGGAAGGACTCCGCTTTGGGCTGTCGTCGCTTTCGCTGAGAGCAATCACGTCGTCCTCGCCGAAGCTCGAGGTGAATTCAATCTGCGTCAAGGTTTGCTGCTTCAGGCTCTTTTGTTGGCGCTCGGCGCGTCCGCGGATCTTCTTCTTTCGTGAGGGAAACTGGACTTGCTGGAGGGTTGGCGTGGAGTTGTATACGCGGCTTGGGGGGGGGATGCCCCTGGAGCGGGTTTCTGGAGCCATGGCGGCTTAGGGGTTGGGGGTTGGGGGTTGGGGTTTTCAAGATGCTGCTTTGGCTGTCGGTTGCGCAGACTTATTGTTACATGGGCAGATATGAGCAGGTGATGCGATGTAGCTCGAGTGGTTGACGTTGAAGCTCGTCGGGTGGTGGTGGTGGGGCAAGACGCGTTAAGTGGCGGGTACAGAGTGTGGAGCTGGATCGCGCTGCCGCGTTATGTAAGGCTACGTCATAACTATTAACTACCCTGACCCAGCAGCAGCAGACCTTGCTCCCAGACCACAGACCACAGACCACAGACCACATTAGAGCTTCGGTCTCGCTTCGTACACCAGAACCATTTATAATTGACATGACCAGTCACATGAGATTGCGTCGCGTTCAGAACATGTAACTTCCTGCACACCTTCAGAAATGAACATGTTTCTTCATATGCTGCACCCTCCTCATGGTACTGTACATGCGTCTCTGCACTATCGTAGCCTCCCCCTCGTTATCAAGCAAAGCTCCCAGTTGTAACCGGCAGAGAGAAAAAGATTTACCAATCAGGCCACCCCTTGGTGAACCTCAATCCTGTGCCTCTCCATTGTTGCGGCCATCACCTCACACAGATCTACTTTGGCTCCAGCTTGCATTTATCGAAACGCCATCTTCACATCCGCCCTGGGCCACTCGAAAGGGATATCCCCCTCATACACATCAGTGGTGATCTTCCCTATCCTCTGTTCCACGTCAACGTAGAAGTTCTCGCATTCAGCCGTCACCTTGGCGACTAGAGAACGGCTAAGTCCAGGGTCGTCGGCGTCGCCAAAGTGCTTCTCAACACGCTTTCGCAAAGCCTCGATGCCCTTGCGGACTTCCTTGCCATCGTAGCTGCTGAGGATCTTGTTGAAAATGGACTTGTCGTTAGAAGGCTGGTGTGCAATGGCAGTTGGCGATTTGCCGGTTTGTATTTGAGCCTCGATATTTTCCAAATACTCCAGGAGCTTACCGAGAGGTCGGCGCATCACGGCGTTAAGGTACATGCCCATGTGCTCGTGATACTCTCTATTTGCCTGGTCTCTCCATTCTTCTAATACTTCCAGACCGCGCGTATCTGATTCCTCAAGGAAGTGGTTCATGTTTTCAATGAGGAGGATGTGGAAGTTGAGCGCTTCTTTATCCTCTGGATCCGCTGTTCCGCTACCCACGCTGACGGCAGGGTGCTCTCGGGCAATGACCATGAGTGAGTCAAACATGCACTTGAGAATGCGGTCGTACTCGCGATCAATCATACGTCGAAGTGCCAAGTTCGGATCCAGCCCACTGACCATGTTCTCGATCGCCACCATAAATGCTGGGAAGACACGGAAGAAGGAGATGACACCCTTCCGCTTGTTGATCTTGACCTTGGTTTCTTCAATAGCCTTGATCTGCTCCTCAACAAACTTGCTGAAGCGTGCTTCCAGAAGACCGTTCAGCTTCTGAAGGAGCGTATTCAGATAATCCTGGTTCGACTGGCTGATTTCGGAAAGCTTTTTCTCCAACACCGCCAAGACCCCTGCTCCTTGCCTGTGGGGAAAAGTGGTCAGTATTTTGAGCCACTAAACATCTGTAAAGTATAAGTTTAGACTTACAAAGGATCCTGTACAATGACCCATTCCATGAGCCGCAGTAATTCTGACTCAAGGAAGGCAAAGATCACCTCCATTGACCGAGTCACTCGTCGAGCCAAGTCTCGGTCCGGCTCCATGAGACGATGGCGCCTCAAATCACCTCCATGGCGAGCGCGAGGTGGGCTGGCAGCCACCGCGTCGGTGAAGTCGCCCTGCTCGAGAGTAGTGGCATGGAAGAAGTCGATGATGAAATTCTGTTCCATCTCTACGAGAGGCAAAAGATCATCCAGCACGTTAGAAAATACTTCATAAGGGAAACTCCTCTTGTCAGGTGTGGACTTTTCGGCGTTGGCCCGACCGCTGTCGGCCATGGGCGATCGCAGCGCTCTCGCTAGTGTGTGGCTTCGTTTCACCGTCATTTTCCGCGCGGCAGTGGCGACACCTTCTTGTTGCTTTTCTGCCTTGAAGGAGAACAGTAGCTCGGCCTCTTCTCCCGTCATCTTCCTGGCATTCCTGCGCCAGATGGCAATGATATTCTGGAACTGTCCTTTATAAAGAGGGTGGCTCTTTTCCTGGTAGATCTGAATCAGACGGTTCCAGTTCTGTAGGTCGACGTCGCGCGCGTATAACATCAGAGGGCTGTACTTCCACAGCATCTCTCGACCGGCATCATAGTGAGAAGCGTCCACTTTCTTGGAGAGGGCGCTCTCAAGAGCCTGTCTGGAGCCAGCAGAAGACTCGTCAAATAGGCGGACCATGAACTCGATTAGCCTCCTCATGAAATAGGCACTTTCCTGCAAGTACATCTCCTTCTTCTCTTGGACGATGCGCATGTTTCCATAATCCGTGTTGAAAGCAGGGGTCTGATCGCGGCTAGAATTTGCGTTTGGCATGGGTTCAACACCACCTAGCGTGGGGTCAATCTTGACCATAGCTTTAAAAAGTGTAACCAAAGCAGCCTCGACATCTTCTAAACCGCGCAAGTCCTCCAAGGGAGCTAAACGTAAAGCCTCAAGATCAGTAGATGTGATGGCGCACGTCTCCAGCAACGACTCCAATTCCTTTTTTAGTAGCTTCTGATTGGCTGTTTGCACCTGAAGGCCTTGGCCCTGAGCCTCAATATATGCAATGTCATCGGAAAGAGTCTGGACACTTGTAAGTCACCATCTTCACAAAAACTAAACACTATGGCTTGCCCTTACCGAAAGCTCGACAGAGTAAAGAGTCAGCAAATTATCCAGCTCCTCACATTCTCCAATGGCCAAGTCGATACCCCGCTTAATGGCAGACACTCGCTCGTCTTCCTCCTGAAAGCGTGCTAACCAACCACCGGCTTGCGCTCTGTTGATTTCACGCTCTACATCGGTCTTCATCTCTTCTGCGGAATGAGATCGCATTCCTTGGCCGGGTACCCAACCGAAGAAATCTAGCCATTTGCCAAACTCTTCGCTCCTTTCGTCCAACAGGCTGGGATCTATCCCAAGACTTTGCAGGTATTTGGCATCATTGCCCGTAACAACCGATCGTCGCGGTGCCTCCGTAGCCGGCTCTTCCTTACTGACATTTTGCGTCTTTTCCGGTTCCACCAGAGTAGCTTGGCCGGCATTAGGTACGGTGAGCGTGACTTCTGGGACCGCTTCTGAAGCTGGATCGGTAGAAGCAACAGAAGACTCAGCTGCAATTGTCACTGGGGTTTGTTTTGGGGCTTCGTTAGGGGCCGATGTCGGTTTGGGTACTTCCGGAGTAAGGGGACGGGGAGGTGCAGGAACGACGCCAGTGATACCATCTGGGCCATCTGTCTTGGCAGCGGTCTGGCGCAAACGCTCCCCCGCGCCGCCTGGACGTGGACGAAAAGCCGTTGCGGCTGATGCTGCTTTCCAGAGAGCGCCGGCAATGTCTCCTTTTGATTTCTTAGACCGGATCATGGGGCCCAGTCCGGGCCGCGTTTCTTCCTCAGGCTCTGGCGGCGGCTCTATAGCTGAGGCGCTATCACTTGCAATGGTGACTGGCAGAGACGTGCTTGAATTGTTTGTTGGCTCTGGTGCGAGCTCAGGCTTGGCGTTTTCAGACTCGGACTTGTCAAGAGACGGCATAGATGTACTGAAGCTGTTCTCTTGCATCCCTCTGGTCAATGGCGGGGGCTGACTGGTATCCCGTCTTGGTGCCATGCGATCATTGCTTCGAGGTGGCGGAAGGACAGGTTCCCTGCGGGTCGGACTATTCAGAGGGGGAGGAACAAGGTCTCGATCTTGTGGTCGTGAGGGATCCATCGGTGGACGACGTCTTTCTGGGGGTGGTTTCCCTCCTACCTGCAGAGAACCTTGTAAAGTTTGAGCCGGAGAAGGCTCTCGAGGGGGTTCCTGAGCGTCTCGAGGATCGCTGAACCGTCCAAACGATCCTGGCCCGTTCATGCCGTTGCGAGAACGGGGTGGCTGGGTGGATGCATCATCGGTCCTGATAGTTGTAGCCGTGGCAAATGAATTGGTCACAGAGTCCTGGCTCTTGTTTGGTTGATTTGTCCATCGAGGACCCATGCGGTCTCTTGAGATATTTCCGTCGAAGCTAGTTGAAGGTGAGTTGCTGCCGTTTGATGGCTTTCGCATGCCAACAGGGCTTTTCCGAAAGCGAGACGGATCGGAGATACTCGAGGTCGAAGATGGTGGCGGGATCGGAGAGATAGGCCGAGCGGTCGATGCTGAGTTCCCGGTAGCAGCACTCTGGTGGATAGTAGTTTGTTCAGGAAGAGGCGGCCTCGGTGAATGTGAAGCTCCAGAACTATGGCCAACTCGTCTCCCTGCTCCCAGGACTTGGTCTAATTCCTTCTGGTCAAAGCCTCCTAGCCCGGGAACTTTGCCTCCCGTGTATTTGCCATATATCTTGATTAGGCTGGCAATGAAGAACTTCTTCTCTTTATCGGTCTGGGCCTGCCAGAAGTAGGATTTACCGAGGGTGACGAGAAAGCCAGTGTCACCACCCCATTCGCGATTGTTTGGGCTAACCTGTGGGCCTGTAAATGATTCGATATGACTGAGATCGTCCAGATTCCATGTCTTGCCGATGGAAAACGTTCCATTGGGGTTTTCCTTGGACTTATGCACGCGCACACGACCAGACTTTCGCACAGAAACGATAATGGCTCGTGGTTTTTCGACCTCTGGGACTCGAGCCTGCGGTGGCGGCGGACTTGATGGATGTGAGGAATATTCGACAATTCGAATGTGGGTAATATAAGTCTCCAGAACTAGATAATAGATAGAGTATAGTTGAACACACGAAGTCAGCAACGTGCTGCAAATTCAAAGTTTGCGCAAAGTGCAAAAACATATAAATGAATATTGGGAAGGGGGCGTGGAGGGGCATTGCATTGCGCCTACTGGGCAGCAGATCGGATCGGACGTCAACTTACGTGAGCCGTCAGTATCCTTTTTGCTGAAACAGCTTTCAATTATGCGGCGCTTCTCATCTTCGAATCGTTCTGCCCTTGAGGCGGCGGCGGCAGCGGCGGCGCTGCCTGGCCTGGCCCCATTTGCGCGGTCCATCAGTTCGGCACGTCAAGAGGGATCATCAAGAAGAGACACGACACGAGCAGTTGACAGGCCAGCAGTGCATGGTCGAGACACGCAGATGCCAGGGCGAGGGACGCATGCGCCGGCGGCAAGGAGCTGCAGCCTGGAGCCGGAGTGTTGTAAAATGGATGCGATGCCGGGAGAATCGTATGTCGCTGTGACGGATTGTGGTTGATGGATGGACGGGTCCATCTGGCATCAGGAGAGTTGAAGCACGCAGCATGGATGGGGCTGACTTCCTTCAACTTTGAGAATTGACGGGTTGACGGGTTGACGGGTTGACGGGGGCTCGCGGTGGCCAGATTAATCCGGACGCCAGCACCAACAGCGCGAATTGAACCCTTATGATACAACCGGCTATAACTAGTGCATTTGAAGCCTGATTACAATAAAAACTATATCGACGGCTATGGAATTGAAGCTTCTATTACAATAAATATTCAAAGCCTGATTTAGCGATGTACTTATGCCTCGGAGATATTGGTTCAATCCACCTATTGATAGTCGCGATGTCCGGATTAATCTGGCCATCCTTTGACGGGGTCCCTCCCATGCCATCCGAGAAGTCCCAGCTTGTGGGCTGGCGCAGATTCCAGTGGAACCTGGAACCTGGAACCTGGAACCTGGCACACCGGACTGGACGGACTGGAAACGTTGAAGGCGGGTTGTGGCCAGCATGACAGCTTGTGGTTGGTTCACGCCAGAGTCCTGAACTCCACCACAGCTCCTGCATTGATTGATTGAGAATGAAACAAGACAAGATGAACGACTTCGCAAGTCCTCTCTTCTCTGTACTAGCATTCTCGGTACCAGTAACTACCAGGAGATGGCTTGACCCAGGTAATAGACACCTCCGACCAGCTGAGTCCATCTCTTGATTGTTCAGCCTTTGATGCCTGAATGCATTTCAACATGAACAACTCGGCGACATCCCTCGCCAGCCTAGGACGCACTTGGACGAAGCATAGTCTATATCGCGATGATGTGCTCTAGTATCACGAAAAAATCGGTCTGGTCACTCAGCGAGCTCTCAAAGGTTACTGCAATAACCGGAATATGAAAAGATCAATTTCCAATCGTCATGGTAGATCTGCGGTAAGCGTTCGCCCGCATATGGCGAATTTGTTATGAACACATACTTGAGGAGAGACAAGCTTGCATTCTCGATGCTTCATATGTTAATGGAATTAATGTGTGCCCTGCATGAAGATGACCTAGCGACTCACCGGCCAATTGCGGCCACCACATGGCATGCCAATAGTCACGCAACTGTAGCATCACGAAACTTCTTACCAAGGGCGGAAGACAGGAACGTCCACGATATTCGGGAGATTCTGTAACAAAACTCTGCGCTGCTTATTGGCAGCAGCGCATTGAACAAAATAGCAGAGAATTCAATTCTGTTGAGTGAGGTACGAGCGTATACATTTCGATATCGTTGACGTCATAAATATAATTAATTACATTATGTTCGTTGGAATGAGCAGGCAGGAACAGATAATATGTATATTATCTAGAGCGTTATAGAGGGATTCCAAACTCTCTTCTTCTTTTCTTCCTGAATTAATACGGAGTGAGTGCTGAGTGCTCAGTCGGCAGAGTAGAGCGAGCAGTTGACATGTACGAGGCGCAAGGCTGTGAAGATGAAGCAGTTTCTATTTTGATCCTCATAACTTCTACAAATACAACAGCAGGGGAAGGTAGAGAGGCATAGGGACTGAGGCTGTGGCTGAGGCTGAGGCTGAGGCTGACGGGCTGCGAAGCCACGACTTCCGCTTTGGGTTTAGCTTCTACTGCACAATTCAATTTTTATGCTACGCCGCATGTGCTCCGTAATAATGTCACTGCGCGTTTATTAAATCTTATTAGTTGCCCGATGAAAGAAAAGTCCCGGTTGCCGCGCGCCGCCCGTTTCGATTCCCACTAGAGTCTCCCCCGCATTCTGTACAGGGTACACCCACAGTACCAGACCTCTGTTGTCTCTTCTCTCAGATGTCTTGTCCGAGGCTGTCCCCACCGCCATCATCATCATCACGATCCCTTCTAACCTTCGACGTGCCGCACGTCCATCTACATCCTCAACTTCCTTGATCCAAAAATTGAGGACGAAAGTCAATTACTCACCCTTAACTCTACAGAGTGCATTGGTTCGTAATGGGCTCCGTTAGAGTTATACCCAATGTAAGCCAGCCATCCACCCAATAAGCTTTTCCCATCCAAGGACAAGCAAGCACGTTTTAAATACTTACAAAGAATTCATGCAGGCTGCTAAGCGGGCGACCAGTCTGCTCCGCACCATCCAACATACACACCCGCCTTCATGCCCGTGTCATTCAAACCCGGGCTATCACAATGCGCCCCCTTCTATTGTGCCTCTCATTCGTGAAGCAGGTCGTCGCAGATATGCCACCCCTACATCCGTAAACCAGGAGTTGAAGGAGTATGCCTTTGAGATGGCGGCATCGTCCATTCGCTTTGGCCCCGGCGTTACGCAAGAAGTTGGTATGGACTTCAAGAACCTGGGTGCCAAGAAGATTGCTGTTGTGACCGATGCCACTGTGGACCAGCTGGATGCCATGAGGCAGGTGAGAGAGGGTCTGACGAGGGAAGGCATCAGCTTTGAGGTCTTCTCAAACGTGAGGATAGAACCTAAGGATAGTTCGTGGGTGGCACACCTATCTTGGTCATGCTGATTTGTGCTTTTAAAAAGGATTAACCGTCTAATTTGTAATCTCTAGTATCAAAGAAGCTATCGACTGGGTTCGTCCTTATCAGCCGGATGCATTTCTCGCCGTTGGCGGTGGCTCTGTCATCGATACAGCCAAGCTTATGAATCTCTACCTCAACTACCCAGAAGCGGACTTTCTGGATTTTGTGAACGCCCCTCTTGGCAAGGGCCGTCCTATTGACAAACAACTGACCCCTTTGATTGCAGTCCCTACTACGGCAGGAACTGGAAGTGAGACCACGGGCACGGCTATTTTCGACCTTGTTTCGAAACGGGCAAAGACGGGCGTGGCTCATCGAAACTTGAAGCCAACTCTTGGAATTTGTGATCCAATTAATACTCGAACAATGCCCGCCGCTGTCAAAGCCAGCTCCGGCCTGGACGTGTTGTGCCATTCACTAGAGTCTTGGACTGCGATCCCGTATTATGAGCGAACCCCTTGTCCGCCTAACCCCATTATGAGACCTGCTTATCAAGGTGCCAATCCAATCTCCGATGTCTTCTCGTTCCATGCCCTCCGTCGTACCGTCAAATATCTTCCTCGCGCTGTGAAGGATCCTGATGACTTCGAGGCTCAGAGCGAGATGCTTCTCGCCGCTACTTTGGCGGGTGTCGGCTTCGGCAATGCAGGTGTTCACTTGTGTCACGGTATGTATACGTGCCGGTCGCCTGTTCATATATTTTTTTTCCTGCGCTGGCTACTGACACTCAATTCTCTTTGTACAGGCATGTCATATCCCATTTCAGGACAGAACCCTGGTTATAAGCACGCCGGCTACGATGTCTCAGCGCCATTGATTCCTCACGGCGTTTCAGTCGCTGTCTCAGCCCCGGCTGTGTTTCGCTTCACCGCTGCTTCTAATCCACAGAGACATCTTGAAGCTGCGGAGGCATTTGGCGTCGATGTCTCCAACGTGAAAGAGGAGAGCGCTGGTGAAGTGCTTGCCGAAGCGCTATCCAAGTTCCTTGCCGATCTTGGTGATCAGCCTGCCGGCCTGAAGGAGCTGGGTTTCGGAAGCGAGCATATCGATGCTTTAGTTGAGGGCACTATTCCCCAAGCTCGTGTACTTATGCTGGCACCTGGCCTGGGTCAAGAGCTTCAGAGAGAGAAAGAGCAGCTCAGACTACTCTTCGAGGACGCCATGACTCATTGATTGACATGAACTCTGGATGGTGTGCTGGTCATTACAAGAAAAGTATGTAGCAAGGTCGATGTTTGAACCGCTTCACGCTGGTGAGACCTCACTTGAATTTCTCCGGGTTGCTGGGTATCATCTTCTTCAAAATCGCAATTTGTTTGACCAAGCCTAGTTTGCGCATGTCTGTGACTCCGCGTTGATCCAATCGACGCAATCCATCGGAGTAAACAACAGTATGATCTGGCAACTCCTCGCCAGGTGCAATCACCGATTTGTGAGCGATTGTGCAGTTTCTGCCAATCTTAGCTCCACTACCAATCTTACATCCTACTTGAAGAGTTGTGCCCTCGCCAACTTCGGTATCGCCAGCTTCGATGATGGTACCAACTTCGACAACCACGTAGTCGCCGAGCACTACGCCTCCTACCCTGGCCGTGTTTATATCAGCAGGACGGGCTCCGATGTGGGTTCGTTCTTGTATGATGCATCTTCTTCCAACGAGAATACTGCCGGAGTGTGATTCGAGTCGGGCTCGCGGGTGAACTACGGTTTCGGATTGCATAGTGATAGAGTGATTTCCTTGAAGAATGGCATTATCAGATATCGTAAGCGATGACGAGAAATTGACGGGTGGCTTTGGACCACTGCGGTCGATCGCAGGCAAAATAGAGTGCCGTTTGCTCGACATTTCGAGTACAAAGTGCAAAGACAGCAGCTTCCAGCTTCTTGGACGAGAAATAAAAGTGTGTCAAAAACTCAGCAATGTGGAAGGAGATGGCACTCGACTTTGTATTACTATTGTCATGCAAGCTGGGAGTTGCGGTTGTTTAGCTTGTTGAGAAGTTCACGAATTTGGCGAACCAAGAGCACGACAGCTCATACTAACAGGTAAGATACTATGTACTAATATTCTGAACAACATGCTCCTACGTTAAAGTACTGCTTAGTGTGGCGGCTAGTGCATCCACTCCCGCATTGACCAACCACAGCGCCCGCAATTGTGACGCTTACATCGGACAAATCTCGCCGCGAAGTTGCCGCACAGCACCTTCAAACAGACTACGACCTCGACCTCATCTAAGATTCGCCGCCTAACCGGACAACGACGCAATGCTGTCCTCGAAAGCGGCATCGAACAAGGCTGTCAGTCTCTCACGGACTGCTGTGAGGGGACTGGCCACCGTACAGGACGGCAGCCCCAAGCGAACATGCGGAGGTCTAAAGGACCAAGACCGTATTTTCCAGAATCTCTACGGCCGATTCCCCGCCGACCTCAAGAGCGCAAAGAAGATGGGTGACTGGCACAAGACGAAGGAGATTATTCTCAAGGGTCACGATTGGATTATCAATGAGGTTAAGGCTTCGGGTCTACGAGGACGTGGTGGTGCTGGCTTCCCGTCTGGACTCAAATGGGTACGTTCATGACGATTTCTTTATCGGTGGTTGATGTGTGGTGCTAAATTCTAACGCAATCGGCTCCTTCGATATAGTCGTTTATGAACTTCAAGGACTGGGACAAGGACACCAAGCCCCGATATCTCGTTGTCAACGCCGATGAAGGTGAGCCCGGAACCTGCAAGGACCGCGAAATCATGCGGAAAGACCCTCATAAGCTCGTTGAAGGCTGCCTCGTCGCCGGACGAGCTATGAACGCGACCGCTGCCTACATTTATATTCGTGGAGAATTCGTCTACGAAGCTGCCGTTCTGCAGAATGCCATCGACGAGGCCTACAAGGATGGATTAATTGGAAAGAACGCTTGCGGCTCTGGTTACGACTTCGACGTCTTCATTCACCGTGGTGCCGGTGCCTATGTTTGTGGTGAAGAGACCTCCTTAATCGAGTCGTTGGAGGGCAAGCCTGGCAAGCCTCGTCTCAAGCCGCCGTTCCCAGCTGCTGTTGGTCTTTTCGGCTGCCCCTCGACTGTGGCCAACGTCGAGACTGTCGCTGTCGCTCCTACTATTTGCCGACGTGGAGGCAACTGGTTTGCCGGCTTTGGCCGTGAGCGAAACCAGGGCACCAAGCTCTTCTGCATCTCTGGCCATGTCAACAACCCTTGCACCGTCGAGGAGGAGATGTCGATTCCTCTGCGTGAGCTAATCGAGAAACACTGTGGCGGCGTCCGTGGAGGCTGGGACAATCTACTTGCCATCATCCCCGGTGGCTCATCAACCCCGATTCTGCCCAAGAGCGTCTGTGACGACCAGCTGATGGACTTTGATGCCCTGAAGGACAGTCAGTCTGGTCTCGGCACTGCCGCTGTTATTGTCATGGACAAGAGTGCCGATGTCGTCCGTGCCATTTCCCGACTCAGCCACTTCTACCGGCATGAGAGCTGCGGGCAGTGCACTCCTTGCCGTGAGGGCAGCAAGTGGACTGAGCAAATCATGTCTCGATTTGAACGTGGTCAGGGACGCGAGAGAGAGATCGATATGCTCCAGGAGTTGACGAAGCAGGTTGAGGGACACACTATTTGCGGTATGTATTTTGAAGCCACCTGTACCGGATACTACCCTGACAAATAATTGGATGCTGATGTCGACGATGTGTAGCTTTGGGTGAAGCGTTTGCCTGGCCCATCCAAGGTCTTATCCGCCACTTTCGACCCGAGCTGGAAGCTAGAATGGAGAAGTTTGCTAAGAAGAACGGCGGTCCAGCCCTGGCTGGTGGATGGGAGTCGAATACAAAGTCACTTGGAAAGCTTGTTTCGCCTGGCCAGTAATTCGATTGGAGATGTGTTTCTGCCCCTCTGTAGATTAGATTAGACGGTGAGGGAATGGGCGGGAAGGAAAAGGCAAGTTGACGCTGGAGCGCGTCAACTTTTGTGCCTGGTAGCTCCATCCTATGTTCTGCAGCCTGCAAGCTTGCTAGCTGTTCCTGTTGTAGTTGTATTTACTATGTTCTTACTGCGATTTTTTTTTTTTTTTTTTTTCGGAGGGCGTCTGTGAAGCTGATTCTGCATAACTGCGAACATCCCCCAACGTTAGTCTGTGAAGCTAAAATCGCATTCATACTGATCAGTGAATTCGCTTTCCGTGGTTGCAAGAGAATCAACCGCTGCCGGAAGCCCCCATCTAACCCCCTTAACCTACACTGAACTCCGTCTTCCCAGATAGTTCCGCCGTAGACACTGGTATCAAGGGCTCAAGTGTACGCATTGTGCAGTCCTTAATTCAAGCGGTGCAAGAATAGTCGCGCCATCTGCTGGCCTGTTATATCTGCATGTGGTCTTTTCGCGACGGGAAACTGTAGATAAGCCGAGATACGGACCCGACTGCTGTGGGTCTCCGCGTCGTTCATCTTCATCTTCACATTCGCCGATGCGCAACGCCCCCTCTCACAAGAAGCAGATCTAGACTACGGGTAGTATCCAGCGGCGCACGTCTGTACTCTTGTCTATAGCCCAGGGCTCAGACCTCGGTATCTTTGCCGAGGCCGTAAATTCCCCGAATCCCCCGCAGGAACCGCCAGTCGGCTACGGCGTGCTGCATGGAACCATGGCAGGATCGTTCGAGCAGTTCGTTGCCTTCGGGACTGACAGCGGTATGTGCCAAGTATTCTACTTCCAGTACCGCCTAAATTCGAGCATGTTTTCAGAGTGAGGCCCTTGGTGAATGGCAAGATGAGCGCCGGATAACGTGCCATCGTCATGAACCTGGTGAAACCGGCATACCATTCGTCATTCAAAGAAAGTCTCAAGAAGCTTCCCAGAACTAACACCTTGTTCATAGTCGGCCTCGAGCGCTTCATGCGCCTCCTCCAGTCCATATTCGCCATCCTAACATTCTACCCGACTCTCGTCCCCGCGATCCTGCCCAACAAGCCCGCATCTGTCCACACGACCAGCAAGCTGGCCATGCTCGAGCTCTCAACGCATCTCAATCTAACGCGTCGCGCCATCCGTCTCTTCTGGTGCCTCGCCAGCTTCCAGTCCAGCTTCTCTGCATACGCCGCGCCCGAAAAGAGCCTCGAGACATGGCTGTCCATCATGGCAGACACCTTCTTCGGACTCTTCGGCCTCATGGAGTCCGTCACGCTGCCCGATCTCCTGCATACCAAGCACTTTTCCATCTTTGGCCACGCCGAGGCCGTCAAGTTGGATAGCCAGGCGCAGGGTCTCTGGCTTGCCGCGCTCTCGTGTGCCATACTGAGCTCGGGGGTGAAAGTCTTCCGGGCGTTTGCGTACCGGGCTGTTCCGGAGCCGGGAGCGTTTGCGCTTGCTGTGGGGGAGAAGGAGGGGGAGAAGGCTGAGGATGCTGCTGTGAAGCGCAAAAGGGAAAGGAAGGCGTTGGAAAGGGAGCATAGGCGCAACATGGGCGGGCTGAAGAGGAAACTTGCTGCCGAGGTTCTGGATATTGTGATTCCGGCTTGGAGTACCGGGTTGGTTGGTATTGAGCCTGGCACTGTTTCGATTGCCATGTTGTTGAGTACTATTCTGACAGGGTATGCTGTTTGGGAAAGGTGTGGAATTGCTATTGATGGGAAGCGTGCTGAGACGTAATTGTGGTTGATCAGACCTGGTCAATGAATTTTGTGGGTAGACTGGTATATATGGTAATCGCATACATATACAGTAGATGCATCCAGTATATTGGTTTTACATGTCCTTTCCACATCGTTGTGATTATGTATACAGGTACCTACATAAACCCTGGCTGCTAGACCCGCATTATGTCGTACCAGATGTGAGGACATCTCCAAAATTTCTCGTCAAACGCATCATCTTCGTCCCACGACCACAAACTTGCCCGTCTCGATTCTCAGTTTCCAGCCATCCTGGAGTAAGGCTGCAGCAACAGCCTGTCTCAGCTGCGACACCCCGCTGGCACTGTGGCGGCCAAGTCCGGTAATGACAGTGAATCCCCCTTGTTCTCGCAGTTTCCTCGCTTTCATCTCACCGAGGCCCTGCCACCATTCTTGGACTCTCTTGACAGCGATACGCACACCATCATGGACCCGCACACCATGCAGATCGATGGAAGACTGTGTGCTTTGCTGGTCTACGAGCAGGTCAGCGGCTGTTGAGGTGGCGTTTTGAGCATACCTTGCCTGTTCCCGCGCCCTATCTGTGTAATAACAAGCAGCTTGTCGGTACAGTGGGCTGGATGCTCGCCTACGATACAATTGGGCTGCCGCGGAAGAAGCGTCACGCCCGGCTTGATGGAACATGTTTGCGCATCTCATCGCCTCTTCTACGCTCTTGACGCCCGGCGAGGCTGGCACGCCCAGCAGGCTCGATTGTGGTGACTTGAAGCCCTGAGACAGAGCGCTGCCCTCTATCTCGCCTTGGGGTAGAGGTGTTAGCCGGTAGGTGAGATCTACTCTCGTCCCTTTGGGCTGCTTTGAAAAATGCCTGTTCAGAAGTGCTGCAACGTCTTCTGCAAATTGAGGAATAGCGCCAGTAACATGGACTATGGTTGGCATGAACTCTGTCGGGACATGGCGATACTTCTTTACAAAAGCCTCAGCTGCCTCTTTGCCAACTTCGTTCTGAGTCTCAACGCCACGAGAGATGTACTGTTTCAACAGCTCTACTACTGTGGCGCCTTTGGAACGCTGACATTTGTGATACACGGGTAATACTTCATCTGATGGTATACCGAATCTCTCAGCAATGTACTCGACTTCCTCTTGACCTGGGGCAACGTCAGAATGACAATTATCAGGGGCGGGTGGACATAGGTCATGCAACATACCATCCGCTTCGAGTGAGATATAGGGTGACAAGGCTCCATCGCTTGACATTTCTGGATTCGAAGCAATGGCTTTCTTTCCCTTTTTTTCTTTTTGCCATATGTTGTGGCTGAGTCATTGACGAAAAACCCATCTAGGCCCTTAAGCTGTTGACCAGTCGATTGCAAATACTGGATATTGAGTAAACTATCCAAGGCAATTTGAAAATCCCCGCATGCCTTCTTGAGAGCGTACTTGACATCGTAAGGCTTAAGCTCAGCGAACATGTCCTGCAAGACAAGGATCTTATCCTCTTCGCTGTCCTTGTTAAACGATGTCAACCGCGGAGCGGCACCCGTAGAGTCGAGCACGCATGATGATGTATCAGTGCTTGACTTATCAGCTGCGCGAGACTGCGATGTACCGTGGCTGCTATTTGTGGTAGATGTTGCCATCTGCTCTTGATGGAAGTCTTGAATGTGAACTCCATCCGCGGCTCGAGCAATGCCACTGGAATTGAAGCCTGATGCCTCATCAGTCGGAACGCTCTGCGCCAGACCTTCCAATATAGAACGAGCTTGTTTGAAACCAGACGTGTCTTTGAGATCGAAGTCACCTGCTATTGCAACAACTAAAGCCTCATCTAAGAGAGCATGAAAAGTGTCCTAAACGAGACGATGATTTAGCCCGATGGTCCGTGTCGATAAAGAGACAACATACAGTGATTTGTCACAGCAAATCGTCATTGAGCTGTCGAGAAACTTACCACCAGCTCTTGAAGGAGCTCATACTCATTTTCATGAGTCATATCATGTGCTATAGAGGACATGAGCGTTCCAGAGAGTGTCAAGCAGCGAAGCAATTTGAGCAAGAATGGCAGCAGGCATTATTCAGAGATGGTGGACAAGATATCAGGCGACGTCTTGTACTAGAGGGCTGGAAATTTGTGAAACTGCTTGCTATTTAAGGCGTGAATGAGTGTCCGTTTGCAAGAGATGTGCAGTTTCTGTCGGGCACAGCGGCAATTTGCAAGAAGGCTCGGGCGTCATGGAGCAAATGGATGCACGGGGCAGCCGTAGACATGTCCATATGAGTTTTACTTTGTGCAAGGGCGGCTCTGCTTGTGAGCGACAGCTCAGATCCGGAAAGTGTCTGGTGTGTGGCAGGGTTTTGGGGGGGGGGGGGGGGGTTTGGAGGAAGATAGCCAACTGGTCCTTGGAAGATTTGCAGTAGAGACAGAAATTCAACAGATACACAGATTGCTCGTACTTATCAGGCTTGACGGCATATGGCTTCGCGAATACGCAGACGAATTCGGATGTAGTCCCCGCCGAAGCTCATAAAGATGCAATGGCAGAAGGTTGAAACTTGAAACTGGACTGTCCGTCTGCACAGAATGATGACGCCAGCATACATGCGTCATGTCATGTTGCGCTGCGGGGATGCCCGAGTCAAATTGTCAAGTCAGCATCTCATGGATTAATACTCCATGCAGCAGAGTGGGTCTTCGTAGTGCGAGCGAATATTATTGGTTGGATCAGACAGCAACCACTGGAGCTAGCTTGCCCCCCAGCTTGCCCCAGTCGCCCGCAGTTGCATCACATCGGGACTGTAACTAAGTTACCTACGTGTAGCATGCTATCTAGCAGGTAGGCGTGACCAGGCCGTGCCTGCCTGCACAGAAGCGGCACCTTTCCCAACACGCCTCGACGCCTCACCCGACTGAACACTCGCTTGTATCTTCTCCAAGACAATACCATCGAGTCTCTCTATTTGCCACTTATCCAGGTGATTCTCGCATCACATTCGACTACCGCCTGAGACGACTATACCGCTATAAAGCATACTCGACTGCATTTGCATTTCCACAACTCCCGTACCTGCTGAGCCCTCTTTCATTGCGGCCTGGCCCGCCTAGCCGTCCGGATGCGTCACCGCTTTGCAGCGCTCCTGGGAGTCTCGCCAATACTGCACACTGCTATCGCAGATAATACGCCTTATACTGCTAAACACGAACCCGGTCGTTGCGCCTTTCGGGGCCAGTGTGGCAAGCAAAGCTTCTTCGGCAAAGAGCTTCCATGCGTCGATAATGACTTGGCTCAAGATCCTGACCTTGAATTGCGGCAGGAGCTCGTTGACCTTTGTGGAGCGGAATGGAGCGATGGCCCAGTTTGCTGCACATTGGAACAGGTAAGCTCGATCTACATGAGCGAAATACTCAGCTTGATGCGAGCGGAGGAACTCACAATATATTTCATCTAGCTCCGATCACTAAAATCCGAACTCGGCACGCCAAACACCCTTATTGGTTCTTGTCCTGCCTGCAAGTACAACTTCTTTAATATGTTCTGCAAGTTCACTTGCTCCCCAGACCAATCGCTATTTGTCAATGTCACACAGGCGGCGTCCAAGAATGGCAAGCTTTTGGTCACAGAGCTGGATCAGCTCATATCTAAAAAGTATGGCTCCGGTTTCTATGACAGTTGCAAAGAGGTCAAATTTGGTGGCGCAAACAGCAGAGCCATGGACCTTATCGGTGGTGGCGCGAAAAACTATCAAGACATGCTCAAGTTTCTGGGCGACAAGAAACCACTTGTCGGATCACCTTTTCAAATTAACTTTCCGGAGTCATACGAGGACCCCAGCATGGGCCCATTGGACATGACACCCAAGAAGTGCAATGACGAGGACCCCAACTATCAGTGCGTCTGTGTCGACTGCCCTGACATGTGCCCAAAGCTTCCTGCTGTAAATGAGTCGGGCTCGTGTCATGTCGGCGCCCTGCCGTGTTTGTCCTTTGCGTCCATCTTAACATATTCTGTTATTCTCCTTGCCTTCGCCACATCTATCTTCGGCCACGTGGCGTGGAAACGATATGCTCAACATCGATTCGAGCGAACGAGGTTGCTTCACGAATCGTCACATAGCGATGACGAGGACGAAGGCGGTCCGGTCTTGACCGAAGCCATGCGTGATCGACCAAGTAGAAGATACTGGATCAATGATCGGTGTGATGATATGTTCTATCGCTTGGGTCATGCCTCTTCAAGCTCCCCAGGCCTCACCATCGGTGCCAGTCTCTTAGTTGTTGCTATCCTGAGTGCCGGCTGGTTCAGGTTCGACTTGGAGAAAGACCCAGCCCGTCTTTGGGTCAGCCCATCATCGGCCGCTGCACAAGAAAAAGCTTATTTTGATTCTAATTTTGGCGCCTTCTACCGCGCCGAGAAGATCTTCCTCGTCAACGATACATTGCCAAGTGGACCAGGCCCTGTACTAAGCTACGATACCCTCAAGTGGTGGGCAGATATTGAAAAGAGCATTGAGTCGCTCGAAAGCGAAACCTATGGAAAGTACTTGAGCGATTTATGCTTCAAGCCCATGGGTGATGCCTGTGTAGTTCAGTCGCTGACAGGTTACTGGTACAGTAAGGGGGGTGAGATAAACCCCAGAACCTGGAAAGACGACCTTCGAGAATGCGCCAGGTCACCTGTCAACTGTCGCCCACAGTTTGGTCAACCGATAGATCCCAGCATGATCTTGGGGGGCTTTGATGATGATGTTCTCAATGCACAAGCGCTCACTGTCACCTGGGTCATCAAGAACCCTCCCGAAGGGAGCGACGCCCGTGGCAGAGTTATTGATTGGGAAAACAGATTACGAGACCGGTTACTGGAAGTTCAAAATGAAGCCAGCAAAAGAGGTCTTCGCCTCTCCTTCAGCACAGAAATCAGCTTAGAGCAGGAGTTAAATAAGTCAACTAATACCGACGCCAAGATTGTGGTTGTCAGCTACATCGTCATGTTTCTATACGCATGTATGGCTCTGGGAACGCCCTTCAAACATGTTTTTCGTAATCCGGCGCTCCTTCTTGTCGATTCAAAAATCACCCTTGGCCTCCTGGGTATTCTCATTGTCCTCATGTCTATTGCGGCATCTATTGGCTTCTTTTCTTGGGTGGGCCTCAAGGCGACTTTGATCATTGTGGAAGTCATTCCATTCATCGTCCTCGCCGTGGGTGTCGACAATATATTCTTGATTGTTCATGAATTAGAAAGAGTCAACCTAAGCTGCCCGGACCAAATGGTTGAGGAACGTGTTGCCAGAGCCCTTGGTCGCATGGGACCGTCAATTCTATTTACTGCTCTCACGGAGACCATTGCCTTTGCATTGGGAGCTGCTGTCGGCATGCCCGCTGTTCGCAATTTTGCTGCCTATGCGGCGGGAGCCGTTTTCGTCAACGCCCTTCTGCAGATGACCATGTTTATATCTTTTCTTGCATTAAATCAGATGCGTGTGGAAGACCATCGATGCGAACTCTGGCCCTGGTGGCAAATCAAAAAGGCTCGAATCTACCATAACGGCAACAATAGCTACGTCGGCAGTGGGCACGTTTCTGAAATTGAAGAGGAAAGTTTCCTGCAAATCTTCATCAAAAACAGTTATGCGCCAAGTCTTTTCCTCAAACGAGTCAAGATGGGAGTCATCGTTGTGTTTTTCGGCGTATTCGCGGCGGCGCTTGCGCTTATACCAATGATTGAGCTCGGGCTCGATCAGCGAGTGGCCATCCCAGACGGATCGTATTTGATTCCCTACTTTAACGACCTTTATGACTATATGGAGACAGGTCCACCGGTGTATTTTGTAACACGGGGGATGGATTTGTCACACCGCGAACAGCAACAGGCTGTTTGCTCACGATTTACATCATGCAAACGGCTGTCATTAACCAACACACTAGAGCTCGAGAGACAGCGCCCCAACATGTCTTACATTGCCTCTCCAACGGCCAGCTGGATGGATGACTTTTTCTTGTGGCTTAATCCGGTTTATGAGCAATGCTGTGTAGAGAATCACAAGACATGCTTTGCGGATCGCAAGCCGGCTTGGAACATAACTTTGTACGGAATGCCAGAGAATGAAGAATTCGTGCATTACCTCCACAAGTTCCTGTTGTCTCCAGCAGATGACGAATGCCCATTGGGTGGTATGGCAGCTTATGGTGATGCTGTCATCATAAGTGATAAGAAGAACAGCGTAGAGGCCAGCCACTTTCGAACTGCGCACACGCCTCTGCGCAGCCAGGCGGACTTTATTAATGCATATTCAGCAGCTCGTCGTATTGCATCCGAATTTAACGAGAGAACGGGAGAAGAAGTTTTTCCTTATAGCGTTTTCTATATCTTCTTCGACCAATACCTCACCATCGTCCCTCTCACTGCAGGCCTTTTATCAGGTCTGGTAGGCATCGTTTTCATTATCGCATCAGTATTGTTGGGGTCAGTGAAGACGTCGGCAGTTCTGACTGTCACCGTCATCATGAGCGTGATTGACGTTATGGGTGCTATGGCTGTATTTGGCGTCTCCCTAAATGCCGTGTCCTTGGTCAACCTCATCATTTGCGTAGGAATCTCGGTGGAATTTTGTGCACATATCGCCAGGGCATTCACGTTCCCTTCACGAACCGTCATGGAGAGCAATAACACGACTCTTCGTGGTCGCGATGCTCGCGCATGGACGTCACTTGTCAACGTTGGCGGTTCCGTCTTCTCCGGGATCACCGTAACCAAGCTCTTGGGCGTCTGCGTACTGGCATTCACAAAATCCAAGATTTTTGAAATCTACTACTTCCGGATGTGGCTGGCGCTGGTGTTGTTTGCTGCATTGCATGCTTTGGTTTTTCTGCCTGTTGCGTTGAGCATAGCAGGGGGCGCTGGATATGTTGACCCGGAAAGTGAGGGCACTGCTGCTCAGGATTTGACGGATAGACGATGGCGAGCTATTCGGGTCCATGATAACAGCGACTCGGATGATGAAGATTACTGAGCACAAAGAAAGCGTCAAACAAGTCTGTAGCAGTCTATTCCATATACGATTTACAAAGTTGGGCATGGAGTCTTTTTTTCTTGCTAGGAGTTAGTATGGACTAGTACTTTGGAAAACGCTACATCTTCTCGGGGCTATCATGAGCTTGATTTCAATCTGAGATGACTCCCACACTTGCGACAGTTGTGCTACTCTTGCTGCGTCTGTGCTAGCTAGGAATTGTATTTAGGAGGGTTTGCTTCAGATAAGATTCAGCAGGTCCTCATTCTGGGCGTCCATTGACTCTGAACCAGGTCTACCGCGAAGGGACTCGTCTCCTCTTCTCCATCTGGACGTTCCCAGTCCATTCATCCCCGCTTCTGCATCAGACGTCATAAAGCGCCCCCTCGGTTCGAATTCCCTCTGTATCCTTCCTGACTGCGCAGGAACAAAAGTCGTGTGCGAGACAGCTGGAGTTCGATTCAGTCCCTCGGCGGCCTTGATCTGATCCATAGCTTGCATCAGGCGCCGACCACAATCCTCGGTATATTCCTGCCCGTCTTTGCCCATGAATACGGGCTGGTACTCGTTAAATGCGTTTCTCAGGTGTTTCACCTGCCAGTAGGGTGTTTCGCACTCGTTGATCCATTTGATGCGGAAGGGTGGTGTGGTTCGCAGGTCCTGTAATGTGTCGATGATCCATGGGGGATGGAAGATGTCGTGGTCTGGGAGGGATGCCATTTTTGCCTGGGAGGTCCCGATTAGCTTTGTTCGGGGTTTTTTTTTTTTTTTTTGGCCTATACGAGTTTGGTTATTTCCATATCTGCAGGACCTTTGTCGTTAAACAGATTTCGATGCGCCAGACGTTGTATGTGCTGGGAGGTAAAAGCAAATCGCTCAAGCTTTTCTATCTACAGGTCTTGTGATTTGACAGTCACGGGGGGGGGGGGGGTATAAGGAATGTCTAACGAAGCATACGTACGTATCCTTGAAACGCTTTCGACTTGTTCACCGAGAAGAATAGCACCACGGACTTGCATTCCCGGAAGGCCTGCGTGAAGAGCGGTCCGTTCTTCGCCTGTGTGATCCAGAGGTTCTGTTGTTCAAATGGTTAGCCACTGTCGTTCCCACTCGCGTCAGATCGTCGAGACAAACTCACGTCTTTCTGGGACATGGCCACGTTCGTGGTGTGGTACGACTTGACGAGGAAGTAGCGCGTATCTACCTGCATTAGCTAGCGTCCGCTGCAAGAACTGCGGCAAGGGCGGTGGCCTACCTTGGATAGGGAGTCGCGGAGCGAGAGTCTTTGGCAACGGGCTGGTTGTTGGAGTACTAGGCGTCCGGGCGGCCGATAGAGATGGTCGATTCGACGAAGCGCTTGGCGTCTCTTTGCCTTGGAAGGAGAGGTGAGCGTCAGTCGAGGTGTCTGCTGGCTTGCTATCACGAAGCTTCGATAGGATTTTTCCCTTTTCCGCCTCTAGATCATCCAGCTCTCTCATATATGCGAGCTGAGCTCTCTGGTGGTCCGTATCAAAGTAGCCTGTGTAATGGAGCCATGTCCTTAGATCGGCGTGGACGTCAAGCAGCTCTCGTAGCTTCGACTCTACATCACCGGGCTGACTACCTGATCGCAAGCCCGAGCAGGATTCCCGTCCTGGGATATCGTCATCTGGAAAGTCTATGCTCGAGGATCGTGGTCCTGACGCAGTGCATGACTGAGGCGTACCCGGTCTTGATGGCTCCATCTTGAGGCCGCTTTCAGATAGATAACAGTTAAATACGAGACCTCTTTTTTTGCGTTTCTAGTGGGATAACTACAGGTCTATTTTGTAAGGACAGAGGTGACATGGCTGCAATGGCTATTGACTGGAGAGGACAGGCACTTATAGCAGATTCTGCTTGGACGCTCTTTGCCAAGACCGTTGCAAACGGCGCGTCATGCCTCGTTTGAACATGATCACGTCGGCAAGTTTTTTTGGGGCGCCGGGGCCACTGATTGGCATTGACGGGAGGAACTTGATTCACGAGGACGACGGTGCTTTTGACTCGCCGGAGTTGATTGCATGGGAAATTGCGGTGACCGAGCGTTTGCTTTCCGCGGGATGCTGATCGTGGTTTCTTGGTCGATTTTCATGCCTTACACGGGACCCTCTCTATACGAAATACCACTTTTCAAGGTTCATCTTTGACTTTTCCATGGCGAGATGAAATTCAGTCATAATACGTGGCTAGAGCACGTACAGGCAACTGTGACGGTCTTGGTCGGAAGGCAGACGGATGAAGTTTGTAATCGTTGCTAAGCTGGTATCTTCGCTTCACCACCCCCTTGCTCGGCCGCGCGACCTCCCTTCCAACAGTCCACAGATCTTGGCTTCTCCGACCACCTCAAGTATCAAATTTACGAACGACGTCTTTGAAAATCGCTATCAACGCCTCACGCACCCAGCCCGCCTTACAGTACTTGGGCTCGCTCCATGGATCGGCTTGCCTCACCGGTATAAATGACAAGACCACCGGAGTTGGACTTTCTTCGGGCGGTATCCCGGTGAGTAAGTGCTAGTCATGCTCAAGATGCCACGAACCTCGCCGGTCTTTTTTCCAACCGTGATCTTTCCGGAGTGTCAGCGGGCCAACTTTGCCTAGCCAGTCAGAAAACAGGCTCAGATGGAAAGTGAGATCTTACGTCTAGATGAATGGGCAAGGCAGCCACAAACTCGGCGAAACCGCGAGCGGTGGCTATGATCTTCATCCCCAGACTTCTTCTTCACCCTTGGAAAACTGAAGAGGACTTCGAGAAGCCGTGATTGTGGACGATGGGATCTACTTGTTTTGTAATATGTTGGCACTTGTTCAATGACGGCCAGACATCGGGGTTACGCCGGTGGCAAGAACGAGGCGAAGAGTCCGCCCTGAATCCCTGCGTACATCATCATGAACATGGTTATGGCTGCTCCGAGCCGTTGCCTCTTGTGGTCCATGAGACATATTGCGACCCACCAATACCACACCGGGTACCCAGATGAAATGCGAGTGATGATTTGAACATGGTACGTCGTGATGGCCAATATCGCTACCACAGCCTGACTGCCTGCCAGGGCGCGTATAAATAGTCTGCGTCGCAATTCATCATCGCTATTCCTGCTTGGTGAAGATGCCACTTGCTGTGGCTGCCAGACCAGGTCGACGCCAGACTTGATCAAGATGGCAAGCATGGGAGCCGCAAGAAGAAACAGAGGAACCTGGTTCAGAGTCCAATATCTTAGGAACCCAACATTCCTATGACACCAGTCAGCACATATACCCATTCACAGCTGCAGACAGCAGGCCGTCATTCAAAACATACCAATAGTGCTCCTGCACAAACGTATATATGCTGGGAACCATCTCGTCACACCACGGCCGCGACGAGCCACCCCGTCCGCAATACCTCACCCACGCCAACGTCTGAGGCACCACCGACCCGGCTGCAACGCAGAGACCGCCCACGACTGCCACTGCCACGGAGACCAAGTGATCCACGCAGCGGGAGCCGGCAAACAGGCGCAGACCATCCACGGCTTCGACGACGAACAACAACCCGCTTGTGAGACCATTGCTGCGGAAAGTGGTGGCCAAGCCGAAGAGCACGCCTGCCATGACGATGGCCACATGTTTCTGGAACTGGAACCTGTGCGTCAGATCGCCCTTCAGCCCCATTGCAAACAGCAAGTTGCCTAGAAAGGAGAAGCACGCAAAAGGGCTCTCGTTGTACGGGGCGGAGAGGAACAAGCCTGCCGGGGAGATGATGTGCAGTGCGGCTGACAAGAAGGCCAATCTTGCGTTGCCGGAGAGAAGGACGGTCAGACGGTGCAGGCATAGCACGGCGAGGTAGTGGGATAGATGAGAGAGGGAGATGGCCACGAGGGGCTCCAGCGCGTAGGTGGCAGGGGTGAAACTCGAGAGAGATCTCGCCACGGAGCCGACGAGAGTGGGCAGACCGAGGCCAAAGGCCCATTCTTGCTCATAGACGCGGCCCTTGATGGTGGCGTGCATGAAGTACAGGGCGTCCCATCTGGTGAGCTTGGCTGCGGTGGTTGGGATGGTGGCATTGGGGCCGTACATGCGCTCGAAGAAGAGAGATGTCGATGTGTCGTAGTCTGGTGCAATGGATGCGCCGAGGGCGACGGCCAGAAGGAAGCCCTTCCATGTTACGAAGAGAGCTGTGAGTGTGGGGATGGGCCGGGAGGGAGAGAAGAGGTCCATGATGGTGTTAGATCAAGGCGGGACGGGGGGTGAGCGGTGCGAGAAGGATGTCGTCATGGGTAATTAATGAGAAAGATACATCAAGTAAATGGTCAACAGGATCAGACGACGCGAGTTCGTCCAAGAGATGAGGGGACGGACGCTGCCATGACTGCTTTGGATGAGCGTCGTCTGTGTCTATGTCTATGTCTACCTCCTAAGATGGCGATTGTGGCGCGTTTCCCACGCTCCAGCCACGTCAGGACTTCAACCCTACCACCTCAACTTCCTTTCACAACAGAGCTCAAATTATCTGCACACTGTGATAGGACCGTTTTCTATTTCTTTCAGCTAAGTATTCATTTTCAAAAAAAAAAAACCCATCGCAGGTACAACGCCATGTCCAAAATAAGCAAGACTCCAGGCTGGTCTCGCTCCCCCCGTTCAAGCGGTGTGGCTAGTGACTCGAGATTATTTAGCGGATGCTGATGATATCAAAATCTATACAGGTAAATCCGCCGAAGGAGGCCTAATAGCATGGCGAGATATATTTCTTTCTTTTCGTACGATCAAGATGTCGCACATTTTGTGCCAGATCGTGCCACCTGTGCCAAGGGTGATGTGATGAGGGATTCCAGCGCATGGTAGCATTAGTACGATGAGAAAATATAGGCCACGAACTACAACGTGCCAATGTGCTCGGTCTATGTCACTCCAATCATGAAAAAGGTAGACACATCAAATGTAACACAAATGTGGTCGATTAGTCTGCGATAAAGAGCCTGTCATTATTAAATCCTCCTCTATGCCGAAAGGCCAGCCTGGTTCGACGAGCTATAAGCCATCTCATCGCCCTTCATCCGCAATTAAAGTCAAAGGTATCAGATACGCCCCAATTCAAAATCAACAAGTACTAGCATCCAACGCTTAGAAATAACGCTCATAATATTACATTATAGATGGGAAAAAAACTCATGTTCTCGCCATAACCCTTCACTCCTCACCATACTCGCTCTCACTCGCAGCTGCCTCGTCGGCCATGGATCTCTGGATAGCTCTCAAGGCATCAAGCCAAGAGTCAAACATGGCTCTCGCACTCTTCAGCTGAGGGTCACGTAATTCCATAGCAGAGATCTGGTGTCTCAGTCGCTCATACGCCTCAATCATAACCCAAATCTGCAGCCCCGTTACATCCCTGCTCGTGCGTGCAGAGTGGTCCGCAAAGGCTGTAGAGAGTTCCCTTGTGAGAAGCTCAAATCCAATCTGAAAGCGGAGGGCATCCGTGCCAGGGGACTTGAGGGCGCCGTCTTTGTAACAGCAGTCTTCTTCCGAGATAGAAGGCGACGTCGGTGGTGACGGGGATATCAACGGCTTAACGTAACTTGCATCGTCTTGGAACGAGTCCAATGAGTCAGCATCTGAAACAACTAGTGATGGCGCAAGTTTGTGTCTTGGGGGTGGCAATTCAAAGAACCCAGCGCCTCGAGGCTCGAAGGCGGAATGTCTTCGATTAGGGCCGTACTTGTCATCAGGTTCTTGTAAGTAGGGTTCCGGTATGGCAGGTAGAGGCTTGCGATGAATGGATGGAATAGGATGAATTTCTGGAGTATTCGTTTCTTCGATCAAGGCGCGATATTGACGGGCGATGCTTCGTACACTGAACTGTCTGTTAACGGCTGCTTCTTGTCTCTTCTTCGCGGCAGCCATCTCGAGTTGTCCGATCCTGCGGACGGGCGTTTTTGCTCGCCGGAGTCCAGGCACGGGGCGTGGTTTGATTATTGATGGCCCTCTCCTTACGCGAGGTTCCGTAGGATCTGTTTCCATGGACATTGTGTCGCATATCTGTGGAAGTCTGACGTGTTCTGGCGACAACGGAGGCGGGCTCAATCGAATTGAAGGTATCGTAGTATCGGCAGGCGATATTGGACGAACAGGATGACGGACAGGATGACGCAGAGGAGCATGTTGCGGAGGTGACGGTGATGGCGTCCCTGGGGGAGAAGGAAACGCAACCACATTAACCCACTCGGCTTGAGGCGTGGGATCACGCTCATGTTGCCATGGCGGCTCGGTGTCGACTCCGAAGAGTGCTTGTTCGTGTTTGGAGTCTTGGACGACGGGTGAAAGGGGAATTTGTGGGCTCCCCAAGCTGCCCATTTGCATACTGGCCCTTTTGAAGACGGAGCTCAAGTTATTTGCATCCCAATTCTTCAACTCAGACTCCGACGCAGAGTACCTTGATCTAGTAAAGTACTTTTGTAGTTTTTGACGTGTGGGCTTCAGGCTGTTGGCCATCATGATGAGTGAGCGGCGTGAATGTTTAGTCAATGTCGAAGTCGGAGACGAGGAGTCGGGACTCGATGTCGGATCCATAGGTGCTTGGCTAAACATTTTTGATGTCTCCTCAGCCTTTTCTTTTCTTTGTTAGATGTTATTGTCTGCACAGTATTAGTCGAAGCGAGAGGCGCTGACATTCTCATCCCGAGTCGCTTTGGAACAGGAACAATTAGCTGGCGGTCGTCAATCAGTCGTGGCAAAAGCAAGGTAGTTAAGGGTAGTGAATAAGGTGGGATTTTGCCAATACCACCACCAGAAAATTTTAACTACGGGGATCACCGTGCATAATACGGATGCAGGCATGGTCCTAGCTAGGGAAACGGCAACGTGCCCAACATTTCGTCACCATGATTAAACAGAAAAGGAGTGGCTGGGGTGTGGTTCGCGTTAGTCGGGGCGTGGCGCCATGCATCGCCTCCAGCATCATGGCCACACTGATGCTTTAAGTTGTTGAATTGAGCGTCGAGTATGGAATTATTACTTTCAAGGAGCCAAGGAGCCCGTAGAGCATCTGTCGCCGACGCTGGATGAAGCGCCCAAGTCTCCCAAGGCCAAGGCAACAAGCAGGTAGAATCCAGCAAGTCGTGACGCAATGTTGGAGGTAGATGCAGATGCAAAGGTTCCCACGACGGAGTGGGCGGGGATTAGGACATTGGAGGAGGACCAAAAGAAACGCCGTGAGGCAGAAAGGTTGCACCCAGCTTTTCATGGTTTAATGTGAATACGATAAGGAGTGGTTGCAGGGTGACGTGATTGATCTCGCTCATCCGAGCTGGCTCCAACCGGGGACCGACAAGGATTATGACCCAATCAAGCAAGCTAGTTTGAAGCATCTTCATCTATAGTAGTACTTTACACTCTTACGGACGTACCAGCAATCGGAGCTTTCGCGCCTAAGCCAGGGGCTTCTGGGGCTAAGATACCGGGTTGAAGCAGCTCGGGTTGAAGATACGAGGCAAGGACGGCCAGTTTTAGCAACATAACGCACATGAGTCGCAGCCACTGATGCTATCGGCTGCATCCCGACCGGGTTGAATGAAAAACAATCTGCATGCCATCCGAATAAAATATAATTACTGATAGCGCCACTTATTTCTTAGAGGCCGAGCTAGCTCCAATGCGGTAGCGACAGGGATTATACACCAATTAATAACGTATCTTAAGGGTACTCCTTCTAAGCACTAATTCACATTGCAGAATAAGTACTAGCAGCATTATTATTATAAAACAGTACATATAAGTCTTGTATCTACAGTAGGTCTACTTACCTCCTTAATAGTAATTAAAAGGCATAATTATAATAACCGTACTTAAATACCCTAAATATAGCCTATAATGCTTATAATATATTATAATAGTTATATTAATAGCTTTCATGCTAAAACGTATTACTTAACCATTTACGTCCGTAGTGTTGGGTAATTTAAAGACTACCTAGGCACTAAGGGTTACTTCGGTCACGCGGCCGAGCAACGAGCAAGGGGTTGTGGGTTGAACACACCGTGTTGGAGCCAGCTTGGCCTCGAAGATTACGTTTTCCTTTTTTTTTTTTTTTTTTTTTTTTGTCATGTCAAGGGATGAAGCACTGCATCGCCCTCTCTAGTGGGTGGGGCGGGCTTTCTGCAATACGGGGACGGAGTACGGAAATTGATCCATCCGGTCTCGCACTTGACTTCAGCCGACGTGCTTCAACACTCACGGACAGGAATTAGCTTGGCGACTTAGCTTGTTAAATTCTCATAAGCCGGAGCTAGGTTTCGTTACTTGAACGTGCATACATGGTTTAAGGCTTCACCAAAGGCTGAACACCCCACATGTCTCCATTCCTCTACTCATGAGTCCATGACCACTGCCTGCAAAACATCACCTACAACTGATCAAGCGACCATCACGGCAGATGAGTTCCATCAGGGTGTTACGATCATGTTATTCCATCAATCAAGTCAATTCCTGGCTCGATCCGGTCGGGCCGGTGTCGGGTGTACAACAGCTCCAGGATGGTGTACCCCTCGGCGGGGAAGCATTGAAGATGGGTCAGGTCGGATGAGCTTCGAAACTGCCTATACGGAGTACACCAATTCTTCTGCAAGCCCAGCCGTGGAGATTTCCTTTTTCCAAATAACCTTACATCATGCCACAAGAAATAACGATAACGGGCTTTCGGACCCGCGATGTTCGATTCCCCACATCCCTGGACAAGACGGGTTCTGATGCCATGAACGCTGCCGGCGATTATTCTTCTGCCTACTGTATCCTCGACACGGACTCTTCTTTCACTGGCCATGGCATGGTGAGTTGGCTCCCCACACCTACGATATGCCTTCCCACATTATGCATCGGTTCTAATCGCATTGCATGCAGACTTTCACCATTGGACGAGGCAACGACATCGTCTGCGCCGCCATCGAGCATGTCGCCGCGCGTCTTCAAGGCAAAACTCTCTCTTCTATCGTGGCAAACTGGGGCAAGGCGTGGCGATACCTCGTGTCCGACAGCCAGCTGCGATGGATTGGCCCCGAAAAGGGCGTCGTCCACCTCGCTCTCGGAGCTGTTGTCAACGCCGTCTGGGATCTCTGGGGCAAAGTCTTAGGCAAGCCAGTGTGGAAAATCGTCGCCGACATGACTCCTGAGCAGTACGTCGAATGTATTGACTTCCGATACATCACTGACGCAATCACCCCGGAGGAAGCACTCGTTCTGCTGAAGGAGTCGGAACCCGGCAAGGCGAAGCGTATTGAAGAAGCATTGAGGAACGAAGCCGTGCCTGCGTATACCACGAGCGCCGGCTGGCTGGGCTATGATGAAGACAAGATGAAGGCGCTGCTGAGAAAGACACTCGCCGAGGGATACAAATACTTCAAGCTCAAGGTCGGAGGTTGTCTCGAGGAAGACAAGCGTCGGTTAACGATTGCGCGTGAAGTTCTCGGCTATGACAATGGGAATGTTGTCATGGTGGATGCGAATCAGATCTGGTCTGTGCCCGAGGCCATTGAGTACATGAAGCAGCTTGCTGAGTTTAAGCCCTGGTTCATCGAAGAGCCTACCTCTCCCGATGACATATTCGGCCACAAAGCTGTGCGGGAGGCCTTGAAACCATATGGTATCGGTGTTGCGACTGGTGAGATGGTCCAGAATCGCGTCATTTTCAAGCAGATGCTCATGCACGGCGCGATTGACGTCTGCCAGATTGATGCCTGTCGGCTAGGTGGTGTGAACGAGGTCATGGCCGTGTTGCTCATGGCAAAGAAGTACGGAGTGCCCATTGTACCTCACTCTGGCGGCGTCGGCCTACCAGAGTACACACAGCATCTCAGTACCATTGACTATGTGGTTGTCAGCGGGAAGCTGTCCGTGCTGGAGTACGTGGATCATCTGCATGAGCATTTTTTGCACCCGTCTGTCATCAAGAATGGGAATTACCAAACACCCATGGATCCAGGATACAGCGTGGAAATGAAGCAGGAGAGCATGGACAGGTTCACGTACCCGGGAGAGAAAGCCGTCAGTTGGTGGACGACTGAAGAAGCCAAGCCCATCTTGACGGGTGAGAAGATTTAGACGTTTGTACTCCGTGAGGCGCTCAAAAATAAAAAATAGTATGGTCCGTGCTCCCAAGACTAGTAACAGCTTTCCTAATTCGACCGAGAAATGAAGAAGAAGAAATGAAATTTGAGCCTTAGTAGAGCACAAAGATTCTCGAACAGAAGGGCATCGCGATCTGCACTGCCATCATATCTATTCCATTGTTTCAATGGCACGTACGGTTGGTGGGTGGGGCTGTTCGAAGCTTGCTTGTGGTCTGGCAGCTACTAAGTCTCGCGGTTGACACTTTAATCCGACCCTCAGCACAGACAACGGAGTGCGTATTGAGTGTCGGATTAATCTGTCAACACCTTAGCCACCACGACTTCATCATGAACCTCTTGACTAGGTCCAACCTTCCTTTCGCGCTACAGTAAAACCCGCATGCATTTTCGAATCCCTCGCCAAGCTTGTCACCAGAATCCGACAGGCGCTTCAGACGAGCGACCATCATGGACGACGATTATGGCGCAGACGACGCTCTTCTAGCGGCCATGGCGGCGGCAGATCCTGCACAGGTAGCACGAAGGACAAATCCGCAGCCAACACCTCAAAGGCTTCAGCAACCTACACCGCAAAAGATTCAACAGCCTACGCCCCAGCGATTGGACAAGCCACCGCCATCAAGCTCGAAAGCAAGCGGCGGCAGCAAGATCGTGCAGCCAACACCGCAGGTATTGCCGCAAAAGCAACCGGGTGGTTCGACGATATTGGTCTCCCCACGCCAACGTGGAAATCCAGTTCTCACGGCTCTCAGGTCCATGCCGTGGGAATACAGTGACATTCCTGCGGATTTTGTATTGGGATTGACGACTTGCGCCCTGTTTCTCAGGTTTGTCACGCTCGGCTCTATCAAGGTCTGCGGGAGAAATGGTCTGCTGACGAAAAACATAGCCTCAAATATCATCGGCTTCATCCCGAGTACATCTATACCCGTATACGAAACCTCCAGGGCAAGTATAACTTGCGAATTCTACTTACCATGGTCGATATCCCGAATCACGAAGACTCGCTACGAGAGCTTTCAAAGACATCCCTCGTCAATAACGTCACAATTATTCTGTGCTGGTCGACTGCTGAAGCTGGCCGCTATCTCGAGTTGTACAAATCATACGAGAATGCAGGCTTTGCTGCCATCCGTGGTCAGCAGTCCTCGAGTTACGCCGACAGGCTAGTTGATTTCGTCACAGTTCCTCGAAGCCTTAATAAGTCAGATGCAGTAGCACTAGTGGCCAACTTTGGCAGTCTAAAGAACGCCATTAACGCAGAGCCAGAGCAACTGGGTATGATCAGCGGGTGGGGAGGCGTCAAGGTCAAGCGGTGGTCTGCAGCAGTTGAGGAACCCTTTCGGGCAAAGAAGGCTGCGAAGCGGGGTCTACAAGCATCTAGACAGGGCCTTGAGTCCCAACACGATGTCGAACGGGTGTCACGTTTGGAGCAAGCTGTGCCGCTTTCAACTGTGCCGCTCAGAGACATGCCTGCTAGAGCTAGTGCTAGATCGGGTGCATCACCCGCGAGAGATGCGTCAAGCACAGCAGATGCGCCAAAGCAGTTTCAGTTTCTGGATGAGGAAGACGAGGATGCAGAAGATGCCATATTAACGACTGCTCTCGAGGAACCAAAGAAGACACCACAACAGAGCGACAGCGGCTTAACAGAGCTCAAACCTTCGAACGAAGAGAACCTCAGCGGCGGTGTTGCAGCAGCCTTGGCAAAACTTCGCGACTATGACCTGTAACCAATGATGAAGCAGGAAATTGCCCGACCATGAGATGCGTCTCATGCGCTCTTATGCTGTACTGCATGACCCCCCCTAAGGAAAGATGCGCTGCAAAAATACCGAAGGCGCTGGCTGGACCAGCTCTCTTGCTGCCAAACGAGATCTCGCCCCTCCGTTGATGGTTGCTACGGCGGCCCCGCGTTGCCTGGCAGAGTAAACAATGCATACATGTGGAGTACAGTATTAGTTTTACTGGTCTACGGAGTATCACAAGTGCGGAGTAGATACACCAACGGCGCCAAGGGATAGACAACTTGAACGGGCAGTACTCCGGTCGGAGTATAGTATGCCAATAATTGAGGATGCTTGCATTTCGTTTTCGCAGGAAGGGCATCTCCGCCAAATCCGAGTTTCTATTAATTGCTCCATAACCTCAAGACGCCATGGTTTTGGATAGATGTGGGGGATAGAAGCGGTTTGGTGACATACCACCGCAGATGACGATCGTCGGCAGGAGGCGTGACATTGCGAAGTAACACCAACATCCATTACTCCAACACGAGGACTTTCCCTCATGCCCTCCGGCGCCGGCAATTCCAAGGCAAGATCAGCCTGGCGTGTCTCAAATCAGCACGTTTGATTGCCAAATTGCCGAACCTTGCTTTGTCCCCTGGGGGACGAGTCATGATGTTTTCTTGTCTCCGTTCGTGCAACCGTTTTGTGTGCTGAATGGTGGCAAGGTGGCTAGCCTGTACAAGGTACATACATACCTACCTAGGCACCTAGGAGGTAGGCACCTAATGCTTGCTTGGGTTGCATTAGACCCCTGGCAAGGTCACTCGCTATCTGCCGGACCGAAGCAATAGCTACCTAGTTACCTAGGTAGGCAGGTCGGTAGGTTGGTAGTAAGCATCCCTCATGATATCGCATCATATGACGAACGTTACCATTCGCCCGCCAGAACATTTTGTCGGTCGATTCTTAAATGCAGGGAATGTAGGGAACATCCTGTATCAAGGTGATCAAGATTTGGCGTCACTCTCTCCATCCATGAGAGAAGAGAGGCAAAAGTCCAGTCATCACATGACAAGGCTCATGGAGCTGCCTGGCCATGTCAGATGCGCCAATTTTGATAATTGGGATATATTAAACTGTATTATACTTCGCATTGCGGCCAATGTCACCTTCCTCGGACAGCTCGGCACCGCCTATGGAAGCAGTCTTCCCGGCCATTGCGAAGGATTCAGTGTGCTGCATGTGATGCAACTGTCCGCATGGACAGAGTGTGCTTTAGTCCTGGCGCCCATGTCTCGATCTGCAATTAACTCACAACCAATCCCGGCCATGCATGCCACAAGAGTAGGGCTAAGACAATGCGACATATGTTATAAATAAAATGGACATGGCAACCTTACTGCCGTTGTCATGGACCTCCAAAACCCTATAGCTGTCAAATTGGCCTTTCCGTGATCGAGAACCATCAACATGCGGTTGTCTCATAAGTCCATCGCTCTCTTGCAACTTGTCGGGGGAGGGCTTGCTCTTCCCGGTAAACGGGTTGTGGTGCCGCCTAAAGCCGATCATGGTAGGGCGCAACAAGTGAAGGAGGCCTTTGAAATCTCGTGGGATGGGTATTATAAGCATGCCTTCCCTCACGATACCCTTCTTCCTGTGACGAATGGATATGATGATGACCGGTAGGCTCCATCTCCCTATGGCAAACAATACGAATAGGAGGTAGACTAACCTGCGTTTCTGGATAGCGCCGGTTGGGGTGTTACTGTTGTCGATGCGCTGGACACGGCCATTGTCATGAATGAAGTGAAAATTGTGCAACAAATACTGGACCACATTCACAAGATTGACTTTACGACCACGGCCAAGGTAAACGAGTCAATCTCTCTGTTTGAGTCCAACATCCGATACCTGGGCGGACTTCTTTCCGGTGAGCCTGACCACTTTCTTCCCATCCCGTCTGCAAGAATTCCAAATTACTAAACCGTATCCCTCCACAACATAGGATACGACTTGCTGAAGGGTCCGTATAAGCGCTTGGGTGCTGATCCCAAAAAGGTCGAAGCTCTGCTGAAGCAGGCCGAGTCACTCGCCGACAGCCTTAGTGTCGCGTTTGACACCCCCACCGGTGTTCCCGACGGTACGGTCTACTTGAATCCCACGAAGAGGCACGGCAACTCAGATTCTAACGACATTGCCGAGATTGGAACCCTGGTTCTGGAGTGGACTCGATTGAGCGATCTGAGCGGCAAAAAAATCTACGCCAAGCTCGCGCAGAAGGCGGAAAGTTACCTTTTGCACCCCACGGGCTCTCCAGAGGCCTGGCCAGGCCTGATCGGCACTTCTGTGGGTATTAAGAACGGCAGCTTCATCGATAGCACGGGAGGATGGATTGCCGGTGCTGATAGCTTCTATGAGTATCTCATCAAGATGTACGTCTACGACCACCATGCCTTTGGCGAGTACAAGGACCGATGGACGGCGGCGGTGGACTCGACCATTGAGCATCTTCTGTCGCACCCTACGTCCCGCAAGGACCTCACATTCCTATCAGCCTACGATGGCCAGCATACGATCCCGGTCTCTCAACACTGTAAGTTTTGGAGAACGCACCGTTCTCACATCAAGAACCTCCCCTTCCCCCCCTTCCCCCCGACCCAATACGTTGAAGCTGATGCCTATTTTCCCGTGTCTAGTGGCCGCCTTTGCTGGCGGCAACATCATCCTCGGCGGCATCGTTCTCAATAACGACAAGTACAAAGAAGTCGGAATCAAGCTCACAGAATCCTACTACCAGACTTACGTCGCAGAGGCTGCTGGCATCGGACCCGAGGTCTTCCGCTGGGTCGATGCCGCCCTCCCGGCCCATGACCGCCACAACAAGCCCCCCCCAGCTAACCAGACGGATTTCTACAACAAGGCTGGCTTCTACACCACCTCGCCGTACTACATCTTGCGGCCCGAGGTGGTGGAGTCCCTCTACTACGCCTACCGCCTCACGGGCAACACCAAGTACCAGGATTGGGCATGGACCGCCTTCAAGCAGATCCGCAAGCTCGCCCGCGTGGGGGATGCCTATACCGAACTGTCAAACGTCACGCAGGCTGATGGCCGGCCGTATGTCGACGAGATGCAAAGTTTCTGGATGGCCGAGACGCTCAAGTACCTGTACTTGATCTTTGCGGCGGACGGGCCCGTACATGTGCAGGGGCAGGGAGAGAAGAACCAGTATGTGTACAACACCGAGTGCCACCCTGTCAAGGTGCGTCGATGAATGTAGTCAACTTTGGAGACAGTAGACACAGCTGGTATACAATGGGTTAGCAAAACCGTCCCTGCCAACCAAGTGAAACTCAGCTGCCTTTCCCATGGCCTCTTCCTACAGTCTGCCTCCGTAGCGGTCTTGGCCCTTGTTGTCCCGGCTCCGTGTTGACGTCGGCGTCTTCATAGACTGGCGTCATTGTGACTTTTTAAAGAATGAATTTTTTTCGCGAGTACTATTGAAAACGAATATTTTTGAACCGCGTTGAGTGTTTTACTGTCAGTGAGGCGATGTGGCGAACGTGGCTTGCGTGGCAGCATCCGTCTTGATTGGTTGCCTATGTATAGGCGAATATGAATATAGTAATGTTAGAAAGAAAAACACAGCGACCGAGCTGGATACCGCACAGAAACAAGTCGCTACACAACGAATGCAGCATCGGTGTTGCATGTGCTGTCGACCAGCATATAGCAACGCGGCCCAGGATCAGATACCATGACCATTCAATTTCAACACCTCACAAAGCAATGAATACTGCGTCATCATGACACATGGGACTGGCTACGCAATCGTCGGTGCTAGGTTGGAATATATCTTGCAGCAAGTCTACTCTAATGGCTGTAAACGTATGAATGGCCAGGCCTCAGGATATACGACCTATAAAGCCCAGCTCTCGGCCTTGACAATAATTTGGAACAAGATTAATATTAACGCCTTTTCAAAAGCCATTTCAACGCCAGACATCCCTTATGATCACAACTTGTCCGACTCCAAATTGGTTCAAAATTCCATGCTTTCACCGATGGCACAGACGTCAAACGCGCCCTGTTCGACAATGGCCTTTCTTCGCAGAGCCTCCTTTAGCAGCTTGGGAGGCTCAAGCACCTCCTCCATGGTCAGCGCCCACGTCCCCCAGTGAATGCCCAAGGCCCTCTCGCATTTCGTGTCGAGGAAGATCTCGACCGAGTCGAAGGGGTTGGCGTGCGTGGCGGAAAACGCCGCGCGAGGGCAGTAGCCGCCGATGGGGATGAGGCCGAGGTCGAACGGACCGCGGAGCTCGCCCAGCTGCTTGAACTGCGGACAGCGCGGCAGGGACTCGTACGCAGCGCCGTAGTCGTCTGTGTCGGCGGGTAGACGAGGGACCGCGCGGTAGCCCGTGTCGCCGGCGAACCAGACCGACTTGTCGCCCGACTTGACGGCCCAGGAGCACCACAGCGTGGTGTTCTTGTCCCAGAGGGTGCGGATAGACGTTTGCTGGCTGGGGAGGGCGGAGATGCGCGCCGAGATGGAGCGTTCTTTCTTGCCCGCCCTGAGCTTGACGGTCAGATCTACGTCCTCCCACCAGTCCAGCTCCGTGACGTTCCTGAGGCCGCGTTTGCGGAACCACGTTTCTAGTCCTAGGCCGACGAAGAATTGGACTTGGGGGTGGTGCTTTTGGATCTCGAGCACGGACGAGTACGATAGGTGATCGGAGCGGCTGTGGCTGATGATGACGGCATCGACGGCGGGAATGTCCTGCAGAGAGCACGGCCGCGGAGTGTACCGCCTGGGGCCCATGAAGGTGAATGGCGAGCAGCGGTCCTCGAAGACGGGGTCAAAGAGGACGCGGAGGCCGGACGGGAATTCAAGGTAGCAGCATGCGTGGCCCAGCCATGTTGCGCGCAGCTTGTCAGACGAGGTTCGCTCGGGAAGCCATTCTGGCGTTTGGACGGGCACTGTTGGCGGAGAGGTATCGGGTCGTTTGAGACGGCCTGTCAGCATCGGCCAGACAACGTCTCGTAGGCCAGACCAGAGCGCCGGGGTTCGGGAACACGAGGGATACGGGTTCTTGAATCTTGAGACGGTGCCGTCTTTGATGATGTGGTGGGGGTTCGAGACGGCTTCGTCGGGGAGCTTGGACCGGCCGGGAATTTTGGTTACCAGCGTTGAGTAATCTGGAGGAGTTGACGCGGCGGTAACTGAGGCTGACGTAGAAACTGATGCTGATGTGGACGCCATGGCTGCTCGAGGCCAGAGACGGAATGGATTATCTAGGGGCGTAGGAGTAGTGGTATAGGACGACGATGATTAAAAAAAAGGAGGTATTAAAGAAACTAGGAAGAAGGTTCGAACGAGGCTTTCGCTTTTTTTCTAGTCTTTTCTTTTTCTTTTTTAAAAGAAAAAAAAGGAAAGAAGACAAAAGCGAAAGTCCTCGTCGATCCCCGGGGTTTTTTTTTTTTTGGATAATTGTATATCTGAGCCCAGTCCTATTGGGAACCTAGGTAGGTTGAACTTACCCATGAAGAGGCGCGGACATGCGATGATCGATAGCTCCGTTTGGCATGGCGTCGCTGCAGCTCTGACAAGACGGGGGCAAACATCGTTATGGACCCCTACCCCCATACCCAGGCAGTTAATATGCCTGCGACAACGCAGCAGTCTTACAATCGCAACGCAGTCGCTCACTGTCGCTGGGAATCCGCGTTGGCGATGGTGTTGGTACGGAGGCAAGACCACGTTTCTTCCCCCTCGAATTGCACCCTCCCGAGCAACATGACTCTTGCAAGTGACATTGTTCAACGTCCTGAACCAGTTCCGTATCAATTTGCGCGGGCCCCCTGTCTTGACATCACCTGCAACCTAGTCGACAATCACATCTCCCATCACACCCTATCCTGGTCGTGCCGGCCCTCCCGATCGCTCCCACTTCCAACTAGGCACGCTCGAACTCGCACGAACTGCTCGTCTGATCCCTCTTGCCGACTTCGAAACATGATACAGCTGCCATGCAGGGGACTTGTGGAAGCAGGAGAAAAAAAAAAGCAAGGCGGTGTGATGCTCCATGTAGAAGCCTAACTTCGGGCCCTGATGCTGCGTGCCTGGATCACCAGCTTCGCCCGAGCGCATGGGTAGCTCAGCGATGATACGCAATCGCTTTGTCATCCCATCCAACCCCGGTCGAGCTTATTATTAAACAATGTTCGTCCATGATAGTACTGTAGCCAAGTTACATGACCCCGTCTTGAAATCTGTCGCCCGCGTGTGACGACCACGTTTGCCCCCACTTTCTAGCTTCATTTCTCACGCATTCAACGAATCAGCTTCGACGCGACCAACTTCCCACGTGCCTTGACTAACGGCATCCTTCATGTTGTGGGAGGGAAGGCGCCACCCCCTACATACCTCACATCCCGAGGCTTTGCATAATGAAACTCGCTCAGTGTGCCGCGGCCTATTCGTCGTCTGTGTAGAATAGTAACACGCCTGCGTATGGTCTGAGATGTACCGTTTTATGGTAGGAATACGGATCACATTTCGTACTGGTCCAAGTTCGGCTTACAATGGTATAGCCCCCCACGAGAAAAAAAGGCGCAATTCTGAATATAAATAAATGGACATGGGAGAAGCTAACCCATTGAGGGTCCTATTCATATCCATCGTGGACGGTAGGGCGCGTTTTACTTTGATAATCATTAAATACAGCAAAATCGGGACTTCATGAGGCACCAACCCTTGTATTTTCTAATCCTGGCTGGCTACGATTGATCCCACGAGTTTCACCCGCAGCATGGCGTATCTCTGTTCAGACTGTTGAATCGGACACGACAGCGCTCTCTGATCCCTGCAGCCCAATCGCATTTTTCCGGACATGTCTGAAAATTCCCGTTCGTTGACCAAGTCAACTGTTCATCCCAGTTTAACCACGATAGAAGACTAGTCATAGAGCCATCGGTATTCCACAGTAACCGTTTCCATTAAATGGCGAGGCGCTCGACCTTGTCGCGCAAAGCCTTAATCTGACCAGCCAGCTCACTGGCCTCGTTGGAGTTGATGCTGGCAGCAATGACAGCACGGCTGACGCCGCAGGCACGGCCGAGCAGCGTCTTGCTAGGGACGTAGACATAGGGAGTACCCTTGTCCTCGCAGAGAAGGGGAATGTGCAGAAGAATGGCAAGAGGCTCGGTGTCAGCGGCCAGGATGGCGATTTCGCAAGTGCCTCGGTTAAGAGCTTTGGTCACTGAGAAATAATCGTTAGCCAGGGGATACAATAGACAAGCAATATATGAAAGGCCAGGAAAGCGCATGGAATCGTGTGCGAATCGTGTGCGAATCGTGTGTTGCACAAATTGTACATACCCTCGTTGGCGCCCTTCTTCGCCTGGCGAAGGTGAGTAGCCGACTGCAGAAGATCGAGAATCTCCTGAGTGAGAGCGGCATCGGCCAAGGGCCAAGCTAGAAGGAAATGTCAGCATCCTATACCCTGAGACCACAGCGACAGACGAAGCGATCAGGATCCGGGAGTCCGGCTAAGATGAGTACTTACCAGCATTAGCGTCTTCCGCCATTGTCTTCAACAAAGGCTCGCCTGAGAAAGGTTCACGGCCGTGGAAAGTGAAGAGGATCGAGGAGAAGGCGAGAGTGCCTTTTGATCTCGCAATGAGTTAAATGGTGTGAAAGAATAGGCAGGGAAGAAAAAAAAAAAAATGGCCCGGCGATATGTTAGTCGCTGACGCCACGGTTCTAGCTAGCGTGAGAAAAGCTTGTTGTGCTGGAGTCACGTGGTGTGGCTGATAACCCACCCCCAACATTTGTTATGTGCAATTGACAAACTGTATTAAGAGATGGCAGTTCTAACGTTCACCTTTCATGGTCTTTGCTGACGCTAAACAAGAAAAGCAACTGTAAATCCTGCCATCACTCTTATCCAAGCTTTTGATTGTCGCTAGAGTTTCTCCACCAGCTTTGCTTCCTCCTTGCAAGTTTAGCAAGCCCTGACATACGGTCCTTCAATCTACGATGAGCAATTCAAACGTCTCGTCATGAATTCGATACGTCGACGGCGCGATTTCGGACCAAAGAAAAGTGTCTTGCATCTCATGTCCTTCCTTCCTTCCTAACATCAGAGGCTATCCTCGCCTGCGAGAATGTATGCTCTCACTTGGACCTCTCAACTATGAGGAAGCCCTTCGAGCTGCCCCGGCTGGTAACCCTGCCGACGATGGACAAGCTGTCATATCCAGAACTTCTCTTGACTCTCACAGCATCGCGAGATAGCCAGTCCCCTGCTCGCGCTACTGGACACTAGGTAATTAGCCGTCTGGTGCTTTGCGCCAAAACAATTTTAGTTCGCAACGTAGGCTGCTACCCTGCCGAATAACGTCATCAGCTCAACCAAGGTACTTGCTAGGGTTATCTGAAAATGCGTCGCAGTGAGTGAGAAAGTCGTGCTGCAGAACATGTACACTCCTCTAAATGTCCTGCTGCAAATCGTATTGGTACGGAGTTCATCTAGCCGGTCCAAACTCGCCAGTACAGTCGTTTCACTGTAGTTCTCAGTCACTTTCATCGATGGCTGCGACGCAGACGACGAGGTCTACGCCGTGGTCACCTGCACCACTACGAGCAAGCGAACACAATTACATCGTGTGATGTAAAGGTGATATCAAAATGTGCTTTGTGACTGTCAGACGAGGCATATTCGCCCCACGGAACAGAGCCTGCGGGAGTCGGGTATGCCGTTAGTAAAAGAAAGCTGGACTCATTGAGACGATTGAGACGATTGAAAATGATTTCTCAAAAGAAGGCCAAGAAGCTGATCGTTGGCATCCCTATCGTTAAATGTCAAAAAGCCAGATCACAAGCTGACGTTCAAGATACGACAGCGGGTTTCTTCCCTTCAAGCAAGATTGTAACACCTTCGATGTGCAAGCACAAGCCGAGTTGGTTCCAGAAACACAACAATGCGCCGACTTCTGAAAGGATTCTAAAGAATAAGATGTCATACTATGGTCATCATAATTCGTGTCCCAAGTGATATCTCAACCACCCACGCTCAAAGTGTCAATACCTAACCCCGAACGCTTTTAGAAACAAAAATCATTGCTTTAACACACACATATGCAAATATTCAGGTTAAAGTGTCTTGCCCCCATGTTACAGGTCCATCACCCGGGTATCGTCCTTACCGTCGTCCACACCAAGCTCTTTCTCGAGTTCATCCGCAACAAAACCTTCATAATCGTCCAAGTTCTTCTGAATATGTATCTTGAATTTAATGATATCGTTGAGCATGCGATCAATCTCAGTGTGCAGCTCTTCGCGGAGAGAGCTCGCTCCAAGAACAAGTTGCTCGTACCTAAGATGTCGGATAATTAGCCAAGACTGTATATAAGCGGGCAAACCTTTAACAGCACAACTTACTCTATCGTGGTATTGATTTCGCGTTGTTCGAGCAGTTGCACCGATTCAGACAAGCCGGCCCGCATTCTCGAAAGCTCCTTTTCCATCTTCTCGATTTGTGCATCGGATCCCATCTTCTGAGCTGTTGTGACTTCTTTTGTCTTTTCGTATTCTTCCTCAGCTGCGCGAACACGGTGCTCCAACGCCTCGACCTCGTTGCGCTTATCTTCAATGGCCTCCTTAATTCCATCCAGCAAATCGTGGTCCCTCATCATACGATCCATCGCAGCACTTCGCCGCTCGGAAATCTCTTTGCGCAGCAGAAGAAAATTGCTTCGAATTTGGCCACGGAGGTCCAGGTTCAAAATATGACTTGGTTGGTATCCTGTTGTAGCATCTACCAACAATCGCTCTGCGGATGGTGACATATTCCTGGAGGCGTTCAAGTTCGTCGACGTGAAATCGGAGCCCTCGTTGATGCTGACCTGGAGCTCGTAGTCTTTCTCTCTAGCATTTGCAGCAGTAGGTGGAATTACCGCTATTTGGTACGCAAGCGTGTTGTACTTGTCTACTAACCGCTCGAGTTCCTCCAGCTTGTAGCTGGCCTCGGATTCCTTTTCTGCCACCTTTTTCTTGACTTCGTCGAGTCTCTGAGTAGCAGACTCTATGCCTCTCTGGAGCCGGTCTCGTTCCGAGTTCATGCGGTCGATATCCTGCATGCTGATGCCCTGTGCGTCAACTGCCTTCTGGAGTCCTCGCCTCTCGTCATCGGCTTCTTTCAACTCTTCCACCAATTTACCCAGCTCCTCTTGCAAGACTGTGATTCTGCTCTCGTATTTTTCAGACCTTTGCAGGGCCAAAGCATTGTACTCTTCGAATTTGATCTTGTCCTCTTCCATGATCTTGAAGTGATCATCCAATACGGCAGGGTCCGGGGTCGACTTTTCTAATTCCTGAATTTCTTTCTGCAGCCGCGCATTTTCAGCCTCGAGCATCTCCAGCTCGTCAACATATTTTGCGTTTGCGTGCTCAAATTCTTTTGCCATTGCCTGAACATGCGGCGCAAGGACTCGTTCAGCGTCCTCGTCTCCCATGTCCTCATCCATGGCTAGCCAGTCTCGGTACGCAGTGCTGAGAAAATTAAAAATAATGTGGTCGCCGGTGACATCTACATTGACCTCTAGGCAAGCATCCATGTATCTGTTGGCGGCGTAACCATCCAGCATCTGCGCCAACTGCATCATCCAATACAATAGGCCCAGAAACGTGCTCCAGTTTTGACCACCTACGGCGGCCAGCTGGCTTTTTGTGATGCTTCTCTCGAATGGATACCTAAGCTGCTTCAAGATTGGCGGAACCTCCTGGTCAATGTTTTTCAGGAATCTGTGGTTTGGGTCAATGCGATGATATAGCCATTGAAACATATAGTTGAAATCCTTTTGTGTTGGCGACTTCATAACGTTTGGGGATAGCACATGTCCCATTTGCATTTCAAAATCATTCTGAGTCATGTATTCCATGAGCTCATGGCCCATCCTTTGCTGGAATGATCGGTCTTTTAATGGACGAGGATCTTTAGGTACACCGGCTGGCTGCAACGTCGTTTGAAAGAAACTTTGATGGCCGCTGAATCCGCCCGCGGCAGACTGTCTTGGTCTATAAACACTGCTGCGCCTCTCTGTGTCGGAAGAGGTCCTGGTCATTCCGGGTGTCTGAAGCACGTTGTTGAATGCGCTTTTGGGATGAGATGATGCTCTTTTGACGGAAGAAAGACCAATATCTGCGAGATTAGTCCCTGATGAGGTTCGTTGAAACATCGGCTGGCTAGGTCTCGACATGGCTAGGGATTGCCTAGACCCTGATACCGAGCGGACATGACCAGTCTGATTCAAATTAGTGCGCTTCATAGTTGAACCCGGTGGCGGAATTCCAGTGTTCACTCCGATGCCCCCAAGAGTCTGTAAAATGCTTAAGTTAGCTCTAGATGACAATGCGACAAGGACTCGTCGCAAAATCTGGCATTTATCATCGCAAGAACTTACTTCTCTCGGTCTGCGAACACTCCAGAAACCTGTGTCTTGAGACATGGCCAATACAAGTACGCTGGTGTGAGATCAGCAAATGATATATGACCGACGGAAATAGGCGCGTAAAAGAAGTAATGTTATAAAGCGAGGCAAATGCTTTATCTTGGAAAGCAATGAAGCATTGTGACCATGAATCTCAGTGACAGCGAAAGTTATGTTACTCCGTTGGAAAGTAAACAAAACAGCAGCAGGAGATATGATTGGGTAGCGTCTGCAGCCAACGTTTTGAGCGGGGCAAGCGCATTTTCGCCGCGCCTGTTAAGACACCTAAAGGGATCACGTGCTGATTGAAGCTTTGATCAACAGGTAACTACCTACCTAGGTACCTAAGGTAGGTAGGTAGGTAGTTAGGTATTTATCCGTCTGGTCTAGTAGGTACATAGGTACTTGAGCTGCCTCGGCTCTAGGACTGCCGCGGAGTACCATCGCCTCAACTCCAAAACTCCACTCTTACTGGACGCATCTCTGTTTTCTTCTCCTCGCATAAACAGATGTATTTTAGTCAACCTGTGGTCATCAGCTAAAACTCCCTTTTCAGCTTGGTGATGAAGTCGTGAGAAGAACGCGATAATCCCCGATTCCGCCATGGCGGTCCGTGAGGACCTGGTAGCCTCTGCGGTTAGTACTTGTTCACGATTCAAGCTCACGTGTCGCCAAAAGATTCAGGAAGCTAATTTTCATTTCAGGCACAATGTCAGTTCATTTCATGCCCGATTGGGCGATTGGACGCAAGACAAAATCTTCTGGAATAGGGTTCGGCTAACGTCTCATACAGTCCTGCAGGATCCCAGCGTTGCGTCGTCCTCTGTCGAGAACAAGATCTCATTTCTGCGATCGAAAAATCTTACACAGGAGGAGATAAATGTAGCCCTCGCTCGGGTTGGAGGTGGTCCTGTTCCGCCAACTGCGCAATACGGTCCTCCACCAGGACCCCCTCAGCAGTACTATCCTCCATATCCGCAACAAGCCTGGCAAGTCCCGCCACCGGTCCCGCGAAGAGACTGGCGAGACTGGTTCATCATGGCTACCGTCGTAAGCGGTGTTGGCTACGGCTTTTACTCCCTGAGCAAGGTATGCACAATTCGAAAGGTTCATCTCTCAATCTATTGGTTAACACTTGTTCAAAAAGCGCTATCTGTATCCTCTAATTGCACCCCCAACCCCAGAAAGGCTGAAGCAGGACAAGGAGTCGATAGAAGAGCAATTCAACAGAGCATTTGCGTTGGTGGAGCAACTGGCGAAGGATACTGAAGCACTCAGGGACGCAGAACAGCAGAGAACCGAAAAATTGGACTCGGCGATTGAGGAACTTGAGACTGTCATGGGTGATCTCAAATCTGCTAATCGCCGCCGTGAGGATGACGCTCAGCGGATTCGTGAGGAAATCCAGGCTCTGAAGGACGCCATCCCCAAGGCAATGGACAACCAGAAGAGCGTCGCAGACAATCGGTTGTCCGAGCTCAATAAAGAACTCACTAGTCTGAAGACACTGGTTTCGCAAAGAATGGCACCAAGCGCTACGCCAGCTGCCAATGCTACGTTCCCTCGTCAGACGGGAGCAACTCTCCCCGTTAGCTGTTCTGCCACGCCGACTACACCGACCGTTGAATCCGTGCCAGAGAGCACGAGCGCGAGCACTCCGTCAGCATCTGCCGAGCCACCTAAGAGTCTTGCACAGAATGCTTTCAACAGGCCGTCTAGCTTCTCAAGCGGTGGTCCTGCAACGAAGGCCTCTATCCCCGCCTGGCAGATGGCGGCGGCGGCGTCGAGCTCCTCTGCCGCCAAGGACTCTGAGAACAAGAACGAAGCTAGCAACAGTTCTTGAACCAATGTAGATTGAAACGAGTCGAATGTGACATTAACACCATGAGAAGAGAACGAAAGGCGGAGCCGGGTGAGGGTAGTTAAGAGGGCGGAAATGGCTCACGCTGTATCCCGCGGATGGATGGGTTTGGGTGATAACTACGGTTAGACAGCCATGGTTGTTGAGTCTCGCAGAAGGTGAACAAATTTGCTTGGGTAAAATCTTTCTGTAAAATACTAAGTCGGCATATAAGCAGGCCCGCTTGATAATATATGTATCCTTTGATGCAGTCTAAATGCGGAAGACAAGGGCAAACCTCAAGCACCCGTTTGGACTAGTTCACCTAGACGCGACATCCTTACTTTAGCCGATCCCCTTACTAGGGTATCGCGCTTCCATGTCTCGCCACCAGACGGTTTATTCGCACAACCAGATCCTGTTTCCCGGATCGGGACATTAGACTCTCTTACCTCGGCATCTTCCCCTCCTATGACTCAGAAAGCAGAACAGGATTTGATGCTGTCGCACCAGACGGAATCAAAGGTCGCCCGCGGCGCCTGAGCTCCCCACAAGGAGCCGCCAGCCAGAAGGAATCCATTCGCATCAACCTCACCAGACTTCCCTCATTCTCTACAGTATACTCACCATATATTTGTAGCTGAGGAGAAAGACCAGATAGAATACAATCAACACCATCTACACAAAAGAATCCGGCCCATGCAAACTCACCATCTTCGTTCTTGACCAACTTGGAACGAAACTCGGCGCCGTTCCATGACATCATGGCCGACTCTCCGCCACCCATCGAACAACCCGTCCCTCTGACACCACAGCACCCACGAGTGTCGTCACTATTCCGGCTTGGTCTGACATACATTCCACTTATCGTGCGAGTCTTCCTCTCTCATTCTCTCAACTTGGCTGAGACATCCCCATACTACGATGTTGGCAGCGCAATAAAGGTAGCCCTATTACGAGCCTTCATCGCACCTACCGAAGGAAGGAGCAGCACGTTCGATCGGGTGCAGGGTCGAACTCTTCGAAAGTCGCCCGTCACAGGGCGAATGTGGATCAGCGAATACACAGTTCCTGTCCCTGCAGAGCTAGAGGCCGAGTCCGTGAAAGTAGCATTGGGAGGCGTCATTGAATCGCTCAACAATCCTGACGTACCAGCCCCGGCTATACATGTCCCCGACCTGATTCCAGTGTATGGCGAATGGACGGGATACAGGGCGGGCGCGAAGACGGATGAGCCGCAGCCTAAGATCCCCGAGAAGCAGAAATATGAGGAACTCATGAAGGAAACCAGGTCTCCGACTACCATCCTGTATTTACACGGCGGGGCACATGCCTTTTTGGATCCTATCACACATCGGCCTGCAGTCAAGAAGCTCGCCAAGATCACGGGTGGAAGAGCGTTTTCAGTTCGATACAGGCTGGTGCCGCAGAACCCCTTTCCGGCGTCCCTCTTGGATTGTCTGGTAGTCTACCTTACACTGCTTTACCCGCCGCCGGAGTCATTCCATTCTCCAGTGAAGCCTGAGCATATCGTCATTGCCGGTGACAGGTGAGTCGTCTTTTTCACAATCCTCATTCGTCCCACTCTGAATCAATCTTACATATGAGGGAAAGTCGGCGGTGTTATACGATCTTATACTGACTTTGCTCCTCTCCGGACGGTTTCAGTGCTGGAGGGAACCTGACCATGGCCTTGATGCAGGTCATCGTTGGCCTCAACCGCATGGGCAAGCGCATCATGTGGCACGGCGAAGAGCGCGAGATCCCCATTCCAACCGCAGCAACCTGCATTTCCCCATGGTTAGACATCTCCCACAGCTCGCTGCCGTACTATGGCAAAATCCCAGCGGCATTTGACTACCTCAGTTGCATAGGCGATATGGGCCGCAAGGGTCTCCAGCCAAGCGGCATATGGCCTGCCAACCCGCCGCGCAAGTTCATGTACGCAGCTGACGACCTGATGACTCACCCCCTCGTGTCCCCCGTCATGAGAAGAGATTGGACAGGCTTTCCTCCCGTCTACTTCTGCGTAGGGTGGGAAAGACTAGCGTACGAAGGTAAATGGATGGCACAGAAGCTCCACAGGGAGGGCGTAACGGTGGTGTTCGAGGAGTATGAGGCGATGGCGCATTGCTTTGCGCTGGTCTTCAGCAATTTGGCCGAGTCCCGGCACTGCTTCGGCCGCTGGGCAGCTTTCATTCAGCGGGCTGTGGAGGATCCGCAGTCCCTGACCTCGAGTTCAACGACGATTTCGGCCAAAACTCTGAAAGAAACGCCTCTGGCGTTCGAGGACCTCTGTGATGTGCCTGATGAGACTATACGACAGAGAGTCGTGGACGCGGTGGCTGAGGCCAAGGCTTGGATTCCGGATAATGCTAAGCTATAGCATAGATGACGGCCAGGCGCCTGTGAATCCACGGCAAAGGATAGCAACTTGGACAAGACCCCTGGGACCCCTGGTCTTTTGCCATATAGTGCATGATGTATTGATAGGGATAATGAATCAGTCATACTCTCGTGTGATATGGAGGGGGCAGTGCATCCGTTGCATTACTATCTTGCTTGCAGTGGAATAAGGTAACGGCCTAGTTTTCACAACAGAATGAGATGAGACTCGGCGCTGATCGCGTAAATGATGTATTGTGCACGTTGTCTGTCACGGCAATTAAAATGGTATATCTATCCTAGGACGAGACGCAATAGGGTAAATCTGCCTCGGAACTGAATAAAAGTAGTCCAGAAACATCGATTTCCTACATGACCGATGCAGGCCCAGTAGAGTTGTCCAATAACACAATAGCGAGCGACATTGACCACAAGACTATTCCTTTGTTTAAGGTAATTACGCCCCCACTGACAAGCATTCCTCCGTGGCGCAATTGGCTAGCGCGTCTGACTGTTAATCAGGAGGTTGAAAGTTCGAGCCTTTCCGGGGGAGCCAATGTCCTTTTTTTACATATCCTTCTTTTTATTTTTTTTTTCATCTCTTTTATTTGGTATTCCCAGAGGTATCCGGTTAGAATGTATTGACGCAGCGTCACGTGTCAAGTCCTCCGTGGCGCAATTGGCTAGCGCGTCTGACTGTTAATCAGGAGGTTGAAAGTTCAAGCCTTTCCGGGGGAGTCGTCTTTTTGGGCAAAGTAAATGGGCGAGCATCTCCTTTGGAGGAGGGGAGAATGGATAGTCGCGGCTTTATCGGTACGTGACTTAATTCATTTATTCTCCTTTTTTTTTTCAAACTCGGGTCTGCTGTGTAAGGTTAACTCTGATACGCCGTCTCTCTGACGACAAGAATGGACCGTGAGTATTTGTTTTTTAAAAAAAAAAAAAAAAAAAAGGCCCATGTTTCCTGACATCTTTGAGAATCCAGCAAGACGGACAAAAAGCACGCATAATCACTTCCCCCAAAACACCAATTGGCCGAGTTTAACTTCAGGGACCGCATCGCACCCACGGTAGCCTCGAAAACAATGGAGCGCCACAAGCAAGCCGTGAGCACCATCGCCGCCGCCGTCCGCACCTACTTCGACAAGAAAGAAAGCTACCGCATCTTCCACGGCTCGACAAACAGCACTCGACCGCGCCCGCGCCCGGGCGCGCCCACCGTCGACATCAGCGCGCTCTCCAACGTCGTGGGCGTCGACCGGGCCGCGCGCACCGCGCTGGTCGAGCCCAATGTCCCCATGGACCGGCTCGTCGAGTCCACGCTGCGTCACGGCCTGGTGCCCCCCGTGGTGATGGAGTTCCCGGGCATCACGGCGGGCGGCGGGTACGCCGGCACGGCAGGCGAGAGCAGCTCCTTCCGACACGGCTTCTTCAACGAGACCATCAACGCTGTCGAGATGGTGCTCGGCAACGGCGACGTGGTGCGGGCCTCCAGAGACGAGAGGCCCGATCTGTTTCGCGGCGCGGCCGGCGCCGTGGGCACGCTGGGCGTCACGACGCTGATGGAGCTCCGGCTGGTCGAGGCGAGGAGGTTTGTGCGCACGACGTACCACCGTACGGGCAGCGTGGCCGAGGCGATTGACAAGGTCCGGCGCGAGACGCAGAATCCGGAAAACGACTACGTGGATGGGATCCTCTTCTCGCCGGACCACGGCGTCGTCGTGACGGGGACGATGACGGATGAGAAGCCCGACGGCGCAAGGGTGCAGACCTTCAGCAGCGCGCGCGACCCGTGGTTCTATCTTCACGTCAGGGACAAGACCAAGAAGGCCTGCTCTGCTTCGACAACCGCCTGCCCGGCGTCCGTCGCCGTCGACTACATCCCCCTGGCGGAATACCTCTTCCGCTACGACCGAGCAGGCTTCTGGGTCGGCGCCCAGGGATGGACATACTTCCGATACGTGCCCTTCAACCGCCTCACCCGCTGGTTCCTAGACGACTTCGTGCATACGCGCATGTTGTACCGCGCACTGCACGCCTCGGGCGAATCAGCCCGCTTCGTCGTCCAAGACCTCGGCCTGCCGTACGCCAGAGCCGAAGAGTTCGTCCACTACGCCACCGCCACGTTCAACATCTGGCCCCTCTGGCTATGTCCCCTGAAGCAAACACTCCCTCCCACCTTCCATCCTTACACGGGCGAGACGGAGACGGCGGCCGACGGATCCACGGTGCCAAAAGATATCCTGAACGTTGGCCTTTGGGGGTGGGGTCCCGCCGACCACGAAGAGTTCATCGCCAAGAACCGCGCCCTGGAGGACAAGTTGGTCGAGCTGGGCGGTAGGAAGTGGTTGTATGCGCACACATACTACGACGAGGAGGAGTTCTGGCGCGTATACGACAAGAACCGCGGCTGGTACGAGTCCCTGCGGAAGAAATACCATGCGACGACGCTGCCTACGGTTTATGACAAAGTCCGCATTGATGTTGATGCCGCGCGAAAGGAGCGCAACAAGGTAAAACAATCCTTCAAAGCGAAGTGGCCTATTGGTGGGCTCTACGGCATCTGGCAGGCTATCAGGAGCAAAGATTACCACTTGCATAGACGCGCAGAGTGGAAATACAAGGTTGAAGACCAATAGAATCGCGTAATTCCTGCTTTGTGCCTCCCTGTACATTATACTAGATACCATTGATTCTGAATTGTTCATGTACAACATGATGTACTTGCCAGTCGAAAGAAACATAAATCCAATAGCGAATTTCTAGCGATTAATTATATTCATATGTTTTTGTTTTAGAAAAAAAAAAAGAAAGAAAAAAAAAATCAAAAAGCCCACATGTCCTTCGCTCTATTAGACGTTTGACCCAGGAGAACCCTTTTCTTCGATTGCATTCCTTCCATAAGGTCCAACTAAAGTATTTACACAAGCCGAGGAAATTTCTGCCTTTTGTGAGTCAGATTTTCGATGAGCTCGATCGGGGGTTTGTTCGTATCATGTACCGTCTGATACGACAAATTTCCGTGATTTTCTTCCAATGTCTTCATGCATTCCTCCAACTATTAACTTCGTCATGGATCAGTCGTTTTGGCCAACCATTACATTAATCTTGCGGCGTTTAAAAGAAACTGTTGTCGGAGATATGCTGAAATAAACAAAAGTTCCACTTTGTCTATTGTGTCATGCAGAGCATGATCTAGACAATATGGCTCATTTACTTCTTGTACTTTTTCTAACATCTTCTCTGTGCGCGGCAAATTTATGCCTGAACCTTGTACTGGCGCTTGAACATGTCGTCGACCTTCTCGAGGTAATAGGTGGCGGGAATGATGGTGGAAGGGTCACCTTTGGGGGTGTAATCCTTCTTCAGATGGGCCTGGTGGCGAAGCTCACACATCTGCAAATAAACCGAAGAATGTCAGCAATGATGCAAACTCGTGTCGCAGGATGATAATTATGAAATGAAAAGACAGGTCTGCTTACGGCATCAAAGGTCTCAGGGGGAACGGCACGACGGGCTTCCAGACGAGCGGGGATGTTCAGGTTCTTGGAGATAGCCTCGACACTGCCATTGACACGGAATGACATGAAGCTAGAGGCCAAGCCAGAGCCATAGGAGAATACACCTATGCGCTTGCCCTCGAGAGACTTGGGGTCAACAAAGGACAGCAAACTGGCGAGACCACCCCAGACGCTGGCGCAGTACATGTTACCGCACATGGTCGCAACCTGATTAGTGGGCTGAACGCGATCCTGGAACTTCTTCTTGGTCAAAGCCATAAATGTCTTCTCAAGAACCTTGTCGGTCAGAGACTTCTCGTAGTCCATGTCACGCAATTCGGGGGCCACCTCGGCAAAAGCAGGGGCATCGGCGTTGGCGAGATAATCGTGGTACAGCAAGCGAGCATATGACTTTTGCACAAGCTTGCAGGTAGGAGCGTGGAAAGCAAGGTAGTCGAAGCGGTCGAGAGGCGTCTTGCTGGCATCGGTGCCGTTAGCATGGCCATTGGCGAGCCTAGCCTCGCGCTTGCAGTAATCACGGTAAGCAGAATCCAGAGCCTTGGTATAGCAGTTGATAGAGTAGTGGCCATCGACGTAGGGGTACTCGCTGGTCAGGTCAGGCTTATAAAAGTCGTAGGTGTGCTGCATGTAGGTGCCTCGCAGTCCAGGTTCCATGACGACAGGGGCGTTTGGTCCAATAAGCATAGCAACAGCGCCAGCGCCACCAGTAGGTCGAGCATTGCCCTTGGCGTAAAGAGCAATGTCACCAGCAACAACAATGGCATCACGGCCATCCCATGCCGAGGATTCCACCCAGTTAATGCTGTTGAACAGAGCATTGGTACCGCCGTAGCAGGCGTTTACTGTGTCAACACCTTCCAGGTTGGTGTTGTCGCCAAAAAGCTGCATAAGTACTGACTTGACCGATTTGGACTTGTCCAAGATGGTTTCGGTGCCAACCTCCAATCGACCAATGGAGTTGGGATCGATGTTGTACTTGTTGAGCAGATTTGAGGTAACGGTGAGGGCAAAAGAGTAGATATCTGCGAATGTGGAAAAGAAAGGTATCAGCACATAACAGCCCAGAAGTAAATCATTGATGCAGACCTTATGCAGACCGATTGGCGAGAGAATCCAGTACTTGCACAAAGTTCACAGGTAGGGGTCCAGAAGGAATAGAGTCACAACTCACCCTCACGATCATCGCAGAAGCTCATCTTGGTCTGGCCGAGGCCAATGGTGTATTTCCCGGTGGCGACACCGTCAAACTTCTCAAGCTCGCTCTGCTCGACATACTACATGCGTGGAAAGGAAGGAATCGTGGGTTAGCCATGCCGGCGACTAAGGGGTTTGCATTGCAGTTTTGGACCTAGCCTTCGCAGCTCTTCTTTTTTTTTTTTTTTTTCTCCCTTTCCTTTTACACGGCCAGCGAAGGGTACCAGACACTCACTGCTGGCGGGACAACGTACCTGACTGGGGAAGTAAATCTCGATGGCCTTGATGCCAATGTTCTGGGGACGGGAAGCCATCTTGTGGGGAAACAACTGTGTATACAGAAGAACAAAAAGGTCGCGTGTGAAAATGAAAATGGAAAATCAGATATGTTAGAGGCGTATATGCAGAGACGAGACGAGACGAGACGAGTGGGAGGAGGCTAGGTTTTAACAGCAGGCACCTTCATCTGGGCTGTCCTTTCCGTCCACTCTGCCCCTCCCACCCAAAAAAAAAAAAAGAAAAAAACCCCAGACCAGACGAGTCTCAGTCCCAGTCCAAGTCTCAGGGTTCTCTTTTCTTCCCGCGCGACGCCAACCGTTATCGTCCATCAGACTCCAGTCAGTCTTTCACCGCCCCTTTCTCAATGGCCAGCGGAATTAAGGCTGATGAAAATGAACGGACCTCTGTCAGGGGGAGTGGAGATTTGGTTGGGGCACATGGAGGCATTCGGCACGAGGCTTGTTGATGGTCAGATGCTACGGCTACGCTACGCCACCAGAACCACTTTGTTTGGAAATTAGAAGACCCTGTTGCAATGCCTGCCTCTCCTGCCGGCCATCCAATGACTTTCTACATTGCGTTCATGGAATCTGCATCTCTCGATGAAAGTTATTGGTCGTTTGTCTCTCCCACCCCGCCATTCCAGCCCGGCAATTGACATGTTGAGTGACAGGCCCCCTCAACTTTGGCAGTTGTTCACATCGATTTTCGACTTCAAAAAGAAAAAAAAAAAAAAAGAAAAGAAAAGAGGTCGCGCGTAGTACGATATCCGAGCCAGCCAGCATGTTAACCAACGACCGCTTCGTAGCACTCTTCTCCCTTCTGATGCTTAGTTAACTAATCTGTTGCCATAAAATAATGTTGCGGCGTAAAGGTGCAAGCTCGGAACGAGCTTAATCCGAGCAGGCAACAGGGGTTCGAAGACCTCTTATAACGAAGGGTAGCGCGAGTCATGATGTAATTGACCGCGCCACCTACGGTTGCATTTTCTCTGTTTTTCTTAATTTTGCTCTTTAAAATAAATAGGAAAATCCCTCCTGTTCTTTCTTAAATCTAGATCACTAGTTAGTTTATTCACAATTTATCCTCTTCTTTATTATTAAACTACAAACGTAGCATAATTGTGTAACAGTTATACGCTTAGGAGGAAGTTAAAGATATCCCGCAACTTCTAAACGCTTAATAATTAAAAGAAAGTACACCTGTTGAAAATAATAGGGCTTTTACAAGGCCAGTATCCAAGAGGGTAGTGAAGTCTCTTAGATTAGCACCTATAATTGCTCTCAGCAAATCCTTCACAGTAGAAGTAGCAGCGGCCTAAATCAAACTGTAGTGTGTGGTACTAATCACGTAGAATGCAGCAGATAGCTATTAATAGTGGTATTGCTATAGACTCGAACCTTTGGCTCAGGTGTTTAGGAGTAACACAGGAGGTAGGCGAGAGAAGCGTAGGCTACTTAAGAAAAGAGAGGGGTGTATTACTATAAATTTTCTTGGTAAGTACATACTTGAATTATATCTCTGAGTGTTACGGACCAATTTAGTGTGGCATGAATTCGTTATAAGAAGACTGGCTTGTTGCCTAGTGCTGCTTGCTGGTATTGATGTATTGATGTATTGATGTAAGGTTCCAGTTATTTGTTCTGTGTGCGCAACCTCTCTATAATAAAGGGGTTATGTGTATTATTTTTAGAATTATAAGTATTTATCTAGTAAAAGAATCTTAATATTATTGTTGGGAAGATCAAGGGAAAGAGTGTATACACTAGTATATACGGGTTGTTATAATACATTCTTCTTGATTAATACTATCTATTCTATAGAGCAGTATCAACATTAGCAGCTTCAACAGCTTCAACTTCGATAGATTCAATACCAGCAAGTCTAACTTCAAGATTCTCGATGAAATTAGCACCAATATCGGTATCAATAGTATATAGGCTGGATCTAAGATTTACTGTACACCCTTTCGGCAGTGTCGTTGTTATAAACATTTTGCAGCGGTAGTTGTTCGAAAGAACAGTACAATTTTATGACCTGAGCCTAATGCCGGGCTATGCACCTATGCAAACCATCTGTCCAACGCCAGCGCTATGTATAACCGAATAGCAAATGTTGCATATAGAAACTTCGAATCAAGGAGTCTTATAGCCGGAGTCTGAACCAGTCTTCTTGAGACTGTTGATATTGGTACCAAGCTCCGTAGAGCGCTTGCGTACGTCATCGCTCTCCTTTTCCTCCTTCGCTTCCTCGCCTGGCTTTTTATCCTCTGCCTGCTTATTGGTCTTTTTACGCTCCTCTGCTTCGCGCTCCATCCTGGCAGCTTCGGCCTCCGCCTTTTCCTGCTTGTCCTTGCGCATCTGTGCGACCCAGCTTTCAACGGCATTAATGGCACCTTTGGGATCACGCTTGTGTCTCAACAACAAGCCCTGAACCTCGGCAGGACTGAACTCCAGCGAGGGTATCTTCTCGCCAAAAACCTTGGCCTGATCGTCGACACGCTCGCTGATTTGAACAAGCTTCTTGGTCAGACGAGTTTCAACCGCAGCAACATCCAGTGCTTTATTATCTGCATTGGGGGAAGCTTCGTTGTCGTAAGGGGCATAGATGGCACGGAAAATAGATGCAGCCATGGTGCTGTCTGCCAGGCCAAATGGAATGACCATGTCGATGCGGCCGGGACGTATAAGCGCCTTGTCGAGCTTTTCGATATGGTTAGTGGTCATGATGAGGATGCGACCTTCCTGAGAGGCAACACCGTCAAGGATGTTGAGAAGGCCGGAGAGAGAGATACGGCTGGTAGGAGCGGCAGGCTTAGCGACATATGTACCATTGGTCATCTTGGCGGCGGGGACAGATTCTGTTGCAGGCAACGGAACAGAAGAGTCCTCTCGAGTGTGTGTAAGGCCGGCACTGTCAATGTCCTCGAGGAGAACCACACAGCATGTGGGAAGCCCGTGGAAGAGGGAAGTCAGATTCTCCTCTGAAGCGGCGCTGGAGCTCAAGCTGATAATGTAGATTTTCATGCGGAAGTATCCAGCTAGTGCAAGGCTAAGAGAACTCTTCCCTGTACCTGGCGGGCCGTGGAGTAAGTAACCTCGACGATAGGGGATGCCACGGTTTGCGTACCATCTACGGGTGATGGGGTCCAGGTAATCAGCCGCATCGTCAATCAAGCTTTGCTTGACGTCCTCGTCCAAGATGACCGTTGAGAATGGCCGAATAAGGCGGGACATGCATCGTTGCCAATAAGTTTCATTCAAGTTGGCGCGATAAATGACAGTCTTGCGGTCATCCTTCCTCATATGCATTTGACGAGCCTCGAGCAGCAGCTCCTTGAGGATGCGAGGGTTTCGTCCCAGGCAAGATATGCGGAGCTCTTCCTTCTCACTCTGGAACATGAAAATGTTCTGGTCACGATTTCGCAAACGCTCAAAAGTAAGCGGGCGCATCTTGTACCAGAAGAGATGAGTACCACCAGAAGGGGTGTAGTGCAATGCCTGCTTCTGAGAACTCAATGCGCCGGTAATGGCGTTGACATGGGCGTTCACCTCATCCTCGTGCTCGTCATCACTGTTATCGTCGGAATAGCTGTACATGTGACGATTTCGAGAGTTGATATTTGTGTTGGCAAGAAAGTGGCGGCAGTTGTGGGCAAACTTCTGCCGTGACAACCACAACATGACCATGTTGTATATCTCATCATCGGTACGGATGATTACACTCGACATGAGGTAGTTGTTCACGAAAATCCAAAACTGATCTTTGACGTAGTTCCATGTGACAGAAATGGCTAGTACGGCAATCAGGACTGGCATGTAAGAGTTGACATCGGCGCCTATGTATGCATTCGCGGCAGAGGTAAGCATTGAATAGCCAGGGAAGAAGTAATTTAAGAGGGCGAATGGAGGTGATGGTGCACCAGGGATTCCAGTCTCGGCGGAGGGTGGTGAAGACGCTTGCTCCATGGTCTGCTGCATGGTTCGCTTGAAGAAATCCATGATGGCGATGAAGCAGTAGTGATGTGCTGCAAGAATGAAGATGCTACAATTTTGGTGGGACAATGACAATCCGTAGCCGTGGGGGAGAGGACAATCAATACGCTGTGATCTCTTGTACGAGTAGAGATGCTTTGAAGAAGAGAGACTGGGTTGTGAGGATGATCAGACCGATCAGACCGATCAGACCGATTTATATACTAAAGATGTCTGATCGTTGGTTGCCTAGTGCGAGGAAGCAGGACTTTGAGGGGAACATTTAGAATTTTCTTCTCGTAACAGCTGGGATCACCAGGCAGTCGCCTCGCCTCGCCTCGCCTTGGATGCGGATTGCAGGGCTGCAGCTGCATCAGAACAAAGGCCTGCATAATATTGACAGGACAGCCTGCCCAAGGATCCCAAGGATTGCCTAAACACGCAGCCAACGGATTTTTGACCACGCGGCAGCAACTAACTAAGCGGAAGTGCCAATTGTCCGATGGCAGCTGCCAGTAGCAGGGGCCGTGGTAGGGAGTGGCCAGCCAGGTGTTGACAATCCGGCAAGATGACTCCTTCTCCTGCGTGAATGTGCATGAGGTGGTCAAATTACATTACATAACGGGCCCCAAGAGGACTTTTGCGCGCGTTCGTTGCGTCTGCACGGCACCAAACCCACGCTGGTATTCTTTTTCGTCTGCACTGATCTGCACTGATCTGCACTCCTCCGCAGTTTTGTGAACAAACTCCATCTCAAGATGTCTCTGGGCGGCATATCCCAAAGGGGGACGTGCACGTGGTGATGCTAACCCATGAAGCCAACCGACAATCGAATCATGCTGGTGAGTGAGCACTCAACATCTGATCTGACTGATGCTTTGCAGCCGCCGCAATCCATGCGATTTGACAAAATAGCTACCACACACGCTAACAGCTGTTTGGACGCGGATGTGTTACCTTTCTTGGCTCCGGACAATCTCGTGCATTGGCATATCAGAAAGCGTTAGAGCCGTCGTCAATACTGCCATCTGACTGTCATTCAATGCCCCCCTGTTCAGGGAAAATGCACTAATAAGCCATGGTTGGCGCTTGTACAACGTTATCAGCCTCCTCCTTGTCAAAGCATGCGGCCTGGTGAGTCATAAATAGAGGTAACGACAGTTTCTGCATCTTAGTTGATTTGGTTGACAATCCCTGATGACAACCTCGAACATTCAAGTCCTTGTGAGGAGAACAGATTTCCGCTAAAAATTGCTCAAGGCAACTTGTGATAGTTCCCTGAGTAATGACACCCCCTGATCAACTCTCCTCGCCGCCGTAGCGTCCGAGGGTCGTCTAATTTGACCCAAGCATGCATCAACCTCAGCGACAATCGTGCTTCTCTTTTTCAACAAAAGTTATCTATCTGAGTCTGGCCAGCGCTCTTAATACGAGCTTCACGTATCTCTAGATTCTGTCTCATTTTCTCCTCCATGTGCCGGTTGACTTTGTTGCCGAAATTGTCCGCTGAGTGTGTAGGAACGAGTCCCGTAGCACCGCGTTCATTTCGGGCGGAACCAGCAATTCTCTGCAATGTGATTCAGGCGCCTGCAGAGTTTGCAAGAAGATCTTGATAAATGTCTGCGCCGCAGCGCAGCCTCGGTACGAAAAACTCCCTATACCCAGGTTATAAGAGGCAGCCTTGCATCCTATTGCGGATGTAGGTAAGCACTTTGCTCAATGAGCTGGACGAGACAAATATCCTCCAGTTTCTTGATCCTGGCAGCAAAGGTTAGACAATAACTCGTCTTGAGCGCCAATGAACAGAGCTGTCAACGACGTGAGTGATGATGTGGACAGGATACCGGTCACAAAGACGAGCGAATAGGGCTTGAGAACAGATGAGCGTGTAGAAGGAGGGGAAATCCGGCGCAAGCCGCGAATATCGAGCATCGATTCCGGGGAGAAGAAGCAGTTTGCCTGATATGATGACTCTTCGGGGGCTGTTGCGGGATGTCGCCTTCTTTGCTGCGTTGCGCTCTGAACTCATGATATTGCCCTGGAAGCAGATTATCAGACTGGCTTCATAACACATTTTCTGCAGTACTGCCGAGGCTGAGATTGTCTATCTCTCCGGATCCGTATTAAAACAAGAATGTTTCTGTAGGATAAAACACCTCAGCTGAAATCGTGCTTCTGCGTTAGATGGCAATATTCCAGATAAGAAAATAAGAGAAAGGGTGATTACGCGTAGAAATTGGATTTATCTCCGATTTAGTCTGAGTGTACTGCTAATGATTCTATCTTACGGTTTCTTCAGAAGCACATTGCGCCCGGTACCCTCCATTTAGAAAGCCCATGATGATGGGTATTATGCTACCTACAAGGGCTGGTGCTGACCGGAATACGTACCATTCAGGAGCTCAGTCAGAAGACTGAGCAAAACGAACATCGTTTTAATCATAAAAATAAGGGCAGCATCCTCAGCTCAGGCCCTTCAAAACGGTCCTACATTGCTCTTGTGAATCTCAGACCGGCCCTCTTCTTAGGATAAGCTCCTCACACGTAAATGAGAACATGATTTCAAATCCATCACAATGCAACGCGCTCAAGTACTCATGGTCTTTCATCGCGTCATTCCGCCGCATCCGGGTCATCTGCTGCTCTTCCCCCTTCATCCGAAGCTCGATCTGCCGAGGCACGTTCCTGTGCGGGCTGAGGCCGTGAAGGCTCATATTCCTGAGATGCCTGCTGCGTCTCCTGTCGCCGTCTCTCGTGCTCGCGAATCAACCGATCCCCCGCTGCCTGCGTCATCCAGAACAGCTCTCCCTTTCTAAAGTCGTAGAGCATCTTGCCGGTCCTATGCCTATGATACGCTGCACTCCTGTGAGCACGAGGATATCTGGCCACAATGTAAGCAGCGTTAAGGGGACATCCCGCTGCGTAAGCGATGAAGCGCATGATGGAGCTTGGATAAGGGTTCATCCGAGAAATTAACACGAGACACTCTTCTGTTCGAATGCGTTTCGTGAGAAACATCAGAGGGGTTGTCGTCTCTGAGCTGAAGTAAGCGGAAGAGGATAAAGATGCCATGGATGCTGAGCCTGCAGATTCTGCACTGAATGTTTTTTTTTTCTTTTCTGTGGATCGATTTCCTGTGTTATAGGCGCCATGTAGATTGATAGATATCTAATTTATTCTTTTATAAAAGTATATTAGAGCATGCTTGCTGTTTCTTCTCTCGTGGACATTGATAGCGATTTGTGATACGATGCTGTCGCAGCTACCCGATGCCACGCAGCACGTGTCACGGTTAAGAATTGGCTGCGGTAGTACATTTTGGACTTATAATTACGCCTATTAAGCTGGTTGGTTATAGTATGGAAAGACTGTTGTGTAAGCTTAGGAAGCTTGACGACGTTTGTCATGTATACACCATCCCGGAAAGCCAGCTCGATGCTCAGCTAGGCAGAATGGCGTCACCGCATTCAAGGAGGAAGAAAAGACTGATATAAATCAATACACGTTTGATACTTCGGATTAAACAGGTATTCCTGGTCCCCTTCTGTTAGCCACCTGGCAGTTTCACCTGGTTCCACATGTGTCTAATCTGTCAGTAGTCGTCACTGCCAGCTATTGTGTATCCAGCAAACTGCATGCCTTCATTCTTAGTTTGAATTTCAATCACAAATTCTGTAAGTCTTCAGCCTTTGACTGGCGTGGTGACTGTGTGCTGTTCCCAGATATGAGTCTCCATTCTGGCTTCAGCGAATTGTACGGGAATGTGGTCATCTCAGTCCATGTACATGTAAGTCCTCCGTCTTCGATAAAGACAGAATCCGGGAGGCGCTGTTCTTCCCACCGAAATAGGCGGGATCTATCGCCACTTTTGGCGGTGTCGAGAGTGAGATCGAAACTTAATGCTCAGGCTCTCGGATAGAGAGCTTTACTCGAATTTGAGTGTCTGTCAAGCGTTCTTATATACGTGGCAATAGATCTGTCCTCGGCATACAGCTGAGCGGCGGAGGATTGGGATCCCATGAAGATGACTTTACCAGTACGTGCGTTTATCCTAACAACAAGTTGTAGCGGGTGGCTGTTAAATCAGATGGTACAAGTCACTAACTAGTGCATGGAAGTGCTATTATAGATCTAGGTATCCTCCATTGTGTAAGCATCTATATGTGTTATTTGCAAGCAAGATTCTTACCTTAGGATGATCCTCCCAGTCAGAGGGAATCGCATACTGACTCTCCTGCTCCTGTATTTTAAGTTTTAAGTAGTAAACTAGACCAGCTTGATTCGAGCCACTTTCCGCTGTTCAATTGGATTCTTTTCAATGTTTGATGACAAGACCAAACCACAAGAGAGTATAAAGCCCCGACTGTCAGGTTTTGAACATGATGCTTCGACAGTCAGCCTCTAGCGGATTCTTGATCAAGGCAGCAAACGTAGGCTGCTTCGAGCAGAGCTCATGTGCACCAGTGTCACATTTTAATGAAGCAAGCTAAGAAACAACTATTTCGTATTTTTTAAAAAAAAAAGAAAAAAGAAACAAAGTGCACTTCGTCGTACGATTCGCAAAAAAGCCAGGGCACCTCGCCCGCTCGGCTATATCGGAAAGAATGTCAAGGATGAAGAAGGAGCTAGTATAGGTGATTGGCTCGTGTTGACCAAGTCGAACGGATACTTAGGAAAAGCAACGACTTGGAAAGAATTCCGCCGGCCACAGACCTGAAACGTGCTACGCCATAATCCAACGGGAGCCAGGAGACCATTGACCTCTTCTTAGCGCTGAATAACTACTCTCCATGAGTGTTTGGATGCACTTGGTGGCCATTTTCATGGTACGCAACCTAGTGACCTGCGTTGCATGCCATGAGACAGTCAGTTCCCGCGATAGGAGCAGTGTGGATGTTCTGCAAAGGGCCAATTTGTCTATCTGATTGCAGATTGACTTGATGGATGGAATTTTTTTGGTCAAATTGGGGATGTGGTTTCTAATACGACGTTCCTGACCACTTGGTATGTTTTCATGTACAAGATGCTGGCGGAGAAGACACGATTGCAACGAAAGGCCAAGATGCCCGTTGTCTTTACAGAGTAGGTCATAGTAATTGATCAAGTCAATCGGTGTTGGTTGGCAGAGTTGCAGGCGCAGGACGGGACAGGGCGTTGCCTGGCAATCGGTAACTGCTTGCTGGCAAGACAGACGATGAGGAACATCTTGGGCCTCGACAGCAGCAGAGGAAAGGAATGGCCAACCGGGCGTTTCTCGAGAACAGCAGGCGCGTTTGAATTTGAAAACATAGGGCGATAGCTATTGTGTTGCTGACTGACATAGGGAGGCCAAAGGAAGCGCGCAGTTGTGAGGCGGCAAAAGCAGACTTTCCAACTCAACCGAAATCGTCAGAGTTTTTGACTTCTCATATCGGCGCCGTCTTGAGCAGGGGGCTAGTTATTGGCAGTGGCACAGTGTCCCAGTTAATTCGTCAACCGCATCGCATGACTGGCTTGCAAGGGGGTGAACGTGAACGTGAACAATTGGCTCCGCTGGCTCGCTGGCGGGTTGGATGGCGCGCGGGGGACACAGCCCGTCATGGAAATAATTTGACCATCCCCGTGGCTGGATCTAGGCCAACGCTGCCCACGCTCCCAGCCAGTAAGCCACTCAGCCACTCAGGTGTTAAGCCGTCCCCTCTTGGCCAAGCTGGGCCCAGCCTCAGCCAATGGTCGTCCCCGTCTCCCCCAGGCTTCTCACCCTGGCTTCTGCTTTCCCTCCCAAGAGCCGACCGACCGACAGACATATTTATGGAGTGCTCCGTATGGGGTGTTGAGATTGGTTGGTGTTTGTCTGGCTTTGCCTTTGCACCTGGCAGTAACTGCAAGCTCTTGCCAAGTGAACAGCAATCCGCTTCGCCCTTTCCTCCACTCCAAGCCCTAGGATCCGGCATCCACCCCAAGACCGTTATCACTCATACACCCAACAGAGATCGCCACTACAACAAACAAGAACCAATTTGCCCTGCAATTCGGTCTCTGTAGTCTCCGATTCCATCACGCTGCTTTCGGCCCCCACATCGATCAAACATTCCTGCCCATTGTCAAGCCGTTCCGACCGGTCGTTGCTGCTGACTCTCGATCTAACATTGCATCTTGATCGACCGACCATCAAAGCGCCTCATAAAGACTCAACTTCAGTTCTGACGAACAACAGCGACGACCGTCGATTTTTGGGACACTTAATATCGCCAAGACCAGGACGCTGGCTTCTGCGGCTTTTTCTGCGTGGCTCGCGTCACCAGCCTTCACTAGAGGCTGAGTGTCGGCGGCTCATGTCAACTCGACATCAACACCCATCCATCAAGTATTATACGAGTACACTGCTGCTTTTACACCAATATGCAGCCTGGTGATGGAAATTCTGGATGTGAAAGGCGGACTTCATTAGCCAGGCGATCTGTACGACAATCACAGGACGATGAATACGATTTGACAGCAAATGCCGTCTCAGATGGCTTCCGACCGTCTCCGTTCGCCGACCCAAATGGCATTTCGCCAGCCGCCCCGTCGCCATCACCATTCACTTCCAACCAATCCCCGAGCTTTCCTCTGTTATCATCTTCTATTTCTCCAGTCAAGGGCTACGATGTCTTCAATCGACCATCAAGTATTGCCAAACCTTCCCACCATCACGACTTCTTGACGCTTCGAAACGACGGGTTGATCCCGTCTAGAGACGGACAGTCGTCATCATCAAGTACCTCAACACACGTCAATTCCCAATATAACGGGGCCAGTCAGCCATCTCATCCTTATCAATTGTATCCTCAAAGAACTCACAGCAACGCCACCTCGTCAACGGGACCATTCGTCAGCGTAGAGACATATGATGGACCCCGAGGGCCGACTCACCCATATGCTCTCTACACACAGAACACCACGCCAGCAGAGGACCCGACTCAACCAGCGATTCCTGTTGGGTTCAATGGCATGGGCGATGGATATAGTAGGCAGATCGGTCCTGACGGTGAGGAAGCCGGAGATTTAATCGGACCGCTGGGGCACATGGAAGAACTTCCCCCATATACAAGATATCCTCAAGAAACGTACGTCGCCAAGCCTGTGACTGGGCCAGAAGCCTCCTTACCTCCTGTCACGGATGTCGATGCGAATAGAAACATAGGATTGGCCGTCTCGTCCCCTATTGAGCCGATTCCTGGCGCTGGCGGTATCGGCCTTGCCACGCGAAACCCCGAATTTTCTTCTACCGAGGAGGATCTACCTAGCGCACCGCATAGGGCAGAGTCTTTTCGCAGCGTGCCTTCTATACAGAGCCATCATGAGCTCAACGGCGCTGCCCGAGACTTGGCCGAGAAGCCCACCCAAGGCAAGTGGGAGCGAAGGGCTAAGAAGAAGCTATGGGGAATTGTGCCCTACTGGGCTATTTGCTTGCTGTTAATCGGCATTGTCATTACGGGAGTGGTCATGGGTACCGTCATTGGAACCATTGTCACGAAGCAACAACGTGAAGGGCCTCCCCACAAGGATAAGTAAGTCTCCACTTGACCCAGTTCATCTTGTGTATTTGCCGGATACGTCAGGTTGGCTAACGCTCAATAGATCAAGTGGTGCAAAGATGCTCTCAAACAATGTTCAGTACCTGCTGGAACGACCCGTTGGTCTCCCTCCCCTGGACACTGGTTGCTATGCATTGCCCCCAATGGAGAAATATCAGGTGCCAAAGGCATGTATTAAGGATTCCGCCCAGACACCAGCCTGGAGTTGCGATTTGCCATTCCGGTGGTACTCGATGAATGTGACGTACATTCCAGATGCAAAAAGCACGGCCGACTATGCTCTCAGACTGGCACCATTCGATGCAAGGGCATCAAGATTTATTTGGGGCTCGCAGCCACCTGACATACCTGAATTCAAAACCCTGGTTCTTGCAAAAGACTTGGGAGAATTGAATCGTGGACCGGCCTGGTATCTCGAGGTGGAATACAACAAGACTGTCATTGTCCCCGAAAACCAGCTCCAGGCTACATCGACTGAGGCCGGAAAACGCGATCTGGACGGTAGGCCTCTTGTTTCTCGTCAGGTCTCTGGATTCGACAAGTCTCGTTATATGAGAAAGGGATTCGCGGCTAGTGAAGGCGATAAGCCCTGGATCTGTTCTTGGCCAAACATCAAACTTCAAGTCTTCATCTATCCTAACCAGACAGCCACGCCAGACAAGACGACTGCATCAGCTGGGTCACTATCCACTGGATCGTCTGGCGGACCAGCACCATCGAATTATAAAGCGCCTTACACAAAATTGGTCAAATTTGTTGAGCGACGTCCTGACAGCGCCCCTCCTGCCACCTGCACTCAATATACCATCATCGACGGCGGCTACGATAAGACTCCCGTTTATGACGAGAATGGGAAGCCGATCACCATCAAGATCAACGAAGTTGTGCCAAATGTCAAGAACACCATTATAGATCGTTTCATGGGCCCAAGCTCATGGGATGGATCGTCGCTACACGAGAGAGATGTTGACCTCACGCCATGTGGCTGCGTGTCATTTTCCTGGTCTGTATAAATTATTTGGGTCACACACAAAGTAGGTTGTTGTCCCTGTTTGAATGCACAGTGGCTAGGCGTTTTATCAGGGCTGTTGATAGAGCAGTACCACACAATTGAATGGCTTGGTACATTGGGGTATTTTGAGTAAAGACATGTCATGGAGGATGCATATACAGCGTTTTGGACTTTGCTAGAATCGTGCAAGACTAGATTCAAATTATTTAGCCACGGAATTTGATGCCTGAATCTACTTTTGCCAGCTCCCTGTGGCTCGAAGTTATGTGATAAATAGACATGGCCAACTGAGGCGGGCAATGGATTTCAGCTAAGTGGCGATGCAACGAAGTGATGCCATACGTAAAGCCAGACAGACGGCTGCTGATGTGCGCGCAAGATTCCACTTGCCATTCAATTCATTCCTCACGCTCTTCATCTACTGTGAATGCCCTATCTATGGTATCCTGACCTGCCTCCATGTGGTCCTGTGGCGAGCCACGCCAGGAACTCAAGCCGCCACAAGCCAGCACAGCAGAAGACCGTCTCGCCAAGATGGCCGAGCACAGCACATCACGGACTTTGCCCGCCAATCTGCGCGCAACGTGCTCGGGACGACCCCTCCGAATCGGTCTTTTTCATCCACTGGGCATTTCAACGTGACCAGTATGGTTGTCCTCGTGGGAACCCGTCACGTTGTTGGCTGTTGGCTGTTGGCCCGAAGGCCCGGTGGCTTCATCACAGTCCGTGACCCGAATCTCGTTGTCAACAATGTCCTTTTTGCCGTCTCGGAAGTCTCGCATGAGGGAGAGGAAGACTGAATTCTGCCACTTGTCCCCGCTTTCGTGCTGGACGGACTGGAGAAGACGGCCTGCGGCTTCTGACACGGCTGATTTACCCCTCTGGGCTGCCTCGTCGTCGTGGGCTGCTTGCTCTTCTGGCGGACGCGAGGTGGCTTGGCTGGGGGGTTCCAGCGAGAGGTTTCCAATCTCGGGGGTCTCGAGATCGGTGAATGGTGCAGAGGACGAGTCGGGCTCGGCTGCGGTGGTGGATGCTGTGCTTTCTGTCTCTGTCGGCTGGGCTGCTTCTCGAAGCGCTAGCTCTCGGGCCATTTGGTCCATGGCAGCATCTACCTCGGACATGTTGCCCGCTCCGTGGGCGGACATCCACTGGGACATTTCCTGGTCGAAGTCGGCTTCGGGCATGGCCTGGGCCGCCATGCGTCCTGCTGCAGGGCCGTACATGGGTGGCCCGAAGGCTGGACCCAAGGCGGACTGGAAGTTCATCGCCAGGGACGGCCGGCTCGTCGGCATCGCGGGCGCCGTGTCGGCAGAGCGCCTTTGCTGGTGGTTTGCGAAGCGGGCGAAGTCGGCGGCCCAGTTGGCGACGTCGACCGGAGACGCTCTCGCTTGCTCGGGATAGCTCATCTGGACGGGCTGCTGGAGAGCCGCTGCGTGGACGGCGAGGCGGGTGGCTGGATCGTGGGCCGCGGCCGCGGAAGCACCGTCCATGAAGGCGCTGAAGCTGTCGGGACCTTGAGGCTGCTGACGAGCTGATCGGAAGCCCTGTGTGTGTGTGTGTGTGTGTGAGTGTGGGTGTCAGTCCCAGCTGCCGCGTGTTTTTCTTCGAGGGAACTTTCGAGCTGGACTTACACCGCGAGGCTGGCCTGCCGATCGATCCACCAGTCGGTCTTGATGATGGCTGACGTCGCGGGACTGGTGGTCCACGAGACGCTTGAACGGCGAGGGGCCGCTGCACGAGGCGTCAGCCATGATTGCAGGCTTGGTATGAACAAGGTCTTTTGGGCAGGGAAATGCTGTTGTGCTGCTGTCTCTGCTCGGGTTCGTTGCTGTTGAGGTTGTTGCAATCGGAGTGGCTCGGCAGTAGTGGTGCAGCCGATGGACTTCCGAAGAACGTCTGTCTACGTTGCGCAGGACGGATGGTTCCTGTGGGTGTTGGAAATAAAAAGATGTAGTCGTGCAATTCGTGCAATTCGTTCAGCTTAACGCGGGTTGTGGCAGAATAAAGCTCGGACATGGGAAGGGACATGACCTCCAGTTTCTCCGGCTGGCGCCGGGCACGGGGTGCCTGTGATCGCAGTCCCGCGGATCCAGATTTTGGCAGCGGCCATGACCGACGGACGTGGCAAGAGCTGTTGTGTTGTGTTGTGTTGTGTCATGCTTTAAATAGAGCGTGAATTCTTTTTTTTTTTTCAAATTCTTCTGCATTCTGTGACTGCCCATTGTCCGCGTCAAGACGCTGGAAGCACTGAGGTCGAGATAGACACTTCCTCAACTAGGTAGACAAGGCAAGATACTACGGAATACATTATAATACATACATCATCCATGCCTGCTCGAGATTCCATCTCTGGCTGACCAATCGTAGCCCACCAGCGGGTCCTGTCACGTGCCGGCCGTCGACCCATGTCCCAAGCAAGTCGTTGGTGACAGATGGCCAACAATTGGACTGGACCACTCAGGAGTCGGAGCTCAAGAGCCAACCGCTACCACCTCGAATCGCGAAACTCGCCCTGCGCAGCCCGCCAACTCAACCTTCCAAGCAGTTATCCTACCACCGCCAAACGGCTTCGTTCGTCTCTACCGTCGCCTTCTCTTCATCTCGTCTCCGTCCTGCTTCGAGATTCAGCTAGTCCACAATGGTACGATAGACCAAGCTAGCCCACCTTCATGAAGCTTGAGCTCCGCTCGAGTCCCATGGCTAACAGTACCATACAGGCTGCGCAAGTCATTGCCAACTCGGGCCATGATGGCATGATTGTAGGTGCACTCCTCGAGCTATCATATAAAAAGAAGAACCCAGCTCGACCGCGTTCAAAACCATTGGCGATCGGTTCAATGCATCACCAAGTCCTCGCGACTGACGCTCGCCCCAAAAAAAAGCATGATGCTGTCCTAGATTACTACGGCCGAAAGCTGGCTACCTGCTCCAGCGACCGAACCATCAAGATTTTCGAAATCGACGGCGAGTCACAGCGTCTCATTGAGACCTTGAAAGGGTGCGAGCGAGACTAGCCAATCTGAAAAAAAAAAAAAAAAAAATTATGTGCTTGTGAAGAAAGAGGCTAATCGGGACTGTGGACTACCAGACACGAAGGAGCTGTGTGGTGCGTGTCGTGGGCGCACCCCAAGTATGGCAATATTCTCGCCTCCGCAGGCTACGACGGCAAAGTCTTCATCTGGAAGGAACAGGGCCAGAACAACCAGTGGCAACGGATCTACGACTTCCCCGCACACAAGGCATCCGTCAATGCGGTCGCGTGGTCCCCCCATGAAGCCGGATGCCTTCTCGCGACCGCCTCGTCCGACGGAAACGTCAGCGTCCTCGAGTTCAAAGACACAGCCGTCGACCATGCTACTTTCCCAGCCCACGGACTGGGAGTCAATTCCGTCTCCTGGGCACCGGCCACCACTCCCGGCAGCATCATCAGCAGTGCCCCGGGTCCAGGGTCCATTGGCAACCGACGCTTCGTCACCGGCGGCTCAGACAACCTCCTCAAGATCTGGTCGTTTGACCCTGCGTCCCAGTCGTATAAGCAGGAGGGCGAGTCACTGACCGGCCACGGCGACTGGGTTCGCGACGTCGCCTGGTCGCCTACTGTTCTGCAAAAGTCATACATTGCCTCGGCGTCCCAGGACAAGACGGTGCGCATCTGGACGTCGGGCCCGTCTACCAACGGGCAGTGGGATGCAAAGGTGCTCAACTTTGACGCGGCTGTTTGGCGGGTGAGCTGGTCCCTGAGTGGTAACGTGCTGGCTGTCAGCGGGGCAGACAACAAGGTCTCGCTGTGGAAGGAGAACTTGCGCGGCGAGTGGGAGTGCGTCAAGTCGATTGTGGAGTAATTGGGCTGGGTTTTGACGTGGAATAGGACACAAAAAAGCGTGAATCTGTTGTGAGGACAATGAATTGAAGGACTTATCAAGATGAGATGGATTCTTGGTTTGTGGCGCACTCGCAAGGCGTTTCGAGGCACATAAGAAAAGATGGCCATGGGAATCAGCCATGGATACAATATCACCTTTACGAGTAATAACCTTCCGCGACTGAATGGCCTTTGAAGTGAATGTACGACCTGGGTACAGCCCCCTCGTCGCCAATCGGTGCATCATAAGCAGGTCTTGGGAAGACGGTGCCTGTACTAAAGCGGGCCGCTGCGCCCACCTTGTCTCCACGTGAAGGCGAAGCTCGAGGTCAGCGGCAGTGGAGCCGAGCCGCCGGCAGTCAAACATGGCCCGTATAACACATAGCAGACTCTCGGATACCGAGTACAAAAAGTCTTACTATTGTACAAAGTATGTAGACTTGTCTGGACTAAAGACTGTTCTGTTTCAGTGTGCACAAAGCTCGCCTGCCCATGCCATATACCCAAGGGAAACAAAGAGGGCGTTGCCCCATGCTAGCCTATATTGCGTTGTCGGCGTAAAATCAAAGGAGAGGGATGAGAGAATCGAATGTTATACCAACAAGGCGTGGGGGAACAACAAAAAAAAAAAAATCGAAAAAGGAAAAAAAAGGAAAAAAAAGAGGAAAAAAGACCAAAGCCACATCCTGTGTTAGCAACGTCCATTGAAGCCTCGATGACGCCTGCTCAACATGTGTTCAGTGTATCCATAATAATGAACAAAATGCTTCTGCTTTATGCTGACTACTCTGCGACGCCCTTGGCGCGTATTGGCATTGACATGGCAGAGTCCAAAATGATGACATGGCGGGGGGACGTCGGCCGCCTAACGGAGTCCTATGACGCTCATTTCCAGCGTCCACACCCGCCGGATCCATACTTTGAGCTTGCCCTCGACACCTTTGACGCTGTTCAACTCGACTCCTTCCCACCAGCATCTCCTGGCGGGCTTTCTCCAGAACAGTAATAGTTTCTGCGCCATGCCGACTGCGCTCGTACCCATGTCGTTGCCTCTGATGTCGCTGCGCAGACGAGCCAGGGCCAGGCTGCAGATGACGGCCTTATTCGGTTCTCCAGCTCGGTGGCCCCATGTATCGTCGTGGTTAAAACCGCTGTGGAAACGGCAGTTGTTAGCAGGCACCAAGGCGTGTCGGTACCGCAAGACCAAGAAAAGTCGAGGGCAGGTTACATGCTCGAATTCAAACTTACCCTGCTGTCAACATTTCAATCAAATGAGCTTCTGTGGTCCCCGGCTCATCGCTGCGTTTCAGTCCGGAAAAAATGCCGTCTTGTTGTTGTAATGCTTGGCCAGCAGCACGCTTGACTTTCATCATCTCCAGTTGGCTAATATCTGCTCGCGGGGGGATCACATAGAAATCCAAGTCTTCCCTTAGGACGATGATCCCAGCACGTTTTGAAGAGTCATCTCGTGATCCAAGTGGTTCCATTGACATGGCATCTCCATCCTGAGAGGTACCAGGTGAGGATTCCGCAGGTATCGTCTGGGCTACGTTTCTAAAGAAGTCCAGCATATACTGCAAAGATGCAGGGTCATACTGGAGGGAAATATACACATGTCAGCTCCGAGAGCATTGAGGAGACCCCTTTTTCCCAGTTGGACAACGATCTTGTGTTAACTTACATCAACCTGCACAGCATCATTATCAGAGAAACCATTCAAGTGACCCTCTGGAAATAGCCCATTCGGAAACAATGATAATAGCACAAACTCGGGAAGTGTCAACAGTTCATCTCGTGACAGAACAAACCTGGTACCTCTATCGACATAAGATTAGTGCTGTCCTGACGTTGTAAACCATCACAGCGTTTCACTCACCGAAGGTCCATGGAAATTGTTTCATCGGCACCAACATCTGCAATCAATTTGTTAATTTCTCGGTACTACGATGGCTCTCGTCGTGCATCTGGACCTCCAACCTACCGCCAATTGCATTGATGGGAGGGCCTCCCTGCTGGACCTGAGTAATGACGCTGGCAGCTCCTCCGGCGGCTGACATGATATAGGTGAATGCCAAAAGAGGACTATCGCCCTCTTCGTAAGCTGGAGGCGGTTCTGCGTCGTCGTCCTTCCGGCTTGATTCGCCTTTAGTATCGCGTGGGAGGACACGCTTTGTCTCACCAACGGGGTCGTAAAAGGCTCTTGTAGAGTTCGACTCGAGCGGTGGGCTGCTAGAATATGCCGGTGCAGCTACAGACCCGGATGCACAGACTTCGGTGGTGGATACAGAATCTACAGATTTTCCAGACGATTGTCCAGTAGAGTCATGGAGCGGCGAAAAGAGAGAGGAGAAGGGCGGGGGCCGGGAGGAAGAAGAGGCCTCGGAGGCGGGATATTGGGGTGGCGGCGACTGTTCTGCTTCGTTCTCCGTTGCGGCTGTTGCGATGGTATCGTCGGGGTTATGTTTGTTGTCCTGTTCGTGTTCACAACACACGAGGGTGGCAGCAATCTCCAACTTCGAGGACTCTGCCGGTCCGGTAGCTGCGGTCTGTAAGCTCGACAATGCGGCGGATTGATCGCGAATACCGGGCGTCGCGGTTGTGCGAGGAAATTTGGACAAGACGGAGAATGCGGGCCGACCCTTCAAGCTGAGCGACCAGCAACAGCGATCCAAGAGCGAACTGCAAGGCAAGGCAAGGCAAGGCAAGGCTGGGCCTCGATGCTTGAGATATGATTATGATGAGGACAAGGAGATTTCAAGTCGGTGTGAGCATGGGGTTCGCGAATATACGTGGGTCTGCATTCGCTTGCAAGCTGGTAAATCGGAGAATAGAGGTTGCGATGGCGTGGCAGCAGGGCAACAGGGCTAGGCGTTGGGTATCATCTGAATGAAGTTGATGATGAGATTCGGCCAAATGGAAGGGACAAGACGAAGGCGGTGGGCGGCGGGCGAGTGTGGCGCTTGTGGGTGTGGCGCTTGTGGTTGTGGTTGGTGGATGGGCGGGGCGGGGCGGGGCGGGTGGTGACAACAGAACCAACCCACGGCTAGACCACGGCTGGACCACGGCTGGACCACGGCTGGACCACGGCTGGACCCTTGTGATTGGGGGAGGTGCGACGTTGCGTCTCCAATGATTCTCCAATGATGATGGCTGCCGCGCAGCGCACTCGAGGTGCCTGGACGCTTAACTTGTCACCAACATGGACTCTCGACACAAAGGCCAAGACATGATTCAGAACAGATAGATAAGCATCAGCGCGCCCATGACGATTAAAGCCGCCTCTTGGATTCCAGTCGACTCTGCGGGAGATACGTGCGACTTGATAGAGGCGCTATCCCCACCTTCTCCTCTTCATCATCAGCATCATCAGTACCGTTATATCACCATTCCGTACATAAACTCACAGGGTCGGATGGATGGTTCCGAGGCAACCGCACAAGTTGGCACGCAGAGAATTACACTGTCTCGGTCGCCAGATTGGTCGTGGCAAACGCACCAAGACCGACTACTTTCAAAATGTTGGGCTCAATGTCATGTATCCATCACACCGGAAGCATGGCCCAGTCACGAGTTTATCAAGCTACTCACATTCTTGTCCATTGTCCTAAAGCTCGTATATGAAGTCTAATTTCTAAAGCCACGGGGATGCAAGCGCCCAGAAAAGAATATTCATTCTTGATACATATTTGACATCTTGCACAAACCCTTTTTTTTTTTAAAAAAAAAAAAACCTTCTTGTTCGGGCTGCCCAACAGCCACAGCCGTGACGGGCACTTTGTCATGGTATGCTGCCAAAAAAAAAAAAAACAGAAAAGAAAAGAAAAGAAAAGAAAAAAAGACGAATCCTTTACCGGTGTCCTTATCTATGCCTTCTGACAAGATCAAGGCCTGTACCCATGCTCAAAGTCGTGTTGAAAGGAATCTGAAGCGGTTGTTGTCGTCATGCCACACAACGTAGGACTTGTCGCACTTGGAGCTCACGTAAGGCCACCCTCAACTGTGATTGCTAGCTGTCTGGTTGACCTGGATAGACGCACAGGAAAGTTTCAGACCAGTCATGGTGCCGTCAAACAAAGCCCTTGGCCAACGCGGTGAGGACGGCTTGACACTTGCCTGTGAACTTGGGTTCCACGGCTGCGCCGTCCGCCCATCCATCTTGAACTTGGTGTCACAAATAGGACCATCGCAGCTGGGCAATGCATGTGTATTGGCACAGGGTCGTTCCCCGTGATACTGTAGCTGAATCTGGACATTTTGATCCCCCCCGAGGCGCACACCGGTCGAAGTCGGTTCTGATATTGAAGTCGTCTTCGTCATCGGAGCTCAAGTAGTCTCCGCTGTAAGTTAGGGCTTGAACGCCTTCGATGTCGGTCAGTCTAGAAGTGTGAGAGTATGCCGTATCTTCCATCATGCCAGCTTTATTCACGCTGTCATGTTTTTTTTTTTTGTGAGAACTTGACTGGGAAAACTGGATGATTGAAAATCAAGTCTGATTCCATCTCCACTTCTTTCGTCCCCGTTGTGACGTATAAGGGTTGGAAAAAATGTTTGGTCCGAATGGGATCTGAAGGCATTTAGGTCTTAATATTGAGGATCAGTTGAAGTGAAGGTTTTAAGATGCGGGGGCACAAAAGTCAAGACTTCCAATTACTACCTCGTGAACAAAGCTACGGATGGAAAAAATTAAAGACTGTAAGAACAGAGGGCGGGGAAAAAAAACCAATAACCAAAATGCACAGCTTGATCATGATACATGGAGAAAAATTAGAAAATTGTAGACTTAGCCGCTGTGCCGTACTCAGAAAACTTTCAGACCACGTATGAATCGTCGGAAGCTCGACGGGCGAGGCCCTTGCGAATTTGTCTTTTCAGCGACAAGATGATATGCTTGCAGAGCATTCACTTTGAAGGCATGCTGGCCTCCCCACATCATCAGGCGAAACACACGATACGTTTCCTCCCCCCAGCCAGCGATGATGGCATCCCTAGCCCGGTCAAGACGCTTTGCCCACTCCAGCATCGTGAGGTGATAATCCTCCGTCTCACCTTCTACCCTCAGCAGCGCGAAACCATGATTGAGCAGCTCCCCAATGACATCCTGCACGGTCATGTACGTGTGCGATCCCGGCCAGATGTAGTCTCTCGCGAACGAACTGACCGCGTACTTTTCCACAGCGGCAGCACCATCGAGATACATCCTCCCGCCAGGCTTGAGAAGATGCCACGCCTTGCGTCCGAAGCGCCTGTAATCAGGCATGTGCTCAATGGAGCCCAGCGACACGATGTGATCGTACGGCTCATCGGGGCAATGGTTGAAGTAGTCCTCCACGAGCACGTCGCCCATCCAGTTGTTGTCGGCGATGAGCTTGCGGATGAAGCTGGCGCCGTTGGGAGCGAGAGTCAGCGTCGTGACACGTATGCCTCTTGGGGCACAGTACTGCGTGACGCCCCCCCATCCCCCGCCGACGTCCAGGATCCTCATGCCGTTCTTCAGACCGAGCTCAGAAAAGATGCGCTCGAGTTTGTGCTCTGACGCTTCTTCGATGCTCTCGTTGGGCGACTTGAATAGCCCATGGGAGTAGAAGCGGAACTTCTTGTCGATGTAAGCCAGGTAAAAGGAGTCGTCGCGGTGGTAATGAGAATTAATGGCATGGAAGTTCGTCTTTGTTGTGCTCCGAACGTGGTCCCAGAGGAACTGCAGCTTTTGGCGCAGAGGGACCTTGTCCTGCAATGTGTTTCTGGCGCCGAATAGGGCGCCAAAGTCACCTTGTACGTCAATCTCTCCCTTGATGAAGGCCCGCCCTACGGCTAGTTCCACCATGGGCGTCCTCAGAGCCTTCTGAGTTCGGAAGATGACGCGGAAGACTGCTGGTCCTCTGCCTGTTCGGACGACGGAACCATCAGGAAGCTCGATCTCCCCGGGTGTTTCGAGCTGGGCCAGTAGACTGGCCAGACCAATTCGGGGCAGCCTGCCCGTGGATGTACTCTGGGACATGGCTCTTGACAACAGACTATTCGTTATATCTAGCTCTGTTGGTCTGATATGGAGACCAGGTGGGAGGAATCTGGTATATGAGGGACGCCCACACCGTCCCGCCCCGTCTCATCCTTGGACAATTTTGCACACGGCCGTATCTTCGAGAACAAGGCTTTCTTTACTGTTGCGCAATTTACTTGTCTCTTTCCCCGACTCAATATCGGCGTAAATTTGGTAGACATGGCTTGCATATGGGCTTGCTTTGTCCTCCCGCACTCAGACAAGTACCAACCTGTGAGCAAACGCAGGGTGGGTGTTTTTTTTTTCCTTCGAGTTCGACAATGTGACATTGTACAAGAAGAAGAGATCTCCTGTGACCGAAAATTGAAAAATTCGTAAGACGAGCTTAGAGGACAAATACCCTCTGCGTGCTGATTGCCCATTTTATCTGGTTTGTTTGATAGAGTCGGCCCCTCTGAAGATAACTTTTTCGACACATCGCCTTTTCTCGTCCGAAGCATGTCAAGCCTGACGTTGACGGATTATAAGGCCGCTTCTGACCGTCACCCAAGGTAACACTGGCCCATGGAATGAATCATTCCCAGATCAGGAAGTCAGACTGTATTTCCCGCTTAGCTTGATGCGTTGTCCTCGGTATTACTTCATGTTTTCATTGGAACACTGCAACGGGGATTTCTCGAGCGTTTGTCTAAATTGCCGTGTTCTGCCTTGGTGTAGTTGAGCATCGGATTCAAAGCACAGCGTACACGAAGACGGCGAGACATTCTTTGACTGACGACCGTATGACGCAATCTTCTGGGTGGGGACCAATTTTCTCGAAGAGCTTTATACGACAATGCGCCAGGCTGAGTGGGAACCTGCCCGTTCTGATAGTTGGGAAAGACTATGACTAAAGATGAGACCTTACGAGAACACCAATACCACGTTGGCTTGATTACCACTGTCAAGTGATACGCTCGCTTGTTGTCGATTATTAATTGATGGAGATAGTCTGCTTTGGTCTTTGAAATGTATCAACTGTATTATAAGCATTCAGAGTCGGGAGCAGGGATTTGCCGCCCTCTCCGCCGCGAAATCGTCAAGCCCTTTCGGTCTTCAGACGTGTAGTTTATCGGAACAGCCCTCGTGTATCTGGAGGCTTCCGGTCATTTTGTTGAGGGCGAAGTCAAGTCGTCTTGGGAGTCGGTCGTGTCTTGATTGGGGCCTGAAAAACGACGATTTGACTGGAATCAGTCACATAGACAAATCCATTTTCCCTGATGGTGGACGAGGTCTCTTGGAAAGAAACTTGCGCGGAGTGCGTGACGTTGACCAACTTGGCTAACCGTCTCAAAGGTAGGCGAGCACAGAAGTCATTAGAACGACGAAATTGTCAAAGAAGGTATAGGCCAGCTTTTGAAGGAGTTGCGCCGCCTTTGTAAACACTGACAGCTCTAATCCGACGTTCATCCCTTTGAATAATTCATGGACGAAGACTTTTTGCTGATACAAATTGCAGTCGGCTTGTCCACGCATGAGCTTATAGTCTGTTTGCGCAAGTCGCCGTTAATTACGATTCGCGACTAGAGCGTAGTTGGACGGCCAGTGTTGAATGTCGTGACCATGATGCTTCGGTTCGTCAATGGACTGAATTCGTGGGCACGCACGGACTCTGAGGACCGAGCAAGTATAAGAGTGTATGCCTTACTTTAGAACTTGACGAGAAGGTTTGACATAGTCGCATAGTTTTCGTCGTTATATCGGGCTTCCTCCATTCATATCGATCCGACCCCACAATCACCAAAGCCATAACACTGAAGTCAGTCCATACAACAGCTAGATCACCGTCGCTGAGAAGTTTATTCCTGGCCGACCTCTTGGCTAGTGGACTTGTCATCTACCACCCACCAGTATGTCTTTCGATGGGCCTACTAGAGCCTAGATTTATTATGATATCTTTAGCACACATAAAACCAGAAAGAATAGAGGAAGTTTGTGGCAAAAATAATGAAATCAATTAAAGTCAAAAGAAGTTTAGATTCTTTCTTTGTTTTTTTTTTTTTCCCAAGAATTTTTCAGGATATTATCTTAACATAGTGCGCTACAACGCACTAAGTGCAGGGGTGCTGTAAGCACATCATTTTATTGGGTGAGTAATCGTGGGAAGGCGAGTTTCTGCATGTTGGTATAAAAATCTGTCGCGTGCTACATTAGTGTCGCTTTCACATACGCTTGCAAGCGTCTAAGTTCAAACTTATTGGTGGTTTGCTGGTCGTCTACTGACGACAAAGCTCCGGCAGAGGAGGAAACACACACGGCGCCATGAGCCCTTTCCAAATGCTTCTTCAAGGCACTCGTCGTGCCAAACTGCGAGTTCTAATTGCCGTCAGAATTGATCCTGAATTAAATCAGTATTGAATCTATACTTACAATACAGCACAGCGGGCCCGTCTCGATTTCCATGCGGCAGTATCGCTCACCGTGTCTAACGATGAGCTGGCCCTGCTCTATTGTGTCGTTGTGTCGTATGACAGCAGCCCAGGGCGTGGGTTTGGCGCTGTTGTTTCAGATGGCACTGAGATGGTTCCTGGTTCCTGTCGAAGTGGCTCGGCGCCCAAGCCACTGTGACTAAAGATATCCTGCAAGTATTCCGTAGAGGAGAGTCAGCTGGGTTGACTCAAACTTGAATGCATCCCAGTGGATACGGCTCGTTGTGTGGCTCGGGGCAGATTGGTCGCGACTGCCGCAAGCCACACAGACGGAGCTCGATCCATCAAAGAAGGTTTCGTTTCAGGTCAGCAAGCCTAGACCACATGCAATTGGTCTTACCCCTGGAAAAGATCCAAGATTTCATGGGCCTGCCCCGGGCCCCGGTAAGTGGGTAATGAAGACAAATTGATGAAGAAGTGTGTGAGCCATGGTCACCTAATGAATGACATGGAGCTGATCGCAGGAAGAGGCTGCTTTGCTTCGAAGGGAATAAGATGTGAAGACAACACCCATAGCCACGAAGCTATGGGAGAAGCGACTGACTGACTGGCTGGCTGGTGGACCAACTCGGGTATGCAAGTGCAGGTGCTGGCACTGGCACTGGCAATGGCAATGGCAATGGCGGTGCTTGGCAGGGACAAGAAAAAACGTAAAGGACGGAGTAAGCTTTGTTTTTTTTGCAAAACATATCAAGGTATCAAGATTGCAATCGTGGCATAAAGCCTCCCTCCTCCCCCACCGCCCCCTTCCTGACTAGTATACTGTCTTTGTCAAATCCGCCAGCCGCGGCTGCGTCTGCGTCTGCGTCTGCGTCTGCATCATGTCATGCCATTTGATATCAAATTGATAGACGGGAGGAATCATAGCCCGAGAGTCAACAAGCCCAGCTTCGCGCCTCACTTTCTGCACTGTTCTGGTCTATTCTACCCTGGTCTCGATATTTCAAGTGCGTGCCGCCTGCCTCAAGACGGGGGAACCAGACCCTTTATTCTCACCCTCCCCCTCAGCTTCGTGATTGGCATGGTAGCCCTGCCCTGCCCGCCAAACAGCCGCATCAGGGGCTGCAGGCAGCCATTGGAAGTTGTGTATCCCATCTGCAAATCTCCAACTCCTCGACCATGATTGCTCTCGAAAATGGTCGATCCAGAGCCAAGTGGTCGAGGTCGACCATCTTGCAGCACATGTCACGGCGGCACTTCCGCTTCGTCCTCGTCGCCGTCTTCTTCGCCCTCGGCCTCGTCATCTTCCTCTACTTGGTACGTACGCATACCCCTCGAACCTGGACCATCGAGACGCTCGTCCACGACCATGATACCACGAAACTACGCAAACCGCAGCAGTCGCTATTGCCCTTCCCCGAGTCTCCCCAACAGCCGCATCGACAGAAAGCACACGATGGAAAAGAGCGCCCGTGGCTTGCCGCTGTCATTTGCGCTGCACAAGATGTGGAGCGCCGAATGCTGATACGGTCGACCTGGATGCGACTTTTTCGTGATGTCCCCTTTGTCCCACGTTTCGTTGTGTCAAACCCAGGGCCTGGATGGAATGAGACACTTCGGTACGAGAATAGAACATTTGGGGACATGGTTGTCCTTGATCATCTTCCAGAGGACGATGTCACGGCGAATACGATTAAAACAATGGAGTTTTACAAATGGCTTCTCAACAGCGGCCACAAATACGAGTTTGTCACCAAGCTAGATACAGACTTATGGCTGAACGCCCCTGCCTTTTGGCAGAGATACCTGGCTCCGAGGTTGTCCAACAGAACCGGCCGACTTACAGCGACTGTGAATCGGACAGTCATCGGACAACTATACTTTTCCGACTCAGGCTACAACACCTTTGCTCATGGATCAATGTACACTGTGACTTGGGACATGATGCAGTTGCTCGTGACTCTGCAGGAGCGCTTCAACGTGATCACGGGCGAAGACGCCACGGTCGGTATCCTGATGCACAAGGCTGGTGAGCAAGCGAATTTTGTAAACTTGCGCGGCGACGAAAAGTTCGACTACGACGATGTCGACTCGCGAGGCGACGGTACCGCATATGCCAGGGTAGATACGCATCCTCAGTCTAGAGTGCATGCGCTTCATGGCGACGACCCCATCGCCATACACCAACTCAAGGATAAAAAGCTGTGGATGAAGGTCGCCAGGTGCTTCACGGAGAAGGGCATCAAGCCTGCGCCACCGATGAGACAATCCCAGCCCAGTCCGCCCTTCCACGTCCGATGGAACGATTTTCTATATTCCATGGGCCTATCCAACGCGTACACGAGCATGTTTGACATGATCCCGAAGGAGCTGCTGCGGCACGAGGAAGATGGGACCTTGATATGTGACAATATCTGGAATCTTGGCAAAACCACGAGGGGTTTTCAATAGCATTGCACGACAGGGAACAGGGGGCGATCATGCGAGATGGAGTTAGGAAAAAGGTATATGCTTGGAAGGATGAAACAAAAATCATCTGCGGACTCGTTCCTTTCTTTCTTTCTTTTTTTCTTTTTTCCAACGCTTATCATTACCAAGCTAGACATACAAGCGATAACGAGGCGCTTGGGGCATTCGGCGGTTATGCTGCATCTACACCAATCTTTCTGTCGGTATTTCTTTGTATTATTAATACTGGGCCAATGAAACAATTTCTGTCGCCAGACTTGACATCAGTTCTGAGGGAAATGTATGACATTGATGCTTCCCACCATCTGCCTACTTGGGTAATTAATCGATGGTAATAATTTGTCTGAACGTGAGTAGGCCGGATCTAGGATTCTCACGTAACATGCTCCTTTGATTGAAAAGTGATGAATGTAGCGTAGCACACAGATACGGACCCTAGCTACTTCCATCAAAAGAGATCTTGAGGGATTAACACCTTGTACAAAAGAGAGGAGAGGTTGGCTCCCCTTATAAGGTTTCCACATGTAATCAAATGAATATTCGCTAGAAGGCTCACCCGCCCTATAACAACCTATGATAGTTCGTCACAGGGATCACGTCCATGCATCACCCGTACTCTGGCCGCGCCCACTTCACCATCCAGTCCGAATGCAAAAACCTGCTGCAGTCAGTCGCTCTTCAGGCCTATACCTGAGCATCCAGACAAACATATCCAAGACAGCCGCTTCTTCCTCGTCGCAAAACATGCCCATATGACGATCCCGTCGCCACTTTGCACGCGTTTCTCAAAGGCTTCTTCCATCTTCGGCCATACGTGTCGCCCGGCCGTGGGGTGCTCCGCTGGCGTCAAAAAAGTCTGCCCGACCTTCCCACTTTTCGAACCAGTCGACGATCTGCGAAACGAGCTTCCGGGAGTCGGAAATCCACTGGTGTATGGGCTGTCTTTGCCTAGACGAAGCTCTTCTGCCGGGACAAACGACCCTCCAAAGTCGCTTGGAGGAATACGTGCATCTTGTAGCGTAAATTCATGTGGCTTTTTTTTTTTTTTTTTTTTTTTTTTTTTTCCCATGCTGAGTGGCACCACCGCTCTTGAAGGCACGTTAAGGGTAAGAGGACGTCCATCCAAACGTCTGACGGGGTATGAATCAGGTTCGCCGTGTTCCTCGCGGAATTGCGCCAACGGACAGCCGAATAAAGTCGTGTTGTGCACTAACCAGCACGTTACCAAGATGGATATCTAATGGATGGCATGAGTACGGCTATGCCGATTTATAAGCGTGTCACGCACCTCCATGGACGTAGCCTCTAGGATGCACGTAGGCAACGACAAGAGTGAGCTCGTAAAGCCATGGCGCGAGCAACTTCGGGGCGAAACAAAAGGCAAGGAAGTCTCCCGAAAGTTAAGTTACGAGACGCGGGAGCTGTAGTGTAGCAAGGGTGGGAGGGAGCCGTTAGAACCTTCAACCCGGAAGTCATCTAGCACCCGTGGAATAGCCTCGGCAGCCACTGCAGCTTACAAGAGTGGCCGGTGGCTCTTGAGAGTACTGCAAAGACGACTCTTTGCCAGGGACGATGTTGGTTGCATGTTGAGATTCTTTGAGTTCCGGCAAGGCAGCTGAGTCGCAGCTTGGCTGATTGGCCAGTCGGACAACACGGCTCTCAAGTATATATGCCTCAAGGTGCCAGCTGCTGCGTTGAGACACAACGCATATGCTACGACAAAGGCTACATCTGCTACTTGCAGGGCTGCTGTCCCGTTGGTGCGACGGGCACTAGGACGCTGACCAGCGGTTGTCCTGCCGAGAAGCGCACCTGCGGCACTGTCTGTATCCCCAGCTCGAGCGTCTGCTGCGACAATAGCAGCTGGTGCGATTACCCCAAGACGTGTGGGACAGACGGAATGTGCACTGGCACAGCGATAACCAGCGCCGTGTCGAGCCCATCATCAACTTCATCCGATACGTACGCCATATCCTCACCCACCACACAGACGGATTCAGGTCCAGCAAATGCGACTGGCGATAGCAACCGTGCCGGAGAAAACAGTGGCTGCAAGAAGACTAATGTAGGGGCCATTGCCGGTGGTGCGTTTGGTGGTTTGGCAGGTCTGATGATGATTGGCGTCGATATCGTGCTCCTCCTCCGTCACAAGAAGAGGGACAAGGACGCAAGTCAGAACCAGCCGCTCGATTTTCAACAGCAGCAACCTCCTATCCCTCAGCAGCCCATGTCTCCCTGCAGCAGTACCGGCAACGACCATCGCCGTATATGCCCAACACTTTGCCATTCCAGGGAACGGGCTACCCGCTGCCTCAGGGATCGAGGTCCCCTTACAAGGCTATTATAACACATGCTCTCTTTCCAATACAGACCACAAGTTAACACCCCGACAGGCACGTACTTGACCGATACTCAAGCACGTGCTCCGACTATCAGCCCGAGACACGATGCCGTCCTTCTCCACCACTTCTCCCAGCAGTCTGCTAACGGCGGGCAGTCAGCCGGCGAGGCCAAACAGTAATCATCGTGGCCAAATGCACGAAATTTCATAGAAGATTGCAGGGGTGGCCTTGTCCAAGGTTCAACGCTCGTCATTTGTGAGCCTGATGCGGAGAGGGTGAAGGGTGACCGAGGGCCATCTAAAAAAATATATATAACCTGACTGCGCTAACACATATTGGCGTCTTCCAGGTAGTAAATATCATAGTATCACATATTAAAGTGCCTAAGGTAACAGAGCGGATACCAAACAAGTCCTCAGGTGGTGGTGAAGTTAAAAGTGGACTGGGTATAATAACATCGGTATATTCCGTAAGTTGAGAGCCACTTGATCAAGCGAGGGATCTTGCCGATGACTTTGTGGAGAGCCATGACGTCAGTGCTTATAGTTACCACGATTTTGAGGCCTGTACTTGCGAAAACAGATAACAGCCGAGGTTCAACAACCTTATGTAGAGGCTAGTCACGGGATTATCAGCATCGATAGTGGCACTCCACGATTGGTGCACCAAGGAGGTGCGAGCAAATCAGGAACCAGCGAGGAAAGAGTGAGGCCCAGACTTTTTTTATACCACAGGTGTATACATCGGGATAATGTGCTATTCATTTATTCGCTGTCACTATCGCCGAATATTGCCCACAAAATATCTTCGTTTGCCGTCTTTCCCTCAACAGCATCATTTTGATCAGGATCCACCACTACTGGCTGTTGAGAAGCGGGAATCGGTATTGCTGTCCTACCAGATTCATCAGCAGGGGGTGGGGCAGAGGCCATAGAAATAGGAATAGAAGGTTTGGCGATAGTGTCCCAAGAGGGCATTCCCCGGTCCGCATGTGTCGTCGAAGAGGCACCATTGTCAGCTTCATGGTCAGGTCTTGAATGCGCTGGCGCCCGAACATTGAATCGCTTACACAGCAAGCGCGTAGGGTAGAAGTCGGATACGGATCGTGTCATCGTCCCGAACATGCCCATCCTAGCAGCCTCTTCAGCCGGATCGGTCACCTTTGTTTCGGGTATGGACAATAATCCGGATTTTGGAGTGCCTTCGTTTCCAGTGCTGGTTGTGGGATGGAGGATGGTTTTGGAGGTGGTAAATCTGGATGCCATGAAGCCTGTCATAGGCTTGAAGATCCTAGCACAGTTGAAGAATTCATTCATTTCTCGTATGTACTCCTCGACGGTCATTCTAGGTGGCATTTCAGGAATGAGTTGGCCAGGTTTGGCTTGAGATATGAGGTATCTCCTATATCTTCCTCGCTTTGCCTCATCATCTGCATAAGGGCCGCCAGAGCTTCGCGACAGAGCCGCCGCCGCTGTCTGTTGGTCAAGCTTAGGGACCTGCTCCCAAATTGCTTGTTGCTTTTCTTCCTCTGATAAGGGAGCGTGCCCATCGGGTAGCTCTCCCAACCCGGGCGGTAAATTCGCATTGCCTGATGCGGCAGCCAACTTATCCCTGGTGGTCGAGGAGATGTAGTCGAATACGGACTTTCCAGGGAGCGCTTTCTCACCGAGCAGGGCAGCCCGAGATCTGGCATCCAGAGTAGACGCTCTGGCAGCATCCGCTGTTGATTCGTATCCTGCAGTGTGGTCTTTGGTGGACGGGTCTCGAGAGGACTTCCAGCCGTCTGGAACCGCAGGCGGCGCATATCGGGACAAGAGCGCAGACAAGTCCTCAACAACGTCCGCCAAAACAAATCCATTCAGCGGGAGGCGACCGTCGTGACACCGACGAAAGCTGTTGCCGGCCCTAGCCGTTTTCGACAGGAAGACCGGCGCCTTTTTTAGTGATGGATTGGCTACTGCATTGGCCTTCTTCTTTTTCTTCTTGTCTCCGCCTATCACTCGACTGTACCTAATCTTTGGGCCCATTTCATAAGGGTCTTCTTCGTCTGACCCTGTATCATTGAGGACCCCAACTCCAAAGGCGCCCCGGGCAGGCTTTGCCTTTCTTTTCTCGGTCTCAAATAATGAAAATCCTTTGTTCCGCTCATACATGCGGTCGTCATCGTCGTCTGAGTTATCCCTATCGGATCCCCTGTCCCTCCTTGCGCTTTGCAGCTTAATCCCACCTTCGTGTCCTAGGCCCTTCCTGTCCGTTTTGCGGCGGAATTGAATCATGCTCGTGTCGTCTGGAGCGAAAAGGTACGTCTGGGAATCCGATTCCGCTGCACCTTGGGCTAAGCCCAGGCGAGGGTTGCGTCGTACCTTTGGGCCAACGCCTTGACCGTCCTTCCAACCCATTTTCCGCAGCAGTTGCAGGCCTTTAGTGTCACCAGTAGATCTAAACAGGCCAGTTATACCACCTGCACGCATTTCCTCCTGTGTCGATGCTCCTAAACCAGAGAAGGAACCAGCTGTTTGGAACGTCTGCGCTTCAGCCGCATCAGCCAAGTCTTCTTCGTCCATGTACTCTTCTGCCCGTTCTTGAATTGTCACAGAAGATGTGTCATCCTTTCGCCGATTCGTCCGACTGGATATGAAAGTTGATGGCGTCCAGCCTTCCTTGGAGCCTACGGTGTTGAAGTACCTGTACGAATCAGCGTCGTGCCGAAGCAGTCTGGAGATATGCGGATCACAATATACCCGGCGCTCCAACCTCCTGTAAATGCGCCATGAAGGCGTCTCCGGCCTTTATCGTCCCTAACATCCTGTTTCCACAGAGGCAGGTATGAGCCGTCGTCGCGGCTATCGTTCTCGTCGGGCAAGGGTGTGCCGAAGAGAGTGTACGGGGCATGCGCGTCTGCCTCAAACGCAGCCCTCGAGCGTTTGTACGCCATGACACGGGAGCTGTCATAAAACTTGTAAAGAGTTTTTGGGTGGCTGCATCTTGTCTACAGCCGGCCGAGTTGCGTGCTCCAAAATCGGACATGCCTGTGATGCTGTTACAAGCGGTGGCAATCCCGCTGGGTATCGAGATACCTATGTAGCTAGCAGACTGTTGGCTATCGATAAGCCTCGCGATGCCCCACGCCACAGCCACAGCCCCCCAGTCTGCGACTATCAACAGGCAGAGGGATTCGATTCCCCACTCCTTGCCACATGCAATCGCAGCGCTTCAGAACCTTCAACTCCTGGCTAACAATGTAAATATCATCAAAATCGGGCTTCCATTGCGTGCCAACTTGACTCATTTGTCATCCACGGGCCACGAACCCCTCATCAATATCGACGGATACCCATGGTTTAGTTTCCCCCTTTCGTTTTCCAAGTTCGTTCAATTAGCTCATTCCATGCTTTCAGCCACCAACAAGTGCAGTAAAACGCGTATTGTTTAATCCGGTCCACCTTCGTCTTGTCAGGGTCTCTACGGGCTTTCAGAGGAATCAGTCTAGCTGTATAGCTTCATGCATAATTGAGCAAGGATGAGCAGGCCAACAGCTACCCTGTTCATGTTGTGGAAGAACTCCTCGCCATCAACATGTTTGGCAACATGGTTCTTGGTCCGTTCCGCAACACAGTTCAACGCTCCTGTCCGCTTTGGCAAGAGAATTTCAAGTCGAGGGGTTGATCAGGTCATATAAATTGTCTTAGAATCAATTCTATCAGGACAGCCCCCTCTCTGACTGTACTCCCTCTCTGACTATACTTCGCACAATGTTCCACTGGGGCCTGGAAGGATATCGATGATTTTGCTGCCATCAAGTTTTCGTTTTTTTTGCCCCAGCTTACTCTTTACAAGCTGAAGCCAATGTAGAATGTCTAAGATCTACCATTCCTCTAACATGCGTCTAGCCAGCTCTAGAACGGGCCGGCCATGAGCGCTGAAAGCCTTGGCGGTGCTAAACTGGAAGACTATTGCCGCAGAAGACGGAGTACTGCGTGGTAAAATATATCCTTTCTCGCCATTTAATTTCAAGTTTGCTTGCGAACAACGCCCTAGTAAAGGGTCGTATTGTCTTAACACTCATACATTGATTTGGTAGCCATGTACTCACTCGGTCAGCCTATTCATGTACTTTCTCCGCACTATCCTCTGACTATATCACATTGCTCTCCCCAATATGGAATCCACGAACCCAGCAGACAATACATAGAGCTGGCCAAGTGGGCCCGCCGTCACGATAGCAAAATCCCTGCGCTGTTCATATCTCGCGCAAAGGACAGCAGCAAAATTGGTAGAGAGAAACTAAGAGCGAATGGAAACCAGATACGCAAAATCGGTCCATGTATTCCGTACGGATGTGGGAGTCATTAAGAAAGACAAGCCAGAAAATGCGACAGGTCAGTGCTCGGCAATTCAGAGTATAAGTTATATAAGTGAATATATACAGAGTTCAGAGCGGCTACTTTATTCTGTCTCAAGTTCAGTTGTGAAAAATTAACAAATTTAGGTTCGTAAGTGGTGTAATATTAGCTAACGCTTCCTTAGATATTGCCTTCCATGATACTTATTATGTAATTGCTCGAATAGGCCTAGACAAACTATCTTCTTTTTTTTTTCCAAATTTTAAAGATTTTCTCGCAACTGACTCTATGCTGGACACCATGTCATTTGTGTATTATTTACTACTATTTATACGTTTTATCTTTTTTTCTTTAAAAGGTATGTGCGTAGATCTTGATGTCGGGGTTCGTAATGTCAGGGTGAGGCGACCGAGACGGGCGTATTATTCCCTATCAATCTCTGATAGCCGACTCATATCGACATCATTTATTTGGTAGAATTCTGAGGTCTCGTTGGGGGTGTTGATGGTCTTGCTGCAAAGCCAGGAGGGGGGTAACTTGACTGGTGACGGTGTTGAAGAACCGTAATTAGCGCTAGGGCGTGATTACTTGTTGCGAAATAAAGTGCAAAGCTTGCGTTGCGCCATCGTCTGTCACAGCAGTGAGTAAGTCAAATTGTGGAGATGAGATACTTGCATCTCAGGTCATGTCAGCGAGAAATTGTAGTCTGTAGAAGAATGAAGAATGGGAGAGAGAGGAAGACATGGGAGTTGGGATTGAGAAGAGCGTTGCCCACGCGAGGGTCAAATTGATTCGACCCTCAACATCAACATCGCGAAGGGCCTCGAGGGTCGGAGGGTCGGATCGAATCCGACTACCCCTTGCGTGCCTAGCGCCTCCTGTTTTAGCAAGGATCCGAATTGCCGTGTTTGGACGCCTCGTGCTGGTGGTGTCATTTCGTCATATCAATCGCCAAGCACCCTGTCTCAATGAGATGGATGCCTCTGACCGTGGCCGTGGCTGACGCTAAAGCGGCTTGCCGTATTCCGTAGTCTGGCTGGGTACGGGAAGATAGACCCCTTTGTCTTTCCTAAAGTCGCGGGGCGTCAAGCTTCGGCGTTGTTGCCTGGTGCATAGAAGGGAGGCCACAGCGCGAGTTAGATAAACAAACAAACAAAAAAAAATTGACAAACAGCAAGCTAGGACTGGCTGCATATTAGATGGATGATGTTAGGGTCTGAGCAGTTGCTTTTTCGTGTTATTAAGCGTCTCGCGGCGACGCGACATTAAGTCAAGTGCCCATCAACGTGAGTAGTAGTCGTCGGTTAGTGGCACGTGCCAAGCCGGACGGGGCGAAAAGATGAAAGATGCAGTGCAGTCACTGATAACACTGATACTGATAACCACGTCCCTGAGTCAGATGCGGCGGTGGGCAGGCAGCAGCAAGCAAAGGTACATCAAGGCAAATCACACGAGACAGCAACGTAGCCGGTACAGAGTATCGTCTGCTCGATCAGGGCAGCAGAGTCCGAGGTAAGACGATCTGTTGTGCATGGCAAATATGCCATGGCTTCGCATCGCACGGAATCCATCTTGCGTCTGGATTTAATGATCTTGTCTTCTGTCCTCAAATCATATGCCTATACCCTACCTAGGTACTGTACCTACGGGGTAGGTACATGTTTTTCTTTGCATACAGTCTCGTCTCTGTTAATGGCGGCTGCTGACTCCCAGACCAGGCACGCGCACGAGCCACCACCGCCATCCCCGCCAGCCTTCTCTTCCCAACAAGCCTAACAAGCCATCAATCCCAGGCCAGGGCAGGTCCGTCACTGAGCGAAACCCTACTTCGGACGACAAGCACCAGACAGCTCACCTCCGGATCTCCTCCAGACTGGAGCTTACCCTCTCTGCCTTCTGATATAATAACATTGAAATAAATATCACGACCACACCTCTCTTACTACCCATCAACACTACCCCATGTCCGCCTCTACTCGATCCCAGTATTCTCCCTGCACAGCTACGGCTACGGCTACGGCTACGGCTTCAGCTACGGCTCTACCGACACCGACATCGACATCGATATCGACCTCGAAGAAAATAAATACATCTACATCTACACGTACATTCACAGCCACAGCACCGCCCGCAACCCCTCGACACTCTAGACCTCCCGTCTCATTTCCCGGTACCGCTGCCATTAATACTAGTGCTTCTTCGCCTGGGCGCGGCTCATCCACATCTACATCCACGTCTATTCCCTCATCCACTTTCACTTTCACATCCACAGTCACCTCCCGGTCCAGGTCCCAGTCCGAGTCCGAGTCCAAGTCCCAGCCTGTCGCTCCCGACTCCACCTGTCCATCTCCCAACGCCCACGCCAGCTCCCACTCCATCAGCTCCCATCACCCACAGCAGCACCATCTCCAGCAGCGGCGTCATCACCGCCACGCGTGTGCATCTTCTGCTGGTCCCACGTCCTCTGCTCCTCGCCCTGTTCACCACATCCTCCCCCATCATGATTACGAGACTTCGCATCTAGCTTCTTCTCCCCAAGCCAAACGCACCTCCAGCAGAGATCGCACTTCCTACTCTTCGACAAGGGGCGTCGCTGCCGCCGACGAGTCCCCAACTGCCCCTGCGACTGCCGCCCGATCAGTCAATCGCACGGCTGGCACCCGACCGTCCTCCCAACGACATCATCATCAACCACAGCATTCAACAGACATGAGCCCATCGGCCGTCGCTACCAACAATGGCAGTCCATCTGCCCCGTCCTCATCTCATAGTGTTCCTCCCCCAGATGCCCATCACGCCTCGCACTCGGCCAGCAAACAGACTAGATCACGCACGACGATTCCCACCCAGTCTGGCAAATGGATTCTTGGCAAGACCATCGGTGCAGGTAGCATGGGAAAAGTAAAATTGGCTCGCAAGGAAGATGGCAGTGAACAGGTTCGTTTATTTCTTTCTTTTTTGCATTTTGGCATTTTTTTTGAGTCTGGCTCTGCACTGAAAATTTCATGCCATACCCCATCATGCCCAAGATGTACTGCATTGCATGTCCACTGCGCCGGAGCAGCCCCGATAATTTTTCAAACTTTCAATGCATATACTAACACTAGACTCGCTTGCTCCACAGGTTGCCTGCAAAATTGTGCCCCGTGGCTCAACCGAGGAACATCAAACTCGTGCAGATAAAGAACGAGCCGATCAGTCCAAGGAAATACGAACAGCTCGAGAGGCTGCTATTGTCACCCTCTTGAACCACCCCCACATTTGCGGCATGCGGGATGTCGTACGTACCAACTACCACTGGTACATGCTCTTTGAATATGTCAATGGCGGTCAGATGCTCGACTACATCATCTCTCATGGCAAGCTCAAAGAGAAACAAGCCAGAAAATTCAGTCGCCAAATCGCGAGCGCATTAGATTATTGCCACCGTAACAGCATCGTTCATCGCGACCTCAAAATCGAGAACATACTCATTAGCAAGACTGGCGATATCAAAATTATCGACTTTGGCCTCAGCAATCTCTTTTCTCCGCGCAGTCATTTGAAAACATTTTGTGGCAGTCTTTATTTCGCCGCTCCTGAGCTCCTTCAGGCCAGAGCCTACACCGGGCCTGAAGTCGATATTTGGAGTTTTGGTATTGTCCTCTACGTTCTTGTTTGCGGGAAAGTGCCATTTGACGACCAAAGTATGCCAGCTCTCCATGCGAAGATCAAGAAAGGCTTGGTTGATTATCCCAGCTGGCTTTCTAGCGGTGAGTGATGTGCCCTTGAATCAGCAATTCCTTGATCATGAGAATTTGCATAGCCCCTGATATGTTGATTTCTTTATTTATTCTACATAACTAGACGACTGAAACTCATAATCTTTGTCCACAGAATGCAAGCACCTCATGTCCAGGATGCTCGTCACAGACCCGAAGCAACGGGCTACGATGCAAGAAGTGATGAACCACTCCTGGATGACCAAAGGTTTCAATGGACCACCGGATAACTACCTGCCTGTTCGCGAGCCCTTGACTCAACCATTGGATCCGGACGTTATTCACGCCATGCAAGGGTTCAACTTCGGGTCTCCTGAAACGATCCGGGCTCAACTCACCAAGATCATTGAGTCCGAAGACTACCAACAGGCTGTCAGGCTTTACCAACGAGAGCGTGAGCTTCCTACTCCGAGCCGGGAGGCGGAAAAGAAGAGGGGATTCGGGTTCGACTTCTATAAAAGACGCAACTCCTCTAACAGCAGGGACACCCTGACCGGGCCTAGCACAGATACGCTGCAGCTTGGTCACGATCCCTTGTATGCATTCAGTCCACTGCTGTCGATATACTTTCTTGTTAAGGAAAAACAAGATCGAGAACCGCCACCTCCCCTAATAGTATCCGTTGCCCCGAGCTCGTCCCGCGAAAAGGAGAAGAAGAGGGATAGAGAAACGGAGCGAGAGAGAGACCGCGGTCGTGATCGTGAACGTGACCATGAACGTGAGTTTCGTGATCGCGATCGTGAATACCGCGATCGCGAGAAGATGGCTGGACCCTTGCCTGGGCTGGCCGCCCCCCAGGCTGCCCACACTAACGCAGCTGCATTCGAAATGCCCGGCGAAAAACCCACAGGCGGCCGGTCAAGACCACGAGCTCGCACACATGGTGAGGACGATGCGCCGGAGTCAGTCAGACCCCATGTTCATGCGCCCCCGTCGGCGCCAGAGACGAAGGTTGAACAGCTGCAGAAGAAGGAGGGTACGGCAGCGGGCTTACTTCGACGATTCAGCACACGCAAACGTAGAGAGCCCGAGCGGCTGGACAAGGATCGATCTCATCCACCAATGGTGCATATTCATTCACCATCTGACGCAGTAACACCAGGAACGCCAGCAACACCGAAGAAAAGTTTCAGTATTCGTCGCGGTAGGAGAGACCGAGACGAGCCTCCCGTGCCTCCACTGCGATCAGGGAGCAGCCAACCTCAGCACAGCACGCTTCTCAGCCCGCCAATGTCGGCTCGTGGTGCAAGAGACTCGCGCAAGTCTGGTTTGGATCGGTCTACCAGTGTCAACTCGGCTGAATTGCGACGTCGCGACGGCGGCAGATTACCCAAAGAAACTGTCGCAACCAGTGGTTCCGACCAGTCCGTGTCAAACGATCAAGCTGGTCAGTCGCAAAGAAACCAACAAGGTCACTCGCGCTCAGTATCCATGCGTACAAAATCTCTGGGACATGCTCGTCGAGAGAGCATTCAGCGACGACGACTGAAGCGCGAAAATTTCCAGGAGGCAGATGTGCCCGAGGAGACCGACTTCGAACCAGACCACAGTGGAGTTTCGACAGAACGTCTTGATAGTGCCGAGCTTGCGAAACCCGTATTCTTGAAGGGTCTTTTTAGTGTATCCACAACATCTGGAAAATCTGTGCCAGCCATTCGAGCGGACATTAAGCGAGTCCTCAAACAGCTGAATGTCGAATTCACCGAGATCAGAGGTGGATTTGCCTGTCGACACACACCAAGCATTGATCTTAACAAAGTCCAAGATCCAACCATGAGTCCGAACCACGCTTCAGGCCACCGCCGCCGCTTTAGTTTCGGTGGCTTGATGCGTAATGATGAGCGAGATGAGCTCAGGGAATTCGATCGCGAACAACGTCAAGCCACGACTCCACGCACTCCGGGCCGGTCGGAACGTGATCGGTCGGAACGAGATCACGATCGAGACCGCGATCGGGCCGATCGCGACCGAAGCCATTCAAACTCGGAGACATCGGTGGATAGTATCCCTCGACGCAATGGTGACACTTGGAGACGCGTCCCCGGGGAGACAAGCACGCAGGTGCAGAGCGACTTAGGGGAGAGCATGGTGTTGGAGTTTGAGATCTTCATTGTGAAGGTGCCCCTCCTCTCGCTCCACGGAATCCAGTTCAAGCGGATGACAGGAAACACGTGGCAATTCAAGAATATGGCGGATCAGATTTTGCGAGATTTGCGACTCTAGGCCTAGTTGATTGGACTGCCATGACGACACAATCCATTGAATCAAGGTGCCTTGATTTCTTCTTGTTAATCTCTTCATGATTGTTCGACTGGGCAATATGACGAGATGAACCCTTATCCCAGGACGTAGTTGTCACGATAGTATCGCGGAGTGGAAGTGGATTGAGGAGAGTTCGCCCCAATATAGCACACAAAAGCGAAGAGCAGTGTTCTTTGACAAGGGTAGCAATCATAGCTGTACATGGCATGTTTAGCGTTGCCATTAACTTCATTTGTAATTTCTATTCCTTCTCTGTTACTGTGGTTTTTTTTTCGGCCTTTTTTTATTTATTTTTATTTTTATGTCTTTCTTACATGAGGATTTTCAGAGCAATGGCTGGAGCAACACACATGACGACTCTAGAGCTACGACGTTCTCGGGGTGGGCTTTGTTTGTGGGTTCGAGTGCATATATAGTAGTCATATAGGAGATAAGAATGGGGATAAGCGGGGTAATGAAGCACATAAATGAGTGCAGTTATTGATGGAGTTTCGTTGTATTATGTCTTCAGGATGAATGAAATGCATGAGATGAAGTGCGCAATGCGGGTTTACTCTGTACGGCAGCCCGGGTTCCACATACGGGAGCGAGCGCATTGGGCACAACACCACCACCAACCACCACCACCAACACCACCACCACCGCCGCGGCTGCCGCCGCCGCCGTTGTTCGTCCCAGTCAGTCCATCACCACCAACCACCTACCTCGTCTATCGTCTACCACAACGCACTTCAACAGCTTGGTCGCATTCCAGGGGCCTGCGTGTCGAGTCCAGCATCATCTTCTCGCATAGCAGGCTGTTACTCTACCTCAATTTCGATCCTTCCGCTGCGTGCTTGGCCTCGCGCGACGTCCGCCCACATCTGTCTCTACGCGCACTCCGCTGTGTCCCTTGCGGCCCATCATCAATTTTCGCTACCAAAGCCGTCCTCGACCGCGGTTGCTATTTTCACGGCTGTCACTTCGCATCGGACCGCCTAACATGATGTCTTCCGCGCATGTCTACGGACATCACCAGTACAACCCTCAAGGTGATTCCAACAACTGGATGCATCAGCAGGCGTCCCACCACCAGCAGAGCCATGTGTCCGTTGCTCAACAGCAGCAGGCTCAACAAGCTCAACAAGCTCAACAAGCTCAACAAGCCCAGCAGCAGCAGCATTTCAACCGAATGACTGGGAATCATACTGCTTCTGCGGCCGGAAATACTATGAGTGGAAACCACGCACAGGACTCTGGTCATGACAATATCTCGGAGGACAATAGACGCACAATGGCGTACATCGCGGATTTGCTGAATGAGAATACAAGAGAGGCTGCTCTGTTGGAGCTTAGTAAGAAACGGGAGCAGGTGCCAGAACTGGCGCTCATCTTGTGGCACTCATTTGGTAGGTTTTGGCAGCTTGTTGGGAAGAAGCAAGAGAATAGAAAGATGAACTAGAAAGGAGTGCCTTGCTGATATGCCACTCTACGCTTTCTAGGTGTCATGACCTCCCTCCTGCAGGAGATCATCTCGGTTTACACTCTTCTCAACCCTTCGCAGTTGACGGCTGCTGCCTCTAACCGAGTCTGCAACGCTTTGGCATTGTTGCAGTGTGTCGCGTCGCACAACGACACCCGCACTCTTTTCTTAAATGGTGTGTTTCCGTCTTCTGCGTCGACAGGATGCATCTCGTGACGCAAAGAAGGAAAAAAAAAAAATACAAATGAAACATGGCTAACTACTTTTACCGCAGCCCACATCCCGCTCTTCTTGTACCCTTTCCTCAACACTACGTCGAAGTCGAGACCTTTCGAATACTTGCGACTCACAAGCCTCGGCGTCATTGGCGCCTTGGTCAAGAATGACTCCTCCGACGTCATCAATTTTCTGCTCACCACAGAGATAATTCCCTTGTGCCTCCGCATTATGGAGACCGGCTCCGAGCTTAGCAAGACTGTTGCCATTTTCATTGTGCAGAAGATCCTGCTCGATGACAACGGTCTCAACTATATTTGTGCTACGTATGAGCGATTTTATGCCGTGGGCACCGTCTTGAGCAATATGGTTGCTCAACTTGTCGAGTCACAGACTGCTCGACTTCTCAAGCACGTTGTGCGCTGCTTCCTCAGGCAAGTCAAGGCCCCATAGGTTCTGTATCTGATCTCAAAATCAAAAAAAGTTAAAGTCAAACAACAGGCTAACGTGAGAACCGAATAAAGGCTCAGCGATAATGCTCGCGCTCGTGAAGCCCTGCGCCAATGCCTACCCGAACCGCTCCGCGACGCCACGTTCTCTTCAGTCCTGAGAGACGATGCCGCGACAAAACGATGTCTGGCGCAACTGCTCATCAACCTCTCTGACAATGTCGTCGACCAGAACTCGCAAAGCGTCTCCAACATGTAAGTTGGCGTACATTAACCAACTGTAATACGAAAGGAAAGAGCATAATTTGCATTTTTCACGGCGAACCTAAAAGGAGTCGGGCCATTGAACGGATCCCCAGGGTAAATCTACGGTGTTTGCTGTTTTGTTGGGTTTGTGAATGGAGCAACTGCCTTACGGAAAACGAAGACGCAAAGAAGCAAAAAATGGTCGAGGATAAGGATACAGGAGCAAGCATGTACAGAGAGACGGGATGCCGAAAGGCAGATTCAGGAGAAACGCATCATTTGCATTCGATACCCAGTGGCTACCAGTCATTGTTTCCGGGCGGCTCGGGCAGGGCACCCTTTCATCTCTGAGAGAAGATATGGCTCCCACGGTTCAGCTATACCGGACGAACCGGGGCCTCAAAATGTTTCTGTTTTTTTTTTTTTGGCTTTCTTTCTTTTTCTGTGCTTTCTCAGCGCAAAAGAACTGGCTTCGTCAGGGAAGCATCGCTTTTACATCTGTTTACATCTGGAGTAAATGGGTTAAGTCATGATCCAAGGGCACCCCGGGCGAACAAGACAGTCACCTCAAACCTTTCCTATCTGCGCTCCAACTCTATAACGCAGCTCAAGGAAAAAGTCTGCAGTAACATTGGACTTTTTTTTTTTTTTGATTAACAAAGAAAGCCTGTCATCGCTCATCCATCTCCTTGAGGGTTAGTCATCGCTAGCGAGGGTTCCAGGAAAGGGAGGCGGATGGAGTTATACGGCGTTCATCGTTTGACGATTTCAAAAAGAGAATGGGGATCTGGGCATTTTATAGCTTTTCAACTTGTGGTGGTTTTTTTTTTTTTTTTTCCTGCTCGAGACTGAAAATGCTATTTGCATTTTTTGGTAGAGGTATGGGGTGGAGGTGTGGCTGACGGGCGGAACAGTTGGGTGTATATCCACCTACCTAGGTAGCAGTAATGTATATGTACATGAGTGCGTGTTTTTTTTTTTTTTTTTCTTTTCGCGTGGTTTTTCGGAATGCGAGTATCGAGGTGCGGATGAGTTACGACGAACTAGCCTGTGCGACGGAGGTGACTCGTCATGGTCAGGTCAGCTACGTGGCGATTGTATGTCATTCTGGTACTCCAAGCTATGGACTTGGTCGGAGGTCGATTTGTCGTGCCGTGCACTACCGCGACCCAGCTAGTGAGTGAAGAAAGGGGCAATGCCGCCCTTGCGACGGACGGCATGTAGGCAGGACAGTTCGGATCGCTGGGTTGCGTTACTCTTTTAGACCTGGCGTCAAAGGGTCTTCAAGAGATGCCGGGGTCTGTCTCGCATTCTTGTCCTAGCGTGGTTGAGTCCTGGCCAATCTTGTTATATTCAGTTATCCTGAGTTGGAGGAAACTTGGCTAATGTACATGCATGAGATTTTATAGTGTATCATGACTGCAATGCTAAGTTTCTTACGATATTATTGACGATTGTATTTCTAATAGGGAGGTTGTTAACTGGTGGTTGCCCACTGGGACGGTACCTGTTTCGTCTGGGTGTTTCTATTCAAAGACGAATACTTGGGGCTTTATTGACAAGACCTATGTCTCTTGCCGCCTCGCTCTCTTGGGGCCTAGCAGATGCTACTGGCCGGACAGGATTTTGCGCGGCTATAGTCATCAGAGAAAAGTGTGTGTTGGTGTCGCACCACCAGTAGGAGATGATCTCAACCACGGCTGAACCATCAGCCACCGTTTTCATGGTTCACGATAGCGGGGATGTGCTTCATAGGGTTAATGGCTGTAATTGCGGCTTCTTTTGGATATTTCTTGCCATTGCTGACCCCTTTCAGGTGTACTGTACTGCAAGCCATATGCTGCCGCGAGTTCCCCAAGCAGCACGGCTCGCCTTGTATTTGTTGGGAGTGCCTAGTACACGTGGTTCAGTCAGCACTCTAGATACTTTAGAATCGGATTTGTAATCTCAGATGGGCGCCTGTGTGCGTCTTCTCTCCACGCCCTGACCGGTTATACAGTATCAGATCTCGTCCGTTCGCATCCGTCCTTATCCGCTTGCACTGCGGTGGAGAGTAGGGGAAGCTAATGATGGACGAAGCCAAGGGCAGACAAGGTTAAGGACCAGGAGCTGGGCAGCCGTTTAGCGACATCTGGCAGGGTTTTTTTTCTGAAGGCTGGAGTCAGGTGTATGCGAAGCCTCATGTTGCAAGATGACTTCTATAAGCATCAAAGAGAGAGAGTGCGCAAGCGTCCGGCCACGAGGCGCATCTGCATGGTGCCAGCAGTGTGTAGAGACTTATTGCTCTGTTTTTCTATCTACTTCGACTTCACAAGCAAGCTTCATGTACAGACAGGGGAAGTCAGACCCCGCGGAGGATGGAAAGAGGGAGAATGACTAGGCTTTTCATACTGATGATTGTTAACCTCGAAAGCGCCAAGTCCCATTGGTGTCCGGGCAAAACAGCATGTTAGGAATTAACATTGAATTCCGCGATGGCCGAAAGCACGATTATGTGCCTTGGAAATAAAGAAACCTTTCCTGGCAAGGCAATTGGTGATACTAGCAATGAAGGTACCTCGTCATTGGGCCATTTCTCGTACGACTTCTCTTTCCAGAAGGAGGGATTAGAAACTCACGTAGGATGCTCAATGCCCTTGGACGAAACGAGGCCTGTTGAACGAGCCATTTCGGGCCGTGATAATGTTGGTGGCTTTGAGATCAGGGGTCGAAACAATCCTTGGCGATGGAAACACTGGGCAATCGTCCGGCGAGGAGAGAAGAAACGCAGCAGGCGGTTATCCGGACGTCTAGCATTACAGGACGACGTTACCAGATCAGCTGGTAGAGGCCGAAGGATTGGCGTGATGAAAGGTTCTTGGATTCACCAGCGTTCGGTCATCATAATGCAAGCAGTTTCTTTGCAACGCGGGCAATAGCCTGGTCGTTCCTTCCCTGTTGCCCCGGCACGGTATGCCATTGCATTCCAAGTTCGGCGGCAAAGCTGTTGATGTTTCCCCATCATCAGCAACATTCTTCCGTCGCCATGGCCAGGACTGATCGCACACAATGACGAATCTTGCAAGCTGGCACATTGTATTTCTTAATAGCCAGCAGCGAAAGAGAATCGATGACACTCACAGATCGTCTGGCGCCGCTCGTTCGTTTCGTCACGCCCTACTTGATTGGTGGGGAAACGAGTCCAAGCCTCATCCGCATGTCTTTTCAGGCGAGCAGTGCATGCTGCCAAACATACGTCTATGGATGCTGTCCTTCTCTCTCACACACACACTCTTTCCTTCTCGATCTTGTTCTTCTTTTCTAGAAAAGGACGTGCTATTGGCGAGGAGCTGAGCTGATCAGACTCGCAGCAGATACTGCATGTTGGAAAACGTATGCTTTTGCGTCTCAGAACTGAAATGGGGCAGGCTCTGCCACAAGGGTGTGAAAATAACCTACTCTTGCCAGGGATCCCTTTACACCTGAAGTTCTTTACGCGTACGGAGCACTCCGTACTGTACATCTAATTGGTCTCAACAAGACTTCACTCGAGTACGGAGTACTACTGGCAAGCATCTTGCAGTACTGTAACGTTGATAAAATGGATGACGTTTTAGGTATGTAAGGATCAATAGCTACCTTTGTCCCCTGTATTATTTTCCAGCTAACATTCGCTGTAGCCGCGGTACCTAGCTACTCCCTGCGCAGGCCTTGCGGCGACGTGGTACGCAGATGTAGTTCTTATCGGCATTAAAGGATATGCGCCTAGTAATGGAGTGTTTCTAATGAACTAACATTCGAACGGGGTTAGGTTTTTTTTTTTTAACTTAGTTGCTCGGCTTGTTTCCACGGCTATTGTGTCTCAAGAATGCACATAAAAAGTTGTACCTTGTCGGTCCTTCTTGCTTGGCGTCACTCTGGGCTGTCATCAATCATCATGCTGGGCCCTCTGCAGATGGGCATTCGTGCGAGAACCGGAAACCCTGGTCATTGACTTCAGACAAGGCCATCGGAGTTAACAGTGTGGGTGGGTTCATATCGACGAGAGCGAGAGCGAGCGCGAAAGCGAGGGCATGCGGGCAAGCTGAAGCGCGCGGTAGATTATGTCATGAAGGCTGCTTGCCATTGTTGACCAGTCTGCGGGTCCCACGAGATCGCGGCGCAGGCAAAGCCAGCGAGGGCCTGCACCAGACATACAGGCTGCCCTGTAGCCTGCGCCCAGGACCATTTCGGGATTTGGAAACGTAATGCATCATGATTCCATTCATTGCGACGGTGGAACGTGGTCAGAGTTGCACCGCAGCGTTGCAGCGACGGGGGCCAAAAAGAAGCCAGCAAAGTGCTGAATCTAATCTGCAGTGCCACGGGCAAGAAGTGTTCTTGCAGCCTTCTTTGCGTAGAGACATGCGCACTCAAGCACTGTAACTACTCCATGCTACGAATATTCGGGCGCGCGGGCGCGGGTTCGACTTGTGACTCGTCTCCATGCTGTGCCTGCCGGCCGCATCGTCTCCAGCTCCCTTGCAGATCCATGGCCGCGCAGCTTGACCACTGGAGCAGTATTCCAGAGACTCCAGATTATTTCCACTACGAATGAAGCCACCGTCGCAAATGGGGCGGTATACGGCACAGACACAGGCGAGGCACCCGAGCCATGCCGGAAAGTGTCTAGTTTACGAAGTATACGTACTGCACAGACGAGCTGCACTCCGCACGGATATTGTCTCCATGAGGAAACTGGCAGCCCACTCTCGCTTTAGAGGGAAATTCGAGGAAAACGGCCCAGGACCTGGTGACTTTGGGGTCGCTGATTCCAGTCTAAATTTACGAGCTAGCTGTCTGCGGATAAGTGGTTCATCTTGAGACCGTCTCTTGTCTTCCTTTACTTGAAGTTGCTGCCTGAATGGCTGAATGGGGGCCAGACACGATCATCAGTCGACGATACTTCTGTGTGAGATATATCGAATGTACATGCTACCCTAACAATGATACTCGACTGATCGTCACTGCCGCGCGGTAGAACAAGCGCCCGTGATGGAAGCTAATTCTGTTCAATCCGCGAATATCTCATGCTGGAACGGTTTTTTTTTAAGCGTCTATGGACGTGAGAAACAAGGCAGACCACAATTAGACTTACACATTTTTTTTTAAAAAAAAGCCTTGTATGGAGTCACAGTGCCGCGGTGGACCCAACGCCGCAATAAAGACTGGTTCCTTTTCAACGGTGAATCTCGATGCAAGTCTGCACTACCGCCACTGCCACGAGGCAAAGTCCGAGCAGAGTCAGCCCGGATAGGCGAACCCGCGAACCACTCAATAGTCCTTTCCCACGAAGCTCAGCTCAGAGCAATACGGTGGCTGCCGGTTGTTGCGATCTACCTTTTGACATGCTGGCGTCGCCCTTTCACGCCCCCAAACCAGTCTATGGTCGCAGGAAGTCGCCCATAGCCTATGTGACTCATGACTTTCTTCGAGTACAATACGTAGGAGAGTAGGACTTAAGTCCTATTTCCGCCTCTTGGCGAGATCCGGCACCACTTTCTACTCTGCCGAGGCTCCGAGGCCGAGTCTTGCAAGCCTCCGTAGTGTCTTTGTGCTTCTCTTGAGCTTGCTGCCTTCGCCTACATTACTTATCTCTCTACATTATTTGACACCAATAAACCAGATGAGCATATAAAGAAAGAAAACCATGTGGATGCCCGCTTCATGTAATGCAGGCATGCCGTACACCTTGGACATGGGAAGTACTAAAAGGTCCCTGAACTTAAGACGACAAGGATGGCCAAAAATGATGCATATTAACTAGTTACTGTCCGATGAATGCCCCGTTGGATAAAAATACCGCTAGCGTTTGTCACGGTTCAAGACCCGCAGGCAGGTCCACCGCTCATGGCAAGCGTTGAGACGACGATGACTAGTTTGAAATGATCATGTATATATTCCTGCAGGAGGTCAGGACGGAAAAATGAACTTGGGACGAAGAGACACGCTGCGATCGATTCGCCGCATGGTCAGAACGCAGACGAAGACAGGGCATCTAGAACGCAGTCCCGTGAGGCAATCCAGTATCTCCTTGGTCCGAGCTGGCTCCGACCCTGTACCGACAAGGATGAACCCAAATTCAAGCAAAGCTTAGGTACTAGGTACCTACCTAGTTACTTTGTGTAAATTGTACCTCCACAGCCAAATCCCACAGGACCAAATTGCGGGCTTGATAGCTTCGATCCCGTGCCGGCTGCAAGCTGTAATTCAGGCACAAGGGTGGTATACACGATATTAAAGCTCGTTTCTGTAGCTACCAACCTGATATACACAAATTTTACATACAAAGCTTTGTACGTTGAGAAAAAATGCCTTCAAAAAATGCCGTGTTGTGACCACATCGCCCGACCGCGGGTGGGGTGGATGCAGGCTTTTGGCTTTTGGCATACTAGTAACTACCTAGTTAGTGTACGCCACATCTCGCAGTTCCGTGATAAAAAGGGTCACTCTCGCGCCTCCAGGGGCTTCGGGGCCATGCCGCTGCCCTGCAGACGCTCCGGCGCGGCTGCAAGATCTAACCCGAAGGACATAGACATCCTTGGCTTCTGTGCTGCCCGTAGCGTTACGCTAGGTTGCTTCATGGCCCAAGGGATCCAGACACCCCGTTTTCCCCAACAGAAGTTCCTGCCTCTAAGTTGCGAATAAGGACCAAGTGGAGTTTTTTTTTTTTTCCATCACAGCTGCATTGGCTGACCGAGCGAGTCGGAAAGCTGGAGTGTACCTTTTTTCCTATGGGATGGGATGCATTAGGGCGAGCGGGAGGCGATCAGATGGACGAGTGACGCACGAGACTTGGACGTAATGATGTCAGCCGCTTGCACCGAGTCCGTGACGGGTGTGTGAGCAGCTCGTCCTGATAGGCTTAGATGATGAGCTACGCTAATTCTGTTAATGTAGAATATATCAAAAAGAACAGCCACTTGCGCCGTTTACTAGAATCGCTTAGCATGTACTAGGCAGGGGTGGCTCGTAGCTGGGCAACCCCGGCGCACACACCCGTGAGCCGTCAGGACGCACCATGAGCCTCAATGTCAGTCATGCGCATCATGTCGTCAACTGTCGGCAAAAAGTGATTGAGGGAATTCGTACATGAAACTGGACACAGATCAATATGCACTCAGGTGGGAGCATCGTTAGCGTGTGGTACGGTACTGCACCATTGCACCAGACATTATTCTACTCGGAACAAGTACCACCGGTTGACACGTTCTTCAACTTCCCATTTACGCCTCTCCTAAACTGCAAGGCTTCGGCAACGCGTCGGCGAGATTTGCGAAAGCCAACCGCAGCCATGACAGAAGAGGCGTCTTGCTGCTGCAGTGTGCTCGTTGTTCAGTGGGTGCCTCGTTTCCGCCTTGTTCTTGCTCTCCCGCCCGTCTGTGCTGCTCCCCGCTACTTCACCACCAAATCTCAGCGATGCTCTACCAGAAGTGGCGGGCATTTGCTATGGGCCAGCATTTGATCCTGTCGCGGGACAGGGGTGTTAAGGGTGTCAAAGGTGTGTGTGATGGCGCAGTATGTACCCCGGTGCCAGGTAATACCCACTGTAACAGTTGCCTGCTCTTGCTCGTTCTCTTCAATGCAGCTGGTATCGCGAATTCTGTGACTTGAGTGGGTTTTGCGCGCGGTAACACGTTTTCGTCTTCTTGCTGTAGAGTAATGAAATCGAAATTCCATCAATAGGACAAAAGTGATCAGTGATCAGCGTCGTCCCTGCCTTCGGCTTTGTTGTACCACAGCCCGCGTGGTTGAGGCGCATGATTCAGTTTCCACCAATGAATGAATGAATCAAATGAATGAATGGCCTTGCAGAGCAGTTGGGGCGGCCGCGCTGGAATGCAGATGTCAAGCTTTTTGGGGGCCTGACAACCAACCTTCATGGTTGTGGAATCATCGGCTTCCCATGGACCCTGGGCATCTTGCACAGTCTTTAGTCGTACAGATCAATGTTTCAAATATTCCTCTCATATTCCACTGCACCATGATGCCTGACCACAGTTCATTCATGTAAAACCCAGATTAGCGTATGTAGTTAGAACAGAGAGCACCTATCTTTTTGCTGTAATGGGGAGATTGCGATCGATCTAATATGGCGGGTTGGTACCATCCATTCGTTTGACAGGCCTTGGTGATGGAGCTGAATGCGACGCAAAGCAATCCGACGCGACCAATCAATGTTGAAGTTTGAGAGCGAGCAGTCCGGCCTGAGACCTAGGTCGGACGATCGTTGGGAGTGCGTGAAGGCGACAACTAGGCTACGAATTAGCTGATTGCCCAATTGAATAACATGAGACAATGAATCTGGTACCCTAGCACCCTAGGTACTTATTACCACTGCGCACCAACCCAATTGCTGGAGATACTGCCAAGTTCGCCATCAATCATAAGACAGCCCAGAACATTACTGCGTACTTACCAAAGCTATTCTAACCCGTCTTGTGAGAGCTTGTGAGTCTCTTCATCGGCATCCTTAGTGGGTTACAGAGCCGCTCTTGCGTACCTAGGCACTTTGAGGTTCCCTGGCTGTACCGCGCCGAAGTGGAGCCCGTGACCTGTTGTTCTTTGTGCACTTAAAGGGATAACAGAGCGAGGAGAGAGGCGGAGAAGCCACGCACACCTCCCGCTCAGCCCTGCTGTCGACTGAACGTGCAACTTGGAGAGGATGCTACCCAGCCATTGGCTGGTTGTACTCACAAAGGCCATCCCGAATAGCTCTTGGTTCTTCATTAATTGTAAATAATCCATTTCTACATGACCCTGTCATGAGCCCGGTGTTGCCGAATCGCCCGTAAAGCCAGGGTCGTATATTTATGCCCGTACAGGTTTGCTCGTTACAGCCCATCAGCGTGAATTCTGCACAGCCGTGACGTTACACGTGTTTCTTGTTGACGATAGTCTCGGACTACCTAGGCATATAGCTCGCATGAGAATAATTCCAACGTTGGAGTTGTAGCTTTTATACCTTGTTAGCGCTCAGCGGCGCGATACAGCGACTTCTTGGGCGCTCAAGTACCGATAAACATCGGCTTTGAATGTTGCCATAGTGTTATCTTGTGACCGTTCGGCTATGTAGGGAAGAAGGTCGGGCCCATCTAATCGAGGGGCCCGTTGTGGGACATAGGGACTGAAACGTGAAGTAAATGTTGCATGGGAAATTCTCTCCTCGACACTGATGGTGACGTTGCGATGTTTGACGGACTCAAGGCTGAAAGAGCTCGTCTGGCGTGCCTGCCGGTTCAGCCGCAGCATGAGCTTGAACATCAAGCAAGGCAAGAGCGTTGCAGCAGCATTCCTGTATATCAGCTCCACTAGACATCTAACCACGCGAGTGACGGGCGGATTGGGCCCGCAGTAATTACTTGCTTTCCGCACTCTCGGATCCCTATCCCGCGCGTTCACGGATTTCTCTTTCGAGATCTAGTAGTCACAGATTCACATATTGAGGAAAGCGTTATCGCCCCCACCCTCCGATCGCTTCTGGTGTCTCCATTGCCCCAGTCCGATTGAGTTTTTCGGTCCCGAAACGCCCTCCAACTAGACCTGGCTTCGGGTATAGCGCCCGAAAGCGAGCCCGAAACACCAGGTACCCAGGTACCTATCTAATTTACATTTCCCAAATGAGCCGCTTGGGACGTTGGCTGGGAAATTGCTCGTCATTTGACAGGGGCCCATTACCTGGTCATAGCAAGGCATTGTTGAAGTCTTGTTTATACCACTAAATGTTCAGAATTTATAGAACGATATCCGCATACCTGTGGTCAGACAAAACACCCTGTTTTGGGGCACTTAGGTTCTGGCGGCGGCGTCACGGCTTTCCTCCATGGCCTTCGTAATTGCTCAATAGACAAGCACGGAGTCATGCATGCAAGGAGACTGCCGGCCAGCGAAATCAACCACTCTCACACTCCGATGTAACGTATCAACTTCAAACTCTTCGTTTTGTTGCCGAAGAGTCCGCGATATTGCCTAGAAAAAGTATCCGATGCTTTGCCTTTCTATGGATTATGATTACTTCATCCACTGCACCATTGATAAATGCCGGCAATTACCAAGTCACAAGTTTTACCAAGCCATGGATGGGTGCGCATGTCTCTTTCTTGCACGAAATAGGCGCGCGCCGACCCAGAAAAGCTACATGTAGAAAAACTGACGACACGCCCGGGAGTGGGAAAAAGGGGGAGAGGAACACTGGCCCTTGTTGCCCGATACCCTTGTGGCCGTGGGTTCCCAGCTTATTATTGTTCAAAAACCATCTTGGCATAGCGAAACCTTGCGCATCTGAGTATAGCACATAGATTAATGCTTTCAAATAATCACGCGGCAATTTCTCTGCGCTGTACTACGCCAGGTAGGTACCTACGTATGCACGACTCCCCCAGGCACAAATCTTTTGTCCGGGGCCGATCTGGCCACAGTAGTGCCGACAACGTGGCACTATGATATTCAGGACCCCTTCAACTGTCAGAAGACGACAGATGGGTCAGAAATAAAAGCAGATGGCTAATCGGGACTACAAAGTATTGGCGGTGCCTGATTTTGCGTGTGAGCGTCATTATGGTAGTAGAGTCTTCGAATTTTCTGAATGCGCAAAGGAGTATTTCGCACTGATAGATACATGAGGTACTAGGTACCTAGTCCAACGCTGAGAGGTGCTATTATGTCTAGTACCTAGATGTTTGGGAGTACTCCGAAGAAAAGACTTAGTTGTGTTGGAAGGTGGTGTGGGTCCCGTGGCCCAGCTGTCGAGTTGACCCTTTGCCTGTGCAAAGGCAACAGCAAGGCCATGGGTTCCACATCTGCCTAGATACCTGACGCAAAAAGATTATGTAACCCGCTACTCTGTATGAAAGCGAATTGAGATGGAGCAAGTATTTCGCTATTGATGAGTTCTACGAAATACCTATGTAGAAGTGTTACTTCATTGTCCCATGTTATTTACTACCTACCTACATACCTAGGTACCTTGATAACCAACGGGTCAATTTGTGGCCTAGCTGTTGCCATCGCATGTTAAAGGAGAATCCACAAGACATGAAGAAACGGCGTAGGGTCTCGTCAGCCGCTGCTAGAGTACCTAGTACCTAGAACGTGCTCTGAAAACACGCCTGGCCGTCGTTGCGTGCCGCTCTTTTTGAGTTCGGCTAGCGTGCGGATGCACTTTCCAGGCCAGTTAGTGCGGATTTTGTTAGTTAGTGGTCCACAGAAGCGGCTGGGGCAAATTGCCGGGCCTTGCGGGCCTTGCGGGCCTTGGGACTCAACTTTAGCGTCATGTACCCGTAGCCAATCTCAGAACTAGGTACCTACCTAGGTAGGTAGGTAGGTAGTCGATATGCACGGTCGCTGGACTCTGCCTTTTTGGGCGTAGAGATGTGGGGACCTAAACGATGGCAGCGACCACCCCAATCGTTCCTATACGGAGTATTTTCCGACTCGTGAAAGAGCCTCCACTCGCTATAGAGACTGAAGGGCGGACTCGGTGATAATCGGCTTTAAATTGAATGACTGCATTCTACTTTGCCTAAATCCAGCCTACCTTGTCACCAGTGCGCAGAATGGCGCTCAAAGGTTACCTCACTGACAAGTATCATGGCGCAGTGCACCTTGCGTACTTGTGGAGACTTTGGCCTCGTCTGAGCTCGAAACTGTCCAACCCACTTCGCAACTGGTTACCAGCAGCGAATGACGAAGCATTATAGACGAGAGTGGCCGCTTTAGATTGCAACGTACCAGTTGTCCCTATGAGATACCAGACGCATCAAATGCCGTCAATTTGGACCCCCGCCAAGGCATAAGCTTAATAGGGCTGCCTTTGTCATCCATTGGCTCTCGACGAGAAAACAGAAGCCAGCCAAACGTTGACGAATTCGCGGCCTGCAGGGGCATTCAACTTCAGAGTCAATCATGATAATCTCGTCCACCCCGTCGCATGTTGAAGCTACGGTATCAGCCCACGGCGTCTGCGAAGCAGCGGCCATGGATGGAATTTGGCAACGCTGAGCTACTGGGACGGACGGCAATTTAAAAAAGGAGCCATCTAGCGCGGAAAGACGGAACACCATGAAAAGGACAATGATAAAACCTGATGTGATAGAATGTTGATCTCGGGGTAAGCCGTCATGGGCATCGCGATCTGCTCTATTCTGACAACATCACAGCCTCATCCTTATCTGGCATCATTATTCCAAATTGAGGGGGAGCAGAGCGAGATGCAGGCCACAAATAGACGCGACTCCGCCACGTATGAGATGAGAAATGCTCTGATGCTATTTGGAGAATAAGCGCCTCATGCTCTGACAAATACTTCTATTACGTGACGAGAGAGCAGAGCGGCGCTTATGCTCAGAATTCATACGAGGCAGTGTAGGACAAAAATTGTAGCGGAGGCACAGTAGATTCAACGGACCAGCTAGGGCTAGAGTCAGAGTCAGAGTCAGAGTCAGAGTCAGAGCCAGGTCCGTTCAGCTGTGTTGCATGGCGGAGTTCTCGCTCTGAGCACCTGAACGTTGTGCAAAGGGTGGGACGCCAGTGAATGGCTCGGTGAAGTATCTAGGCCATCCGGCGCGCCATATTGCCTAAAGCGGGCTAGCTACATGGTGGGTGTTGGGGAGAGCTGGGGGGAAGCTGGGGGGAGCTGGTGGGAGTGTGGAGAGACAGATGAAGAATTGGGGGCGCCGGGGAGAGGCCGGGGACTGGAGAACGACAGGCGATGACGGGTAAAGGGTTAGGGCTACTAAACCACAGGGGCTTCACAAATTGCCGCGCCTGGGCGCTTGATGGGCCCAATGACAAGCGATAATGGTAGATGGCGATCGACACGCCCGGCAACTGCATCCCCGGCCAGGCAGCGAGCAGCTTCGTCCAGCGATCCGAGAGGCCCATGAGCCTGCAGCCAGCAGCTTGGTAAGTACCCAGCCCCAAAAATAGGTTCCTTACAAAGCACGTGTAGAGCCATGGGATGCACATGCGTCGCATGAGTTGCATACCAGGTAAGAGGCTCCGGCCCCTGCTCCGCCTTGGAGCTACTGTTCGTCGACTGGCGAAGTGCCTGCCAGCTGTGCACCAGACTGCATCGATGTCGACTCGACACCTGGCCGGAGTGCAAGAGGAGTAAGTCAGCATTGTAGTGTGTTGCTCCTAGGATTGGTCACTTGGCGGGAGACCTGCATCAAGCAACCTCGACGTGGCCCACGTTGCTCCCATGTCATCGTCCGATCCACACACAGACAGATACCAGGATACCAGGATACCAGCCAGCTAGGTACCTAGTCTGCCTGCCAACCCCTTCACCTCAAACCCTCAGCCACGCCTGCGACAACCAAGTCAACCTTTGGATGCATGTGTATACTCCGTAGACGAGTGCGAGATGCGAGAGATACCATGCTCAAGTATCCATAATCCTTCAGCACCATGCTATGAGACGAAAGCAATGCTCGCCTGTTATTGGACCGAGAGGGACCAGGTCTCTCGTGCTCGTTCACTCTTGTCAATCTCTCGTCTCCAGTCAGTGCCCCTATCATGCATGGTTGTCGTCCAGCGATAGCCTTGGCCCCCAGACATAGGGGATACATGGGGAATTCCATCTATAACTCCTTTAAGCATACCGAACCACAGGCCTGCCGTATTGGCCTTAGCGGAAGTGGCGTTACGTCGAATGCCTCGCCCAATTTGAGCTACATTACGCCCATGTGGCAAGGGACACACGTCTAGCGTGACGCTCCCTTTGCATTCTGGATACCATCACAGACTGGTAAGCACGTCCCTCGTCCCGCGCGACATCTGGATCTACGGACTGAAGAAGCAATCTCAAGGAGTTGGACACTGTGGAAGGGGCAATTCTCCTCCGCGCCGTGGAAACAAAGTCGGGACGGACGAGCGAAGTATACAGGCGGGCTATTGACATCAGTCGCGTTCAGCGCAGCGTTAACGACATTTGTCTTGTTGAAGAGAAAATGATTTGGTGAGGGCTGCCTCAATCAACCAAATTCGCAGCCTGCGAATTCGATTTATTCGTGTTCGATACTTCGAAGCGCTTTGCTACAAAAGGGGATTCGTTTAGATTTGGTCGGTGGACGGAGCCTGTAACGGCCACCCAGGTTCTTGGGTTTGAGATCATGGACTCTTGCACAGCCCTACAACCTGGCCCGAACGACAACAAGGATGGACCTGCAGACGACCATAGCATGCCCGCTTGGAGACCTCTCTTGTGAGCGCAAGGCGAAACAGCTATTTCCGGTGCCTGGACCATGTTAAGCCACGACACCGTCTCCCAAGCTCAGCGCTATCGTGGGCGCAATTGAGGATCAATTTGCCCTGCCAGGGGGGGGGGGGCCTGCTGATTAGAGAAGAGGGCATCACGGGCAGTGCTGGCAGAGCTGGCACTGATGGTGCTGTTACTAGTGCCGGAGCCACCGCCATCCCGTTTGCCCCCCGATTCCAAGCAGACATGCCCTGTAGACCTACTGGCGTTTGGCGGTTGCTTGGTGCTTGATGCTGAACGCACCAGACACGCCAAGCCCCACCCCTCTCTATCACACACCCCTACCCACCCTACTGGAGAACCCCTCTGGACAGGCGTCTGAGCCCGCGAAAGGCAGAGACCGGCTGTACGCCAAGGCGTGAGATGATCATGATAGACGAGCACTGCAGACATGGGACCTGTTGGGGGCGTGTAGACCTCAGCAACAGATCGAATGTACTCTGGTCTGCGCACCGGGGGAGGAGGAGACGTACTTTTGTCTGCCGAAGACAAAGGTGCTTCTGGATATACGAGGTATATAACCAACTATCATCCTCTTTGACCACAGCTTCTTGCCTAGCTCGCCATCTTTACTTTTCTTCACCAACAATTTGGGACAATCTATATAGTAGCCTGACTGGTCCGAGTATAGAAAGCCTCCTCGACTGTCTCCTGTCTATAACTATCTACGCCAAGGTCCTCTTGCCGCGCCAAAGCTACCTTTCACAGCTTTCCTTCTTCCTGTTCCGTTGCACACCACGCACACAGGTTAGAATTATTTTGTTGTAAAGGACCTTTACCTTTACACACAAAATTATTCACTCCTGCCTCCTTCCATATCTGTTCACAATGTCCATGTTCGCCATGCCACAACACGCCTATGTCTACGGCACACCTCAGCCGTCCTCAACAAGACAGTACTCTGCTCACGGCACAAGCAGCGCTTTCAGTAGTTCTGCTCACCCCGATGAGGACTGGACCAAGATCTCAGACCTTGCTGAGCGCCGCAGAATACAGAACCGCATTGCTCAACGCAACTACCGTAAGTGTTTTGACTTGTCGAGGAATTCTCATTGCCTCATAACAGCCTCAGATGACTAACACCACGACGAATGCAGGCAAGAAGCTCAAGCGCCGCTTGGAAGATCTCGAGCGTCGAGCCGTTTCATCAGATGATGGCGAGCCAGAAAAGAAATCCCAGACCACTACCACCAGTAGGACGAAGCGCTAGTCAATGCCCAAGTCACAGGAGGCATCTCCTCCCCCTACGGCCAAAGAAGTCACAGTCTCCCATGGACAATTCACTCCTCCCATGGAGAGCAGCGAAGAAGTTGTCTTTGCACCAATATTCGACTCTCGCGAGCGCTCACTGACGCCACCAATGTTCTCATACCCGACGTATCCTGCTTCGGATGAGTTGTTCATGGACCCTTATGCCTCAGCTCAACCTTATCCTTCCATCTCCAGCGCCGACCCTTACCCGAACTATCTTACATCCACGACCATGCCAGCTACTCTACCAGCCATGACCAACTTCAACGATCCCATCAAGTCGTGCGAGGAGACGTTGAGCTCTTTCATGAATTACAATTTCGTTTCTGGCGTGGACATGAACATGCCTGGGCATTACGAGTCCTCCAATGCTCGTGTGAGTTTTGGAAGGCAGCATCTCCCCGTCTACAAAGACGTGCCTTGCTGACCGCGATTGCATCATCCAGACATCTCCATTGTCGCACTCGTATGGTGCGTCAACCTCGTGTTCAGAGGCTGGCTACGAGTACCCAACGACGCCATTGTCCATGCCGGGATCACCTGGCTTGGTGAGCCGGCAGTAGTAGACGCTGGTTTCAGTGCAGAGCGACCGATAAGGCAACCGCACACACATATAGACATACCTCTGTCTCACTACATACCCCGCCACTTCGATATCCTTCCCCGTTACACATCCTGTGCAAGGCGGCCGCCGTCAGTTCCCCATCTGCTGGTGTGTGTGGCAGTCAATGCGTTCAAAGTGCCGCTGTCCGAGCTTGAAGCTGTCGTTTGGTAGCACCAGCTGGCAACCAGGTCAATGTAGGAGGGGTGCGAAGAAGGAAAAAAAAAAAAAAGAAAGAAGAGGATTAAGTGGCGTTGTACACTTGGCTGAAAAAGCTGGGCCTCCAGGGACCTGAAAGTCCCATTTTGGACATTTCAGCCGTCCGTGGAGCAGGGATAACGGTGGAGATACAGGTTTTATGACGCATAATACTGGGGTTGAGTTCTCGAGTGGACAGCCAAACTTTTAGTAGGTTGCTCCTCTAGGCCCTCCTCGGCTTTGCTCGAATGTAGACGATCCGATTCGACGACATGTATGATTTTGATAATTTTTTTTACTCGTTTTATACTTGAGCTGTCCCGTCTGGCGTTTGAGGAGCGTTGCGCTTTGACGCCAATTGAGGAATCTTGGGACTTTTTTTTTTGTTTTCGGATGGCGAGGGATACCAAGCAAGCAAATGATTTGTTACATGTATACGACTATGCAAGTCCATCTCTACAATGAACGAATAGAAAGCTAGCTCATTGGGGCTCTCAATGCTGTCCTATGTAACAGCGAACGTACTTGGTGAACTACGTGCTCGTCCAGAGAATAATGCTGTCTTGGCCTAAGTATCGTCATTGAACCAAAATTCCTGTCTGTAGGGAAGCTCGCCGGCACTTCACATGTCTCGGGGAGCGCGAAGCCAGCTTCTGCAACGTATTCATCATTTCCGAATTGTCACAGGCCGGTCTTTTGAAAGGCCATTCCCGCCTTTTGGGGGGATGGAACCCTGAGTGTCAGGGGTCTGCGGCAGACTAGTGGTGGAGGGGCATGTGGCAGGGGTCGGGTTTGTGCGTATGTCCGCCTTTTTGAAGGTAATATTACGTTGATGATATATGAAGGACTCGATATTAGTTACACTGTGTGCTTTTGAGTTCCAAGGGTGTATGATGGTGCATGGCTATTATCATGTTTCTGGGTACAAGGTTGGGGGGATGGAATTGATGGTGGAAGAAAACGGGAAAATTGGAGGGAAAAAAAAAAAAAGAGAAGTAGAGAAGAAAGAAAGAATTAAAAAAGAAAAAGGGAAAAAGGAAAAAAGGACAAACCATAAAGATTGATTGGACAGTAAACGGCGACCAGTATCAACTAGTAATATGGGTGGGCTACCTGGACTCGAACTTTCCACGAATGAGAGAGAACAGATGTCTGGTGGGAGTTTCCAGCTTGGTGCAAGCTGGTGCTATTATGGACAGACTAGTGGACCATTGGGTGTAATGGAACCTACGGAATATCTTTTTATATTATATTTATATGTTATATATATATAAATATATATTACAAATTGGTGACTTCATAATGAGATGTCGTCTCACAGGAACCGAGAAGCTACGTCTGGAGAAAAAGCTTGTGCTCCATCAGAAGAGCGGATAAAAGAGGCTCTGCTTGGCATGTGCTTGGGTAGCCTTGATGCGCCCCGCCAGGCCCCGGGTCGTCATGGGATGGATGGCATAGACACGGACATGGCAATATGGGACGACGAAACAGATCGAGCACGGAGCACTTGGGTAAAGGTGAGTACCTGCTGCGCGTGGTATGGCGGAAATCTCCTTGCCTGGTGGATGCACAGCACAGGCAGCAGGCAGCTCTGCTTTTCAGTGCATGCAGCCAGGTAGGTACAGTGGGTGTTAGACGCGGCGCGGCGGCGGGGGGGGGGGGGGGCGGGTAGGCCGCAAACCGCAGCGGGGTGATCAGCGTGCCAGCCCAGGCAGACACGAGGCTCCGCAATCCGTTCGGAGCAACTGCGTAAGTGATACTACGTACTTATAAGTACCAAGATAGGGCTCTCGACAGAGACCGCCAACCCGGCTGGCGTGGTACAAAAGGCAAGTAAGTAGTCAGTCAATCCGGGTATCTGGCGGACAAGCGACGAGGGGGATTGAAACGAGGAGGTAGCTGCAGCCAGGTAGCGGAGTGCGTGTGCGTGTGCGTGTGCGTGTGCGTGTGCGTGTGCGTGCAATCAACAAGGCTGCATATTTTGACATGTCATTGGGCGTAGTAGCGAAACGGCTGAGATGCGACGGGAAGACGGCGAGCCGTGGTATGGAGCCAAGTATGGAGTACTCGGGTGTCGGGTACGAAATCTCCTGGGCTCTTTTTCACCTCTGCATTGGCAAATTGAAGAGTGCCATCAAGGGAGAGGAGGGGGGAGGGGGGGGGGGGGCCGGGTGACGTGCAATTCCGTTCGGAAACTTAATATGCCCGTGACAGCACTGCACTGCACTGCACTTGGCTTCCAGTGGGCCGGCCAGGCCAAGCCCTTGGATGATGCCTGGAATCTAGGTAGGTACTTATCTGTCCGTACGGTATACTTACTGTACTTTAATTTTACCCAGTAGGTCGCACCCTGTGTCATGTGCTGCTGCTGCTGCTGCTGTCTATCCGTCCCCTTGCTCGGCGCTCGAAGCACGCAGACCATAACTACCATTGCCACTCTGCTTTGTAATTAGCGCACATGAGAGGACTCGACTGACAAATCTGCCGTGTTCACCTCGGCTCGACGCCTCAATGCCCATCGAAATATTCTTTGCAGCCTTGGGGGCGAGCGACTTTCTTTTGCCCCCGCACCCCTCAATCTCCACTCTTCATCTCTCCATCTCTTCATCTCTCATGCCTCCATAGCCCCCTCCCCCTCCCCCTGCTCTTGTTCTTTATTAGGTACTTGTGGCTCCAGTTTTTCGTCTACATTCGCTTTCAATTGGCTGTGTCGTCCCTTTCATGCCTATTCCATTTCATTTTCCAGATCCCACCATCACCACCATCACCACCACCATCACCACCATCACCACCAACATCACCACCATCACCACCCATCGTCGTCACACTGACTCCATGTCTCTCCGGTCCTCGCATTATCTCCCATCATGAAACCTTCTAACCTTCTATGACTTTTTCTAAATGAGATTACAGCCCAATGGGGGGAGGCGCGGATTTGTCAACACCTCCACATATGTCCAACCACACACGACCACATGATGAATCTTGGCAACTTTGGTGCTTCCTCTGCTGCCCATCTTTGCCCAGGACCGCAGTCAGCAGCTTTGCTCAGACACAGGTTCCTTGCACATTTTTTTTATCACCTTGAGTTCACAAAGCCCCGCGCGCACCACTATATTTTGTTTCCAAGCGAAACTGTGTTAATTCCATTGCTGCAAAGTGCTCGCAAGCGACGGATGTGCGGCCCGTGCAATCGTCGCTCCGCTCATGGGACCCAAGTCAATCTGGCAGCCGGAAGTCTTTCCACATGGCTTGATACCCTTGTCACGATACCACGGCACTGAGACCACACACCACCCTGCTGGGACCACCACCGATATCCCCCTGCCTTTGGTTCCCAGGCCCGCCATTTTACGCTTTTGAATTCGCCTGGCCTCCGCAAAGGCGCGTTGCCTTTGTATTGCACGCACGCCCACCCCCTTTTATAGTTCCATGAATGAGTCAATGATCCGACCTGGAGATAGGTTACTTCGTGTCTAAATCATTACGAAAGCCCGATCGTCCCACACCAAATCATTTCCTGTTTCTTGAACATTAGGTGACCTTTCAGATCTTGGACAGGCATTCGGGCCCAAATAGGTCAATTCGCCCGCGCTCTCACTCTTGTGAGAGAGACAATGTGCCGAAACAGCATCTGGGTTGACTTGTTTAATAACCGACTGACCTTTCAGCCGCAGCCTGGGCGAGATGAAAACGAATCAGAAGCGAAGAAGGAGCGGCGTTCACGCTCGTCTTCAATCGCTTAATATGGACTTGGGTGGCGGCCTACGCTGCCTGGTAAGTTATCGGGCCTTGCATAGACAAAGAAGAGCATCACCAAGGCAAGCCTGGTTGTGCCAGCCAAGAGGTTGCCTCAAAGCTCATATCTGGCACTTTCTTCGGTTGATTTGTCGATGGTACCAGGCCCCTTACCTTGCCATTGCGTTTCTCCTACGTCTACTCCGTACACATATATATGACTCCCCCCTGTGCCTCCCCATATCACTGGGATAGGGTACCTTTTCGATTGTGGAAGTTTGGCTTTGTGATGGAGAGGGCGTGTGCTAAGAGCAGATTATCAATCCGCTCTTTCAACGACTTGCGGCACTGCGTTTGGTCGTTGGCGTTGCCCGCATTCTCCTTCGGCATGGTCCGTTTTAGTAAGGAGACTAAACCAAAGGTGAAACACTAAAGCCGCAGAGGCCCCATTCTGTTGTGGGAAAGACCATCACGAGGCTTGCATCGCCCGACCAAAAAGGGGATCCTTCTCCGCCCCTTGATGATGACTTTTTCTGTTCAACCATCTGTCAACTTCAAAGCAACAAACGAATCTATGTACTACGTGTCTCACATTGGCAGAAACTACCATGGAATCCCGCAATTCTCAAAGGGGAGATGACATGCTCACACTGTGGGCTAGGATGGTGATCCTGCCGTAGCCAGTATTCCAGAACTTCCAGCACGACGCGACGAATGCTCGACTGAAACACTCGAATTGCCCTGTTTTTACATGTCGCACTACTGGTCCGTACTGTAGAACTCAACTCGACGGGCCAAGCTTGTCTGTGTACATGCATATATCCAGTATGTATTCCGTGGGCACCTATTCCGTAGGTACCCCATGCAGCTAGCGTGAGCCCCCGGCACCATCTGGTGGCCCCACTAATGTCATCGACACGATCCACCCCAGCCCAGCTATTGTTCGAACGCAGACGTCGAACATAGGGGGCCGACCGGATTGCCAAAACCATTTTGAAAATTCGTTTCTTCTCGCGGCGGGTCGACAGCAGGTAGAGCACCGGCGACTCGATGACCAGCGCATCTCTTAATTGTACGACGATGGCCGACGAGCTTCTGTATCTATACGGCGGTGACAAGTACGTTGGCTCGAAATATTCCGCCGTCATACTGCTCTGCGCCTTTTTACATGTAGCAAACTGCTGTCACTTTCCAAAGAGAAAGAAAACTTCTAACTGTTCTATGTGATGCGACTAGGCCATGGTCATCGGACGACTGGGTGACGACAGATGACCGTGTCCGCGGCGGTGCCAGCCATTCCTATCTCACGGTGGACAGCCCCGATCATGCCCGATTCCACGGACACCTCGACACCTCGACGCTGGGCGGCGCAGGCTTCGCTTCGCAACATTCGCTGGGCGAGCTGCGTCTCGATCTGGCGGCATATGACGGGATCATAGTGTCCATCAGGGGCCCGGACGAGGCGGACGGGAAGCGCTACGCCTTGACGCTGAAGAACCAGCTGGCTCCCCCGCGAGAGGACGGCCGGGAACAGAGCAGCCTCACGTGGGAAGCCGACTTTGTGGCCGACAAGGCGGGAGACGTCAGGCTGTCCTGGGACAAGTTCAAGCCCACGTACCGAGGACGGGAAAAGAAGGATGCAGGCGAGCTGGATCTGAAGGACATCAAGAGAGTAGGCTTGATGATGAGAAGGTATCGTTCGACTTGCAGGATTCCCAGTCTTTGCCCCTTCTCCCTACGTTCGGGGAGCAGCGGTTGTGCTTCTCAGATGGAGGGCTCTGGGCCGATGGATTCGAAGACGGGTATGCATGCTAACTCTGCCCTAGTTTCTTTGGAGACCAGCAAGGCGTTTTCCAGTTGCATTTGTTTTCCATCTCTGCTTGGAAACACGTTGCGTCCAGAGATGCCCATGATGGGGAGGCGGACGAGGACGAGGACCTCAAAGCCGGCCTGGACGTCAAAATCAGAGACACGCAGCCGTGGTGGAAGAGGCTGATCTGTGGATTTGCCTGATTACCGACACGTACTTGAAAAACGCCTGGCGCTAGTCTACAATAGGGGCCTGGACCTAGACGACTTACTTTGAAAATTCAATATTCCTGCTGTCATAGATGCTGTACGTACGGCGTGAATGCACATTCTTGGTTTTTTTTTTTGGTCGTTGAACGCGCTCTCGTACATGCATGCTCTACAGCCACCACCGGCTATCGCTGGCCAAGGCTGATCGGCCATGAGAGCTCCAAGCCACTCACCCTCATTGCGGGCAGACAGCTGATGGAAAGCACAATGATGGCGTCACCACTCACCCGCAGCGATCACAGCACGTATAGTCTATAGACACAGCGACCAGTCGTGCATGGCGTGCGACCGTAGGCCACGCCAACCCAAGAAGTTTCATATGAATCAACACACGCTTTAAGTTTCCCAATCCTACAACTCTTCAAGCGTCCAACTCCTCAAGGTTTCAACTCATCAAGCGTCCCACCCCAAACATGTTCATCCCACACCTTCTGCACATCACAAACTTCAAGTCCCCCCTCCTGCGAACCATCATCCCCTCCGTCGCCGCCGCCATCGCCCTCCAAGCAGCAGCCGCTCTCCCCAGCGTGCTCGCCCGCACAGAGCGCATCTTCGACCTCTCCGGCTCCCTCACCTTTCTCGCCGTCGGCACACTAAGCCTGTACCTCCCGCGCCTACGGGCCGCCGCGCCCCTCGCACCATGGAACTGGCGCCAGGTGGTCGTGACGGGCATGGCCATGATATGGGCTGCGAGACGTGCGTATGCGTATCCCCCCCCCTTCCTTTTCTCCATGGGAGAAAAATGAACCTTTTTCTTCCGAGACTGAAACGCGTACAGTGGGATACTACCTCGCTGGGCGGATCGCCAAGGACGGCCATGATGCTCGCTTCCAGGAGCTCCGTGGGCAACCTCTTCGCTTTGCGGCGTCGTTCTTGGTGCAGGCGCTGTGGGTTTCGCTCATGATGATGCCTGTCATGGCGGTCAATGCTGTCCCGGCGACGGCCTGGGCGGCGCTTCCGCCTCTTGCGGCTACGGATGTGCTGGGCATGGGCGTCTGGGCTGGGGGCTTTGCGATGGAGGCGCTTGCGGATGCGCAGAGGAGTAGGTGGGCGGAGGGGAGGCGGAGGAAGGAGCATGATGAGCTGTTTTTCTGCAAGGGCTTGTACTCCGTATGGTATGTTTTTTTTTTTTTTGGTCTTTCCTGCGTGCGTGATTTCTCCTCCATCTTGCTGGGTGTACTAGTTCATTTGGACCGCGCGTGATCACTCGAGGCAGTTGTGCAACGATTGAAAATGACCCATGCTCATCTTTTGCTGCAGCCGCTTCCCCCATTACTTCGGCGAAATCTCCCTCTGGACCGGCCTCGCCACCACCGCAGCCGGCGCGCTGGCCCTCAAGCCCGTCCAAGTCGCCTTGGGCTTGTCCGGCCCAGCGGGCATCCTGGCGACGACGGCGCTTTCGTTCACGGCCCCTGCTTTTTCGAGCTTCCTCCTCCTCAAGGTCTCTGGCATCCCGCTGACGGAGGCGCGCCACGACGAGAGATTCAGGGACAACAAGGCGTATCAGGAGTGGAAGCAGAACACGCCTAGGCTTGTCCCCAGGTTGTGGTAGAATCTGCCGGCCGTGGGATTGCAGAAATGTTGCTTCTGTGGGTGCGCTGCAAAAATCTGGGTGGGTGGAATTGCGGGCTCTATAGGAGAATAGATAGCCTTTCGCGCTGCCGTGGCTAGCGTCATAAGATATTACTGCGACTTCTCTATCATGCCATTATGCATGGTCAATGGCAAGGTGTCTCAACTTGAGCTTTGGACCTTAAACAATAAGGTATAGACCAATACTCAATTCAAGCTCATGTCATCCATCATTCACGTGTCAGATGCGGCGCACACAACAAATATGCGTCGTTGCTTCTTTTTCAAAAGAACTTGCACCTCCCATTCTCTACATATGCCATGCCATGTTATGTCACCCAAATAGCCAAAACACTCGGATCCTCGTTGTATTATTATTGTGGCCTATTTTTACTTGTGGAAGTTCTTGACCTTTTCAATCTCGTCAAAGCTGCCCATGAAAATACCAGAGCGATCGTGGATGTGCTCGGGGATAACGTCCATCATACGCTTCATATTGCTGTCAACAGCTTGGCCGCCGGCTACCATTGAATATTAGTAAGGAACATGACTGCTGGTCGTGGCCAAAGATAGGAAACAGCAGAGCTTAGAATATGGGGCTGTAGAAAGGCATGATGACAAAGTGGAAAGAGAAGGATGAACGTACCATTTTCAAAAACCATAGCCATGGGAGCACATTCATACAAGATACGCAGCTTTCCCTTGGGGCTCTTCTTATCGGCGGGGTAAGCAAAGATGCCGCCGTAAAGCAGAGTTCGATAAGCATCTGCAACCATGGATCCAATGTATCTCGAAGAGTACGGCTTGCCATCCGGCTGAGCTTGCTTCAGGGAATTGAAATAGCCGATTGTGTTCTCCTTCCAGTACAGCGAGTTGCCCTCATTGACAGAGTAGATGGCCCTGCTCTTGGGAATGCGCATGTTGGGATGAGTGAGGATGAACTCGCCGATGCCGTTGTCGAGCGTGAAGCCGTTAACGGAGCTATCCTTCATGGTGAGGACGAGCTGGGCCGAGGCGCCGTACATGGTGAAACCGGCGGCGACGAGCTCGGTGCCCGGCTTGAGGATGTCGGCCTTGGAGCCCCTGGACCCCTCGGGCAGCTTGTGGATGGCAAAGATGGTACCGACGGAGACGCCGGCGTCGAGATTGGAGGAGCCGTCGATGGGGTCACACGCTACAGCGTAGCGGGCTCCGCTGGCCTTGTCGAAGAAGATGACGTCCTCTTCCTCCTCCGACACGAGAAGCGCGCACTTGCCGGATGAGCGCATGGCCTCGATGAAGAGGTCATTGGAGATGACGTCCAGCTTCTTCTGCTCGTCGCCCGTCGTGTTGGACGAGCCAGCCAGGCCGGTGAGGTTGACGAGCGTGGCGCGTCGGATGTAGTAAGCGATGGACTTGAAGGAGAACTGCAGGGCGTGGCAGAGCAGACTAGGGCGAAAGAAAGATTTGAGGCTCAATATAGGAACGTTGCCTCGACTCATCCGGGGGGGGGGGGGGTAGGGGGTGTGCGGAAAGAGTGATACGTACGTGAAATCACCACTGGCCTCCTTGTGCTTGGTCTGCTCCTCGTTCAAGAACCGTGTCAAAGTGACAATGTTGGTATTCACCTTTTCGCCATTGCTATTATCCGCCATGATTGCCTATGACGTCGTGGTCCAACAATGAGATCGTGGGAAAGGAGCAGAAAAGAATAAACCGGGTATGACGTCTCTGCAAAGAGGATGAGAGCGAAGAAGTCTGTCTGAAAATTTCCGGATCCGATGGGAAAATGCCCAGCTACAATACAGCGCAAGCCAAGACGGGGACTGACTTGACGTCTGTCTCGTGATCGATCGGCTGCTGTCGGGGAGCCTGAGCCGCGAAGCTAAGCGAACCTCGGTGGGAGGGGCAGCGCGGGGTATTGTCGCGATGCGATGGGAGATGGACGGAGCTCACGGTTACGGTATAGTGGGCATGTGGAGTCGTAGGCCCTGTGCCGCAAGAGGATTTCCCGGGTTGTGGCCATGGCGCGCTCAGTGTCCTGGGGAATCTATGGAATCTATCCATCTTGACTTTTCGGATGAGGAAAAGATGGGAAAAGCATTGCTACCTACGGAGTATGCTTTCCTGGCTGCTGTGGCTGGGGAGCGGAAGCACGGGAGGCCATTTCTCCGGCTGAGGCTATCAACTGCAGCGAAGCCTCCCAAGCAAGGCAGGTGCCACCTGGCCAGGCCTCCTTCCCCAAGGGTGGGAAAGCCTGACCATGCCTCGGCATGTGAGTTTGGGTTTCTGGTCCACGGCTTGCGTGACAATAAAGACGCAGCATCCCAGGCATATACGCGCCCTTTCCATCCTATCCCCTGTCCTCCCCGTCACTCTGCAACAAAAGGAAAGGGAAAAAAAAAAGAAAATTATCGTCACAATGGTCGTCGACACCCTCGCCTACCATCCCACCGTAGCGCACTACCTGCGCTTCGTCGCCACCACCGTCGGCCGCGACAAGCTCCTCCGCACGATCCAATACTTTGCCCGCTTCTACGCCTGGTATCTCCTCCGCACCAACGCGACCAAGGCCCAGATTGCCCCCTGGGACGTCACCAAGAAGCAGTTTGGCCTGACGCGCAAGATCCTCCGCGTCGGCAAGAACGTGGAGCATCTCAAGGCCGCCGTCGTGGCCGCCGATGCCAAGTCCCTCGATGGCTTCTTGCGCTACGCCGCCATCGGTCGCCAGATTGGCTACGCCGGCTACCTGACCTTTGACTCGGCCGCCATGCCTGACGCCGCTGGCATCAAGAAGTGGGAGGGCGCCAAGAAAATGCAGGCTTACGGTTATAGGTTCTGGGCCATGGGCCTCGTCTTCAGCATTGCCTCCCAGCTGTACACGCAATATCAGTTGAAGCAGCGTGAGGCCAGGATTGATCGCAAGGATGGCGAGGGTGTCGTTGAGAGCAAGCGGATTTCTCTGTAAGTCTGATTTATCTCCCCTTGTCCCTGTTTACTTTACACCCCGCTTGGTCTTAATAATGAGAGCCAATCTTGCCCTTTCCTCAAACTAAAAAGTATAATCTGATATGTGGTTGTCAAACATCATCATCCGGTAAATATCAATTCTACTCACACACACCGTGTTCAGTGAACGGTCCGCCAGCCAGCTTCAGCTCATCTCTGATCTCTGTGATCTCGCCGTTCCCGCCTCTGCCCTTGGCTGGGTTGGCTTCGATGACGGCTTCGTCGGCCTCGCCGGTACCTTGAGCAGTTTGATTGGCGTGTACAGCCAGTGGAAGAAGACCGCTTAAACTTGAAGGAGCGAACAAAATATTCCATGTCAACATGTATGGCATAACATGAGGAGCGGACGAATGAAGTATTCTCCACTTTCCTAGTCATGTAGGGAATGAGACGCAATGATGGCTGGATGCGTTGTATAATATGAAGACAATAACGGAATGCTGTGGCGTATATAAGCGTTCAACACAATTTTAATCCTTATATTGATTTATTTAGTTACTTATGTTTCCTTTTCTCTTTCCTCTTTGCATTTTCCATCTTCATCTTCAAAGTGCCAACAGTTCTTTGCAGTCCGAGTAATTTGCTTTTCCGCCATCATTCATGCGTTTTTACCACCCTTTCGTGAACAGCATGCTTGCTATTACTTTCACAATCACCTTCACAAGCGCATGCTAAGCTCCGACAACACTAAGGAAACTTGGTTTCAATCATCAATTACAATAAAAATATAAACTTGCATCCTGACAATCGTACATCTCTCGTAGTTCCTCGTCCTGGAGTCTTAACGGAAGGATGCGCTGTCAAACTTTGGTTTAGTTGCCCTCCTTCATCGCTAACGTAAGGTATCTACGCTTGGCGATGGCGGGATTTTTGATTCCGCCAAGACCAACACAGAATTGGATCTGGCGGGCCATCCGCTAATAGCCGCCGTTACTGCACAAATTGAAGCCCGTCATTATTTTGCTCTCCCTTACTTTTTCTTCGTTCCAGCCATGTCCAACTAACCTAACTCGTAAAGTTCGTTCTCAATCTTTTCCGAATCCCGCCATTGTGAGCAGAGAATGCGTAAATACATCTTCTCCTCACGGTTACCCTGCTTGTTCATCTGATTTGTTGTCGTAAATGCTCGACGGGTAGTTTCATCTATCACCTTTCGTCAAGCCACATTCGTCATGGATGAAAAAGATAGCTCTACTCGAATAGTAGGCTCAGAACGCGAAAGACAAGTAGAACCACACTAGTGAAATTGGATCAGATTTACCAGTACCGTCCACCTCGGTCATATTCACGAGTATACCCATCCCGCGGTGGGTATGCAGGCTCTCGCGGAGGAAAATCCCTCGGAGGTCTATCGTATTGGCGGCCGTTGGCATAAGGATCGGCAGGAGGGGGAGGAGGAACATAGTCCCTGCGATAAGGTTCATCGTAACGGCCGCGAGGAGGGCCATAGTCGTCCATGGGGGGTGGCCCGCGAGGTGGAGATCGATAGCGAGCGCGGTCATCGTAATACTCGCGTCTCGGGCTTCGATCACGATACCCGTAGGGTCCAGGATCGCGACGAGGACTATATCCACCGCCGCCGCCTCGAGGCGGGCCACGTCGATCATGGTTGTCGAATCGTGAGGCGCCATAGTGGCGTCGTCCGCCACCACCGCCTGGCGAGCGAGAACGACCGCGTCCCTCACGCGGGGGCATATCGGGCTGGGTCTGGATCAATCGCTATGTCAGCGATGCCTTTACCATGCGTTGCAGTTTGGGGCTCAATAGTGACGTACATCAGCGACACACTCAACGCGATTTCCTTTGAATTCGCGACCGTCGAGTTTCTCAACAGCGGTCCTCAAATCAGCAGCAGTCTCGTATTCAACAAAGCTGGTAGATACTGCGTTAGCCATCCTGTCACGTGAAAGGGCTGCACCACAAGACTGAACTTACCCTCTTCCGTTGGAATCTCGTCCCGTCTCGGAGTAGACCACGTCAAGTCCGGGCTGACGTGCAAAATCTTTGAGGTCCTAAAACCAGAATCCACGTAAGTCCTTGTTCCAAGGAGTGGCCGTAGGCGATGAACGCGATGCCAGAAGAGAAAGAAAATATCCATGTGTGCCACAACGAATCCATCAAGCATTCCGGCGTGCAACAAGAGAAGCGTGCTGAGCACCGAAGACCGAGAACAGACCAGAGGAGGCAAGAGCAAACAACCTGGGCTTCTGAGGTTTGCTCTCCGTCCCGAAGTGATGTTTCAAAGTTCAAGTGCTGCCGGATCCATGTTACACAAAGGTGCAAAATGACTCGTCAAGATCAGATACTAGCCGACTATCTCATGGTGCAAAGACCATCCAAGTCACACAGATTGAGACGGAAAACCCAAGGGAGTCCGGTGGTAATGAGCGGGGAATGAGAGACAGACCTGCCAACTGGTTTCGTTTGGGAGCCCTGTAATCTGCATCCGGTGAGGGGTTCGTCGAGGTCGCGGCGGAGCGCGCTCATGCGTAGAGAAACCACTCTCCCTGTTTCGAGGTCCCCGAGCAAATTGGACCGTCAGGCGCTCTCCCATGAAATCAGATCCATCTGTTTACGGGAGTTAGTATCATGGGCTCATTACTTTGGCGTATAATCGCTTGCGCAATGGCATCGCGCGGGATATAAAGGAATAATTCTTGTCACATACGAAAAGCTACAACAAGGTGGCGCCAAAATTCGGCGAAGGAGTTAGCAAAGTCCACGTAACGAGACGAAGTTGGTGGTGAAAATTTGGACGTCAGAGGAATCAAGCAGAGAGTCGACTAACCCGGAACGACGTCACGGGCATCCATTGGGTCCTTGTACTCGATGAAGCCAAAACCATTCATCAGTTTCACCTCGGTGATTTCTCCGGTGCCATGAGTCGCGAAGTGTGCCTCAATATCGGCCTTGGTAGCTGCCGTGAAAGCGAGTCAGTTGGGATCCAAGGGGTAAGGCCAAGAAGGAAGAAGGTAGGTGGATATGGACCATTGCGAGGAAGGTTGCCCAAGTAGAGCCTGGTAGCTGAGACCTCAGTCATGATGACGGTCAGATCGGGGTGCTTATGAGGCTCGGTCGAATCCTGGATGCGCGATGGGCTGAAAACAAAAAGCAATGCGACCAGCGAAGGAAAGCCAAGGTTCAGGTCCCAGGAGTCGAGAATACAATGGCCGCGTTGCGAACAGGACCAGATAAGAAAGAGTCCGGGAAGGTGGGTGTGAAGTGCCACTCAAGACAAGAGGGATGGACAACGCAGATGGTGGATGGCCGTTGTCGTTGACCTCGTGCTTGCTGAGGTGAGGAGAACCTGGGGAAAGCTGCACGCTCAAAACGTGACCAAAATGTCAACAAATGTGACGCTGAGGCTGACTCAGGCGGTGACAAACGGCAAAATGTACTCCGTACGAGAGAGCAGACTGTGATCGCAAGAGTGGAGACGAGACCACTCGATTTTTAACCTTTTACCAGGTGCCGGCCGTCAGCGCGACTAGCACCAGTTGTTGGCTCATAATTATTGACTGTTCGTCACATGTTCGTCAAAAAAAAAAAAATGCGAACGCCTGATGATATCGACCACCAAACTGATGGCTTCAAAAATTCTTCACACTGGGCGTCACCATCAACGCCATCTACATTTCCCCCTTGCCTGTCCGTCGTCAATTCGCAACTCTCTATCTGCACAAACCCGTGCGCGCCTCTTTCGCCTCCAGGAAAAACCAACAGCCAATCAAAGAAACGCTGCCAAGCCATGCTGCAGAAACATTATCGCCAAATTCACAAGAAACTCACCATTCATTCATAAAATCTTATCTGACTCGTTCCATGCGCTCCCTGTCCGACCGGAGGGTCTTTTTTTTTCTCTTCTTTCTTTTTTGCCATTAAAATATCCTTACAAATCGTTAAATACGATGGAAATAAGCTCGTCTAACATGGTGAAAACCAGGTGAGCACTGAGATATATATATATGTCAGCCATCATCTCTCCATGAAGTCGGGCTTTTGATGCTTACTTAAGTCGCGCGTTGTTAAGTGTGGCAAAGATACGACGACTGGCTGCTTGAGCGTTGACTCTTCCCACTACATTGCCTGCTAGGTCTGGCACGAGAGTTGCTAGCATGAGACTGGCTTCAGTGCGAGTCTTCTTCTTTTGTGCTGCGGATCTGGGTTTTTTGTTGCGCTGCAAAATACCGTTTGGCCACATGCTATCCTGGAGCATACTAACGTAGCGCAAAATTGACTCTTCTTGTAACAACATCTTGATGTTGTCACGGACTTTTCGTTCAATTGTGCCTCCCAGCAGTTGCTGGAGGACTACAACCACAGCTCGTCCGCGCAGCCAGTTGTTTCCTCTATTCAGTTCAAACACTTCAAGGAAAATGTCACAGATGGGTTTGATAAATGGCTCCAGATCTTTGTTTTCAAACGCATTCAATTCCGCTTCGGCCTCGGCAGCTGGAAACGTATCCTCACTAACATCCAGTGGCATCGCATTGAGTTGATTCGTGGCCGCTGCAATCAAATTATGACCAGCAACGGAAATTTGATCCAGGACAGGGATGTTGCCCAGAATATCGTCCATGCCATCTGCTACAGAATCGTAGAGACGTGTCACAATGTCCTTTTTCTCTTCACGATCCATAATGTCTTGGCCCGAAGTTATGACACTTTGAGACAGAAATGCCCGAAGATCGCGGCTGCGACATACCTCAGGGAGAAGGAGAAGTTCGCGTAGGTATTTCTCCAAAGCTCCCCTCCTTTTACGAAGGAACTCGCTCTGGAACTTCATGACTACCCTTCGTCGAGGGAAATCGAGATTCCGGACGGACGGGTATCGGGACCGCAGTTTTTGGTGTAGATCATGAAATTCGCTATATCGTCGCGTGACTATCCAGGACGCCGCAGGCATCTGTTCGCCTGCATTTCGTTGGACTTCGACAACATACATGGCGAACTCGCGTCCGTCTTCTTCTCTGCCCACTCGTATTGAATTGATCTTGATTGTCGAACGACCATAAAGGCTGTTATCACTCTCCTGCACAACATACTGTTGCCGCTGCAGTTCTTTTCGCCGGATCTCCCGCTGCAGACTGGCCTTCGATTTGCGAAGGATGCGCAATTCTGATGTGTTATTCGTCAACTCAGCCTTGCGGGTCAGCGAGTTGAGAACAGCTTCTTGTGCGGTAAGACGATCAATGTCGTTGGAAAGCGCCGTAATGGCTTCGGCTAGTCCTAGATCTCCTGGTGCTGCCTCATGGACTTCATCTTCTTCGTCTTTCTCGGGGGCACTAAGACTGCCTTCTTCATCAACTTCATCCGAGAGAAATTTATCTTCATCTTGAAACAAGTCATCATCCACAAAAACCCCGATTCTTGACGCTGCGCTGACTAGTCCTAAAGATGATAAGCTAGGCTTCTCCTGATCTTTGGGGGCCGTGATTGGTTGAGATGATTCTATCGAATCTCGATTAGAGCCACGATCATTAGCGTTAAGGAAACTGGCATCATTCTCGTCCACATCCCCGAATAAAGAGGCTCTCAGGTCCTCCACTGTTTGTGGTCTTTGATTGTCCATAATGTTGTTGAGAGCTTGCTCCACGGCTTGCACTATCTGTTTATCAGGAGTTATTTGTGAGGATCGATCATGGTCAATGCTATGTACGGAATCCCCAAGACCACCCTCATTGTCGGCGTCATCATCGTCGAATAACGGTGTCGAGACAGCCTCGTCTAATGATCGGCGGGGAACTCTTAACGGATCTGCATCTTTGTCCGCCCCCCGAAGGTCCACTGCAGAACCAGTTAATCGCGCAATCTGATTAGAAGCCGATGTGGCCAACCGGGAGACAGGTTTAGGCTTTGACGGGTGTGGCGGCTGCGATCCTCGAGTTGTAGAGGCAGTTTTTGGAGGTATTGGGGGCGCCGGTGTGGCGGCTATTGACGACATCTCCTGGGATGCTAGGCACTTGTAATACAAGTCGGACTTCTTGAAGCCATGAAAGTGCTGAGACTGCATCTCTTCAAGAACTGCGCTTTGAGCCTTCAAGATGGACTTCCTTGCATTATGGTACTGGAGTGGCGTAGCGGACTTCCCAGCTTCCAAAAATTGTCGAACCTCCCTTTTTGAAGATTCCGGAACATGGAGCTCCGGTTTTGAGAGGTAGGCCTGCTGGATCTGCTGTAAGTCGAGTCTATCAGATTCTGACCACATGGGCAGATGAGAAGAGGAGGGGTCATCTTCCTGGCCGTCATCTTCCAGGGGATTTCGGAATCCGTCCACAACCAGCCAGAACTGAACCAGAGACATCAAACGCTGACGGTCCATATACTCCATGAAGTATGATAACCCAGACGCATCCCTCAAGAGTTCTACGAGAGTAGCGTTCTCCAATCTTGATGCGGCGGTGGAAGTAGAAGTAGTGAAGGTTATCGGGGTATGGTCACCCCCGGCGGCGAGTTGTTGCACTCTTTGATCCAAAATCCGTTTGCCCATCTCCAGGCGTCGTAAATATACGGGGTCCTGGTTCTCCTGCTGCAAATCACGTTTTAATTGACTGGCCACCTCGCTGCGAAAACGTCGCGCATCTGACAAGTTATTGACCTTTCGAATGCTACGAATGAATTTCTCAAACTTACGCTCGCTGTCGCCGGGAGCAAGTCGTGGTGCGCTGGTCATCTTCAAAGTTCCAAGAATTGGAGAAGCGTGCTGATCAAGAGCAGCTCTGAGCTTGCGCACTGTCGATCTATCCTGCAACATAGTACGGCCGTAATTCTCCATGACCTGATTCCAGGTATCCGGGTCTGAGAGCATCTGAAGTACTGGGGACAGAACAGCACAGCTGACTATTTCGCGAATGATGATGAAAACAGAGCGACTGGCGAGCATATGTTCTGGCAAAATTTTAGGCATCACCCGCTCAATAAGAGAACGCAAATGATCTTGCTGAACCATCTTGGTGTCCGGCGAGGACAAGGAAGCAGCTGGGTGCAAGCGGCCATCTTTGTACTTTGACGCAATGGCCAAATCAAGCTCTTCTGACTCGGTCACGGAGCGATTAAGTTTTTTGCCTCGTATCGACTTTTCGGCCTCGTAGAAGTCTCGAAAATGAGCAGTGAGTATGGGTACGAGGCGGCTAGTGACAACCTCGGCTAGGTCCTTGTGACGCAGGGATTCCAATATGCTGACAATGGCAAATCTCACTGCACGATCGACTTCGTTGGGAAACACCGGGTTTGAGCTGATGTGGGAATACCAGCTACGGACAAAGTCGCGAAATATCAACTCGAGGAGGTCGTCCAAGGCTTTGGCAACATGCGGTGAGCGTCCAAGGCCAAGAGGCTGTTTTTCATATGTTTGGCGTTTCTTCAGGGCAGAAACTTCTGACTTCCAGTGACTGGCGCGTAGGAATGAAGCTCGAGGAAGCCGAGAGGGTGCATGATTCGGCCGTTGTGTGGTCGAAAACAAGGTCGCGACAGATAGCAAAACGGTGACGAAGATGCCAGCGACAAAGGCGTATCCCGCCCAGCGCAATACAGGGAACCAGCTTACAGCATGGCCCCAGGAAATAAAGGCGGCTACCGCAGCAATAGCCACATGTCGTCTCTTCAAGGCCATAGCCAGAGCTAGATTCCATGAAGTTGCATCTTCTGCCAGGCAGTAGAAGAATCGACAATGTGGGGGGCAAGTATCCTGGTCGAACAGAAGCTACAGTCAAGCTGGCGTTGTAGGGAGGCAGGGCAGGCTCTACCGGGGGTACATCGCTGTACATGGCCGTACGCAGGGGCATGCAAAGACCCACTTAACGTCACGTCACTGTGCAGCAAGGCAAGCAGAACTGAGAGTTCAACAAGAAAGTCTAGATGTACATATTAATTAATATCAATTGATGTTATATTATTCGCAGGACTTATGGATTCCCATCTACCAAATCCTACCACGTATATTAGGTTTGAAGCAATGCATGAATTGCCTGCGATCCATATCACCACGTAGTATATATAGTTCCTTATCTGCAATCAACTACAGACAGCGGCGGACTACCGGTAGTTAATCTGAGACCAAATAGGATCAGTCATTCATTTGCAGATCTTCTGAAACAAACAACAGAATTCTGGGTAGCATAACATCATGACTGCCCCCAGGGGCGCACCTTGTTGTTGAACTGTAAGTTCAATGTTGCAACAAGCACTCCAAGCAGCTGTGAAAAAGCATCTATCCTTTACTCCCAAGGCGGATCCTCTAAGCGTTTGAATAAAGCCACAAATTTTTGGCCCTGATTTCTGGCCACCTTCTTTCCTTCCTCAGTCTCATTCTGCATCGCACTCACAAACGGATCCCTCTCTACCTCTACTTCCGGAACTCGCTCAAACGAGGGATGAGCGTCCAAATGTTGTACCATCCACAAATGCAGCGCTTCTACATCAGTAATAGTGTACACAATTCCGCCTGGGCGTAGCGCATACGCATATTCGGAATTCAGCGTTGTCGACACTATCCTCGCCTTATGCTTTCTGGCTTTGAAATGAGGGTCTGGGAAGCATATGAATATCTTGCTCAGCTGTGCCTTCTTGAAAAAGTTTGGAAGAAACTTCATTGTGTTCGCGCGAATACACGCCGCATTTTGGTACAGCTTGCCACCGCTTTGCTCACGTAGAGCCCATATTTTCTCCTGGACAAACTCTGTTACACTTGTTCGAATCTCAAGTCCTGTCAACCGTGTAAGTGTCTTTGTCTTGTTTCCCAGTTTTGTCTAGCTGAATGATGTTGTGATTGCCCACTTGCCTAGCATTAACGTTTCTGGCATCATTGGAGCCAGTGCAACGAGAAGACCGCCAAAGCCGCATCCTATATCAACAACCTCCACATCTTTGCTCAACTTGACTGACTTCGAGTCCTCTGGTTTATCTTGCACTACATAAGCTGGGTAATACTTGGACCAGTCCATGGCGTCTGGTGAATCGGGACTGAAATATGTTGGTAAATGATTTTCAAATACAATGGGAGGCTTCAGGGCAGTACTTACTATTCAAGGGTGTGATCTGAGAATGGATTGGCGTGGGCTCTTTGACGATAAAACCGCTTTCGCGGCATCCTCGCGACACCATCCTGATCTTTTCTATGGCTGAACTTCTCGCGGTTCGCCCGTTTATTCGGCGCTCCAGGCATGTTTACGGGTTCAGCCGAATCAGAGAAGTGGAGGGTGGTGCCCAGAATCTGTCATTGATGTCTTCTCGCTCGACCACTTTTTTGCCCTGTCGCACCTTCACCTTGCCAAAGAGGCAGGCGGTGAGCAGCTGCCACGCGCAAGGAAACGGGGCTCCTGTGTATCATCGCATCACCCATTCTCGTAGCATCATCTTCCGTAAACATTACCTCCTTATTCTCTTCGTAGACAGCAATGATTTTCTAATTCATCATTACATATGACCTATTTCTTGAATCCCTGGTAACATAGAGCATAGCAACATGGCCGATGCAGGGCAGACAATTCTGTTGGATATGGGGAGCTACGTGGTGCCTCAGTCCACATCATTCGTCATTCAATCAATCTCAGCTCTTTGCGTATGCTTCACGCTCTAAATCACCCCATGTCGCAGCACTAACGTTTCTAAATTCTATAGGCCTTTATTGGCACGATTTTAATCCTACCTTTTTTTTTCTTCTTGACCATAGATATATCCCTGTGGTTGTGGCGACACTTCTCGACTCGTACCGACAACCGCAGTGGCGATTCAAGTCCACATGTGCACTCGGGTCTCGCAGATTCTTCAAGTGGAAGAGGCTCATCTGCGAATGCAAAAACAGCAAGAGCACGAAATTCGCACAAGGGATAATGCGTCATTTCATTCTTTCCTTGTGCGCCGCAACATGGACTTTCCATGCATCGCAATACGGATGTAGAATGCCACAAAAAGTCAACATCTCATTATACAATTTGTGAAACAACCTTGATCAGATCAGCAGTTACGCCCATGGCGGTTACATCACCGCCAGCACCTGCACCCTGTACAATCAGAGCATTGCTTCCGTATCGCTTGGTGTAGAATGAAATGATGTTGTCGCTCCCCTTGAGTGCGGCAATCGGGTGGGATGGATCAAATGTTTGGAGGCCAACCTTGACACTTTTGGTTGGTACGTCAATGCTGCCCACGAATCGGAGTACCTTGTTTCCAGCTGAAGCCTTCTTCTCCTCCATCTGTTCGTCAAAAGTGGGCAATTTTTCCAGGAATTCGTCTCCGCTCGAACAGGATTCCAATTCTTTGGGGATGAGACTCTCCACTGGGAACGAGGTGGGCGATTCGACAGGCAGGCCCGCCAGACGAGCCAGGATGGTCAATTTACGAGCAACATCGAGTCCGTTAAGGTCGTCGCGAGGATCGGGCTCGGTGTAGCCTAGTTTCTTTGCTTTCTTCACTTCGTCGGACCACTTGCCGCCACCACCAGCGACTGGTGCAAATGAGTTGAAAAGAAATGACATGGTGCCGCTGAATACTCCCTCGATCTTGGTCACTTCATCGCCCGTCTCGACAAGGTCCTTAAGAGTCGAGATTACAGGTAGACCTGCACCGACCGATGACTCGTGATAGACCTTAGCACCAGAAGCAGCAGAAGCCTGGAAGATGTCTCGCCACAACTCGTAGGATCCAGAGAAAGCTTTCTTATTAGGGGTGACCACACTTATGCCAGCCTTGAGTACCGTTGGATAAGCATCAGCAACATCTTGAGAGCTCGTATTGTCCACAATGATAGCCTTTCCGGGAGCTTTGGCCAGGTACGTCACCAGGTCGGGAAGGGATGGTGGTGTTTTGGAAGAGTCGGCCAAGGCATCGATCACCCCGTCCATGTTTATGGACGAGTAGTCGTCGTTGTAGAGAGCTTTGCGGCTCGTGGCAATGTAGCAGAGGTTCAGCGTGGGTGAAGGTCGCCGGAGAGCAAGGTCCCGCAGTTGGGAGAGGAAGCATTTTCCAACCCCTCCCGCGCCTATATCATTGTTAATGTCTATAGCCAATGCAATGAACGCCGAGAAAATATATTTTACCAATGATCGCAATGAAAACAGAGCTCGTGTTTGCCATGATTGAGGAGATTTGGATTGAATGCAACCAGGTAGTTGAATGCAGTCAACTTACCTGTGTCCGATAGCGGGCGGAGAAACGTGACCTGCGATTTAGAGGGGCAATGTGGCTGGAGCATGTTGTATGGTAGGTGGTGGCTGGTGCATATTAGAATCGTATTTGTGCTAACTATGCCTCATAAGCAACCAGACGGCCTCGTCACTCGAACACCTTCATTCTCCTTAACAGGTCCATCCGTTGACTCAACCAGCATTCGACTTGGGGACACTGCCATTGAGACATCAACAGACTTTCTCAAGCCCAATCACATTGTGCTGGAGGCAATCTAATGACATGCATGACGATCGTGCCGGTTTGTTTTCTGCTTGCATCTTGGATGTAACAGTTGCAAACTAGTTGCGCGAACGGCTCGACCTCTGCAACATTACAAGGCTAGTCTTCTACACAGTCCGTTGCAAGGAAGCAATAATTCGAAAGCCATGCCTCAAGATCCGAATATATATGGCCAAAGGCCTGTCAAGAAACATAAGAAAGATACGGTGCTTTCCTCGTCGCTTGAATTCACAGCACAGTTGACATCTCTCTTGTCAAATACTACGCCTTCTACCTCGAATTCGGAGCGCTCAAGACTACACAAAGATAGGAAGGGTGACATATTTCACCCGAGAAAGAAGAAGAAGGAAAAGGAGCCCAAAGCGGCCAAGGATGATAGCAAATTGATACTTAAAGATGTGGGAGGCACGGAAGAAGAGTCGCAACAACTTACCCTAGCGAGGAGGAAGTTGGAAGATAAGGCAAGGCGGTATGCAGCGATGAAGAGAGGGGATTACATACCAAAAGAAAACGAAGCGGCTCCGTTAATCGACTTTGACCGGAAATGGGCAGAAAATGTTGAAGGGAAAGACGACTACTCGACTTCGAGTTCGGACGATGACGGCGACGAGGATAACGAAGTTATCGAATATGAGGATGAATTCGGACGTATGAGACGCGGGACCAAATCTGACAAGGTGCGCATGGAAAGAAGGGCACGGCGAGGCTTGCTTGGTGCAGAGGAACTTGAGCGCATGTCTGCCAGGCCTCCTGCTCCAGCGAATCTCATTTTTGGAGATGCGGTACAGGCCATGGCATTCAACCCTGACAATCCCGAGAAGATGGAAGAACTCGCAAGGAAGCGGGACCGTAGCGCGACACCACCGGAAGAGAAGCACTACGACGCTGACAGTGAGATCCGGACAAAGGGCACGGGATTCTACAAATTTAGCAAAGACGAGGAGACGCGGACAAGAGAGATGGCAGACCTGGCAGAAGAACACCGACGGACAGAACAGGAACGAAAGTCACGAGAAGATCAGAAGGCGTCTCGGCGACGTGAGATCGAGCAGCGTCGACGAGAAATGGGCGCACGACGGGCTCAACGCCAGGCTGACAATTTTCTGGATGGCCTCGCAGAACGAGAGGCTTAGACCTGGTGCTTGAATTCTGTAATCGTGTAATGCAGCCATGCAAGGGATGGTCAATTTTATCCAACTCTCGGCACGAAGGACTGGCCTGCAGTGAAAGGCCTATATCGTCCAGCGTCCCAGGCAGCTCCAAGCCACAATGCCTGCAATCTAAGTTTTTTTTTTTTCGCCCGGTGGCTCTTCTAGAGTAACATGTGGACATTAATTCGCGCTCACCAAACTGAAACGGGGCTCCCAGTAGGTGGTGGCCGTCGTCGGCCAATAGATCTCCAGTGTCTTCCACTACGACATTTTGGTGTGTGTCGCGAGTAATTTCCCAGTCCGCCGCTTATCTTGTGTTACCAACAGGCATGAGCACATGAGCGAGCGGTGTGTGTGTTTGATTAGCTACATTAATACTGGTCAATTGACTGGCAGGTGCTCAATGACGCGGCGCCCTCTGGGTGTAAGATTTGAAAATTTCGGCTTCACTTTACTAGCAAAGCAAGCGACTTGTAACGGAACGCGGCGCCATAGTTAAATCCATGCCCTATTTTGTGCCTTTGCAAACTGCAATTTCAACTTGACTTGTTCGTACGCTAACAACATAGGTAGGCCTGATCACAGTAATAGGGAAACATGTATCACCCAAGAAGAGGATTATTCAGGCCTGTTTTCTCTTCTCTCTCCGTCTCTCACAAGTCAGGGATGAGGCAAGTCGCATTCAATCAGCGCTAAAGAGCTTCGGCCAGTCCCAAGACGGTTAGATGCGAAAAAGTGTGAGTCACAGCGGGGCCCCTACCCGCTAGCGATAGGGCGCACGTTCGCACGCACGCATGGTACTTGACCAGGCGGTATAAGCCCTAACAGCAGTGGTCTATGGCGGACCATAGAGGATGTGTTAGCTGAACATGGGTCATGACCCTAGCGAGTCTGGTACCATACCTTTTGACGCTCGCATTCCGCTGCTTGCTGCCTGGGAAATACAAAATCCTAGGCCTCCGACATCCCACAGCTGCCTTTCTCTTCTTTCTCCTGCACCCCAAAAACCATCAACATACAAGCGATCAGTCAGGACATCGCCTCAGGCGACCGTCAAGATGCTGTAAACTATCTCTTCCAGAGTTATCACCCACAATCCGTCAAAATTACTTCTCAAAACATAAACAACATTTTCTCCACTCCATCTTCACCCACTCCAGCTCACCCTTCGGTTGATCTGGACTTCAGCACTGCTATAGACAGCATCCGCTCGAGTTCTCTTACCACCGCCAACATTTCGGCTCAAGGCTTTCCAGTCTTCACCACGGATTCCCCATCAACATGGCCTCCCAACTTCCCCTCAAGCCTGCCGGCACCATCCGCGCCCCAACTCCAGAGTCCTGTCGAGAATCAGCAGGATTTCGTTCTGTTCGACAGCCCTCAGCCCCATCAAGTCCCTAATCGGTCTCCAGTTTCGCTGTCCAGTCGACGTCGTCATTCATACCAGAATCGCAGGGAAAACAAGCTAGTTACCGTAGCTGCCCATAACCAGCGACTGGCACAGTTATTACATGCCATCGGACAACAACGACAACAATCGTCTTCGGTTAACGCCAACCAGTTTGCCAATCAGTTTCGCGCATCATCGGCTCCATCGTCTTCTGTAACTTTAAGCCAACAGCAGTCAGTCCGTTCTGCTCCACCACCAGTACCGCTATTCAACCAGATCACTGGTAGCGTCCCTCCGTCATCCGCTAAGATGATGAACGCAGCAGGTATGCCTTCGCTACATCGTGATCAATCATCAAAGTCTAGTTGCTTACAATCAGAGTCAGACGTCGACCTGGATGAGTTTACGGCCTTCGAAGGTGGTGCCTCCACGGCCTTCTCATCTCCAGCGGTTCCGTCAGTTATGGATTTCAATGGTGGCATGTCAAGCTCTGTTTCCACCTTGGACACCGTCTCGCCCCATGATTTGCTCGTACAGGAGCCCTTCATGTCGGCGCCAAATTCTGCTGCTCTCACGACGATGACGTCGCCATCTATCTACAACGAGTCACCCGACTTTGATGGATTCGACGTTTCTCCCAACTTTGGAGATGCCGATTTTGATAGTTCAGGTGACCCTTGGTACCCGCTATTTCCCCAAGACTCTACCAGTGGTACTGAGGTTCCGAACTCTGAGGGATCTTCTGCCGAGAAATTGAATGAGGTTGATTCTGTTGACCGGGCTTCTGGCGCCGGTATTCGCAAGAAGGCAATCAACTCACCCCCCAGCAGCGGTCGCCATTCTTCGGTAGCCGGCGTTGGCTCGCGCAAGCGTGACAAGCCCTTGCCACCCATTGTTGTCGAGGACCCCAACGACACCACTGCTATGAAGCGAGCTCGCAACACCCTCGCTGCTCGGAAATCGCGTGAGAGAAAGGCACAACGCTTGGGGGAGCTGGAAGATCGTATTACTCAACTTGAGGCTGAGCGAGATCATTGGAAGAAGATTGCTCTCCTACAATCTGACCATCAATGATTAAATTAAAAGTTGTTCAATTGTCGACTGTTCGCATTTCCTAGTTTTCCCTCTTAATTGCCAGCTGATCTCGGGTATTCGTGGGAGAGAGCTCTCATTCAACGATTTTGTTTATTGCTATTTCATAATCTCTCAATTTTATACTTTGTACACTGCGCCCTCGCTTTCGTGCCTGTACGCCTTGTGACGTCGTTTAGTTGCTGCATGAAAATTCTGTGTAGAGACGTTGCTGTAGATGGTTGTCCAACAGGATCTGTGCATCATGGCTGATCTCAACTGTGTCAGAACTCAATCCATATTTTACAGCTGACTGTTGAACGTGAGACAGCCCGGGAATTTGAACTAGCAGGGGAAAATGATGATGATCAATTTGCATGGCATGGCATGGCATGGCATGTCATTGTCAAGTCTGTTGACATGAAAGTATAAAGCTGCCCGCCAGGCGAGAATGGACCTCTACGTAAAAGTTCAACATGTCCGCGTAGAAAGTAACGACTTTGCGGCCTTGCATTGTAGACCAAAGATGTTTAGCCTTGATGGGCGGTGATGCGTGAAAGTGGTGGCAACAAGGGCTGCAAACCATGGTCGACCAATAAGCCCGCCCCTTGGGAAGATCTCCATCGCTCAGTTCAGCAGCCGCTTGACGCATCACCCTCGATTCGTAACGATTTTGCCCACTCGAGAGTCGAAAGCCCCGACTATCCTTTTTTCTTACACGCTCAACACGTCTTCTGATTCATCCCCTTGCTCCGAACCATGTCTATCCGCGTTCTCACCATCGCCCTCTGCCTCACCTCGTCTGTGCTCGCTCGCACTGAAGGGCTGCACGTACTACGACTCCGTGGCCAAGCCCGGCCACCAGGCTGCCTATGCCATGCGCCTATGGTATGCACCTGGGACTGGGACAGGAAAGGTCTACGACTTTCTTGACAGCGGCGGTGGGAGAGCTCCTCCCAAGTTGACTGTGCTTGGATGCTCGCTATATGAAGGGACAGCGACGTACTCGCTTTCCTTCGTCAAACCCAAGGGTATGAAACAACCTGCTGCCACGGCATCGGCAACAACGCGTATATACGAGATAGTGCTCTTCAGGACATAGCAACGTTGGATTTCCACGTCAAATTCGGGAAGAACTTGTCTCAAATGGATGGATAATTCTATGCCAATTCTACATACTTATCGAATCATTCTGTTCAACCAAAAGGTACATATACTCCGCCTAATGAGTTTACTTTATCAGTACAAGCACGAAATTTCTGCACCTACTTACAACTTCCCAGCGTTTTCAGCATCTCTTAAGGAGCCCGATAACTAAAATGGCGAGAGCAATTTATTCCATGACGAGAACCATGGATTACAAAGAAAACAAACTGACGACGTCTCCGGGTTGCCGTAGCCGGGATTCCGAAATGGTGACGAGATCTTTGAGTATGTGCGACGATGTCGAGCAGGTTATAGTGGGAAATGGGGCATCAGTATGTCGAGCGTCACATGGGCCGTGCCAGACCCAAATCAGCAACTACGAGTGGATGGCATAGTGTTTGAGTCCAATCCTAGGGGGGGAAATGATAGGCGTTATCTACCAAGTCGGCTTCACAACACAATGTGGGGAGGAGGTTCGACGCTCGGTATTATGAATTCTGCTCGCACCCGTTGCCTAGCGATCTGGTACATTGTCCCTCCAGAGCTGACAAGTTGCAAAGATACCGAGAGGTTGCCATGGCTGGTCATCATTTCCATAAGTCGAGAGCCGATAGGACGACTCACGAATGATATGCGACCGAGTCAATTCATGCCATCATGCGAAATGGGTGAAGGGTACCCTCGGCCACCAGCCCGCGCTCATCCCTTTTTAGGTTTGCAATGGAGTTGCCACGATGCCGCGACTAAGCGACGAAAAGTCTTGCATGGGAACCTGGATATGAAGAAAAAAAAAAAAGCTCAAATCAAATTTTATCGGGCACCAAGCGGCATGAATTGCGCGAGTGGCGGCGGGGTAGGTTGCACTGCCGCTGGTCTTATCCCCACTATTCCCGGTCGAATTCTCCGGCTTCGGGATCCCAACTCCGGCAAGCACACCCTCAACTTGAGCCTCATGATGCCCATTAGAAAGTATTTCAGTCGAAGTGTCTAGCGGCCCAACGATGTTTGGAGTGGAGACGATTTCCAGTGCTGGCACATTTGCCGAACGGCACGCCATCAAGCTCGTTCTACTTATCCCTCCTTTCCCCCTCCGATAACCCTCCACTTGTTGTTGTTGCAGTAGTGACGCTACCCATCCTTCATTCTCCTATCACTTTGCTATTGTTGTGGCTCTTCTGGTTGACTGCGATTCCCAATCCACATGTTTGCTAGCCCACTTGACCAGTCATTCCCGGACTTGTCATGAACCCTCCCAGGTCTGAATCCCCTTCAAGCCCTAGTCGTGGAACGACCGCCGCAGGGGAATATGAAGGTCAGTCGGATGCACGTTGAAGGCTGCATTGGACGTTGGCCCGTTGTGCTTGCTAACACGAATATGGACGAAGGACAAGGCGAAAGTCATGCCTTGGATACAATCCAAACTCTCAATTCCAGAGATGCAGCTGCTGAATACACGCCGCAAGCCATCGATTACGGCGATGGAATTCTCTCTGAGATTCGATCTAGAACACGCAGCCATGCCAACCACACAGTGATTGGCTGGGAAGTTGATGATCCTGAAAACCCGCACAACTGGTCCACGGTAAGAGTTCCTCATACCTTAATTTGATCCCTTTAACGCTTTGCTAAGTTTCCCCCCTCCCGTTTAGCTTAAGAAATCGTACGTAGTCTTGGCCACAGCCATGCTGGTTCTCAACTCAACCATGTCGTCCTCCCTTCCTAGCATGGCGATTCGAAGCATTACTGCCGAGTTGGGAATATCGTCATCTACAGAAAACGTACTTCCCATAAGTGTCTTCCTTATAGGATACATATTCGGCCCGCTCATTTGGGGCCCCCTTACCGAACACTTTGGTCGACGGATGTTATCGATCATCACATTTGCTTTCTTTTCCTTGTTTACGCTGGCATGTGCGCTCGCACCCAGCTGGGGGTCGTTTCTGATATTCCGAATGTTCTGCGGTGCTTGTGCGGGAGCGCCAATCGCGATTGTGGCGGGAATTCTGGCAGATGTCTTTGGCGAGCACAGAACGAGAGGAAGGGCATATGCCATCTTTATGTGTGTAAGTCTGAAACTGTGATTCCCCCCCCCCCCCCCATGGTGTCTTCTTTTGTTCCTGGCAACAGCTTTTTGGCGATGGAGGCAGGTGCTGAACCAATGCTCTTTGTAGGCGACTACTTGGGGACCGTTATTGGCCCCCATCGTGTCAGGATACACATCTACAACGATCGGCTGGCGTTGGACATTCTGGGTCGGGCTTATCTATGCTGGAGTTACTTTCTGTATCGTCGCTTGGCTTCCAGAGACATTTGGACCGGTTCTGCTCGCCCGCCGAGCTCAGAAGATGCGGGAAGAGAATCCTAATCAGCGAGTTATCGCGCCGCATGAGCTAGAAGAGACCAGCATGAGCCAGCTGCTTACGGTCGTTATCACCAGGCCCATTCGCATGCTTGCCTCTGAGCTCATTGTCACCGCATCATGCGCCTACCTAGCCCTGATATACGCCATCTTCTACATGTTCTTCCAGACATACCCGATTATATTCCGCGACCTCTACGGTCTAAGTCTCGGAAATACAGGTCTGGCTTACCTCCCAGTTGGGGTAGGAAGTGGCCTTAGCCTGTGCGTATTCTGGTACTGGGACCACGTGCTTGCCAAAGCCCAGCATCGCGGCACACCATGGGCCAAACGCGAAGAGTTCCGCCGCCTACCCCTTGCCGTTATCGGGGGGCCGCTCTTCGTCGTGTCCCTCTTCTGGCTGGGCTTTAGCGCCAAGACATCGGTTCCATTCGCGGTGCCCATGCTGGCAGGAATCCCCTTTGGCATGGGCTACGTCCTGATCTTTATGGCGCTCTTGAACTATCTAACGGATTCATATGAGATCTTCGCGGCCTCCGCCAATGCGGCTGCGTCGTGTTGTCGGTCTATCCTGGCGGTTGTGCTGCCGTTAGCGACGACACGCATGTTCCACCAGCTTGGGATACCAGGGGCATGCGCGCTGATTGGCGGACTGAGCACTGTCATGTGCGTGATTCCATTGGTATTCATCTGGAAGGGCCCGGCCATCCGGGCGCGCTCCAAGTTTTGCATCGCGCTGAGGGAGCAGAAGGAGGCTATGCAGAGGAGGGCTGATGCCCAGCGAGCGAAGATGGAGAGGACGCAGCAGAGGAGGCGGAGGGACAAGGCTGAAGAGGAGGTTTAGCACGGGGCTGCGTATTACTCTGACAGGATTGATGGTCGTTATACGCATGGACACGGCATAATATAATGTGTATAGTTTATGTCAAGGTTCCTGGGTATTTAAACTCACATGAAGCACACAAGATGATTCCTCCAATGGCAGCAAGTCCTCATTGTCTACCATTCATTCACATCAGTTTCCTTTTTCTTTTCCTTTTCCCTTATTTCCCCTCTTTATTGCGCGCTTCGAAAACACTTATACACTCACGTGCCACACAACAACGAGTCCGAGTGCTCGCCGCAGGAACAAATCTCGAGATGGGCCTCGCAGCAGGCTGTGCCGTCCACCCTCGGCCATTATTGACACCCGTCCACACACGTAGAGTGCTCGACGGAGTTACTGGAATGGGTTCCCGCGTAGACGCACCGAATGGCCCGCAGTACCTCTTCCCATTGTGCGCCTGACTCTCCAGTATGGATCCTGCAGAACGTGCCTAAAGGAGCTTTCATCTGCAGTCGGGGGATTGGCATCTGGAGGGGCCTGCATCTGGACTGGCTGGCAGTGGTCCTCTGCAGCTGCTGGTCGACATCAATCAGGCGTGATTGCGCCAGTTCACCTCGCATGATGGGCGAGGCAGTATCGACGGGGGTGCATCTCTGGCACAGGGCATGGCATCGGTGGGAGGCAGCAGGCTTGCGTCGAAGCAGCGTTGGCCAGGGGCAATCTCCGTCCAGATGAGCATCTATTAGCAATTACGGGGAGTTTCAACAGAAACGTGGAGCGAACGATGTTCCTAGGTACTTGTGCCTGACGGCGTCATTGTTCTTGATGGGGTTGATTGTACCTCCGGGACAGAATGCTGAACATCATCGTGCCATCCTTATCGTATGGGCTTCCCAAGAGAGGCCTGGTAGCATACGGCCGCATTAAAAGTGTACTGGTCACTGATGTAGCAGTTAGTGCAAGCAAATGGCATACGTAATTCATCGAAATAAGCATGTAATCCGTGTAGTATTCGCCATAGCCTCACCCATAAGAACAAAAAAAGACGTGTCGTTTCCGCTTCCATAAACATTGGTATCATTACTTTTGAGAAAACGCCGTGCCGAACCCAAATATCCTCTTCTTAAAGACAACCGTCTGCGTTTCATGTAAGACATGACCATGGCCGTGTTTCAATCATGAGCCACTCTTTTTCGCCGTCTTTCACAAAAGGAAATCCAAATCTCCAAAAAGAACCACCAAGAAAATGATGCCTTCAAAAGCCGGAAAATACAGCTGTCTCATAGTACATCGTGAACCGTCCCCAAGGCTGAATTCTATCGGTATGACGCCAGCCTGTGCACCTTGAAAATGGGGACAGGGGGGCGAGCACCCGCTTCACACATCCCCGCGAGCCGTCGCCCGAGTATCTGCTCAAGCGCCCTTCGCTGTCCGAATCGCGCAACCAGTATGTGCTAGGCCTGCTCGACGTCCGTTGCACATCAGTCATCTATGCCGAAGTCCTGGTGCAGCCGGAATGGACACAGCCGACGCTTTCCGCCGCGGAGCTTCCAGCCTTGGTGACACACGACTGATCATGATGCCAATGTTTGTGCGACCACAGCCTGAAGGCCCTCCAGAAGTGCTACCTCTGCGGCATTGTCATCCTGCTCTTGCTGAGTTAGACTCTCAATTTTGGGCTTGTCTTGCTGGAGAGCGGGCTGAGGCTGCTGTGGGAGCGTTGAAGATAGACTAGACTCGGCCGACTGAGCGGGCGGTTTTGGCTGTGTAGCAGGGTGCTCTGCTGCTGCTGCTGGTTGTTGCCGCGGTTGGGTAGGCAAGGCAATTGAGAGAGTCGAGGCAGTCACGGCAGATGTACTGGGATGAGATGCACTCGCATTTGGAGCCGACGTTGTTGGTTGCTGCGTGGAGGGCAGATTGGGCTGTTGGCTCACGGCTGGTAGCGTCGAACCTTGCCCATTCGTTGGCGGAGTCTGTGATGATGTAAGGAGTCGTAATGGCTGAACCTGCTGCGTCTGTGGCTGCTTGGGTTGCTGGCTCGTATTCTGCTGTTGAGGCTGTTGGGACTGCGTATGTGATTGAAGTGGTTGTTGAGTGGGCGGTTGCTGGCCCTGCGGCCGAGGAACTTGAGGAGGCAATTGTGGTTGAGATCGCTGATGCGCTTGAGCAACCGCGTGTAACAAATTTTGCGTGTTTGTCTGGACACCAGGTTGTATCTGAGAAGCAGGCGTTGCCTTTGGCCGAGGGATAGAGACAAGAGTATTTTGGCCAGCTGCATGAGCTTGATACGCGACTTCTGAGTGTTGCGTAGCTGAGGTCGCCTGGGCCGCACTGGCAGATTGAGCTGGTTTTACAACCTCAGCTCCTGCAGCGCTCGCCGTACTGGATGATATTCGTGGATGGTGTTGCAAGCCGCCTGCCAATGTCATGATGCCCTGCAATTTGGCTTGGTCCTCCTCCGAGTTGAGTCTTGCCTTCTCTTCAGCCTCCTTGCGTGCTGCTTGTGTCGGTGCTCGCGTTTTGAGTTCACCAGTGACAGCCTGTAGATAATAGGGCATCTCGGAATTGGTTTTCAAGAAGAAAAGCTTGAGATTTCTAGCCTTGTCTTTCAGCTGCACTTGCGTCCTGTCTTTGAGTATATCTGAGATGGTACCATTCTGTCCAAACAACGTCAGTATTTGACTCCAATGTGGCCCCTTGACCATATCAAGGCCGGCCATGAGAGCCTTTTCCTCCTCCTGGGTCCATGGACGACGTGTCGAGTGAAGACCTTCTCGTCTGGTATGCGCTGACGACTTAGAAAGAGCCGCTTGTCGAGCCTTGTCATATAGTATTGCGCTGGGAAACGTTTGATTGGGCGGCAGGTTCTCTCTGGGCGCTGAGGATTGTTGTGGTTCTGGATGGGGGTGAGTATAGGTATAGTACGGATTTTGCGCTTGATGATGTTGCAATTGCGCCAGGCATGGCAAGTGAGAAGCCATGCTCTCGGCTAGTGATCCATGTCAGAATAAAGCATCCGGCCTTCTGTGTGCAAACCTGACTTACCGGTACTGGTTGGGACAGTTGGCTGGTAGGGAACAGGAGACAGCCCATTAAGTGTGGTTTTGACGTAATTCGATGTGCTTTCGGCAACGAGAGCCTCAAGCTCTTTATAATCAGTCATGATATCGATCTTTCCATTAGTCTGCGTTGTGATAGTTTCAGATTTAGTGTCCGTATTGCTAGCTGACGTAGGAGTCTCTCCTTCGGTCGGGACAGTGGTCGCCGCCGCAGTCGCTGGTTCATCAGTCAATCCTGCCAGAGCATTTTGAACAAGACCTGAGGCAGTTTTTTCAAATAATGAAGAGAAGTCGTCCAGGTCGAGGTCACCATCGCCTGTGGCTTCCACGGTAGCTTCTGAATCAGATGCGTGATCTTCAAGCTGTATTGGAATACCGAGTCTGTTACCCAAATCTTCTAGTGATTTGAGCTTGCCGTTGGCATATTTGAGATAACTCCGGAGTAGATCTTCAGCCGGGTGCTTGTCTCTCAATGCTGCTGGTTCTGCTTGCTCCTTGACCTCTTCTTGGAGGGTCGCTTTGCGTGTTTGTACCGAGGACACGAAATGTTGATCGGCAGAGGTAAGTTCGCCCCCGCCACCTTGCTGCTCCTTCAAGACTTCTTCTAGTCCTCGTGTCAAGATCTCTCCGATTACTTCTGATGGCTTTTCGGGTTCTTTATCAACTAGGAACTCTATTGCTCTTTGTGTCTTGATGCTGAGATAGAGTTCTGTCATCCGGTGGGACAAATCAGACAACTGGCACTGGAATAGAGCAAAGAAATTGTCGTCGGCGTCGGACAATGCTTTTGTAGACCCGTCGGTGAGCCATAATCCGAGTTGCGCCATATTGGCGAGTTCAATGAACGCCCTTGACTCACTGTCTCTGATCTCCAGCTGGTCAGCTGAAAGGACAGATCCAGTGGAATAGAGCTGGCGAACATTCTCGAACGCAGCCTTTAATTTTTGGAATGAACGCTGGTGTTCCGAGTCTGTACCGCGCAACAGCTTGATCGTATCTTCAAAGGGAGCCTGAACTAGAATTAATAATATTGACAAGGCCTTCATTTGCGCGCGATTAGTACGTAGATATTCCTCGGTCAAAGAAGTGCCTTTCCACTTACAATGTTTCCGAGCGCATGCAGATTTACTTCCCGAATATATTTCAGAGGCTCCGATACGAATGTCGACTGGACTGTGGGTAGGTCTGGGACCGGCGTCATGGAGGTATCGACGTCCATTGGATCTGAAGATGGAAGGTCCAGTGCATCGTTCCCATTGGTAAACTGATTAACCAGGTCGTCAACGTTAGATAGAGCATTCTGAACAAGAAGCGCCAAACCATCTTCGAGAGATGCCTCGTCTGTTTCAGTCTCCCCCTTCGCTCGTTTGGCTTCCGAGGTCTCGCTTGTTGCGCTGATGTCCTCGCACGGTCGTTTCAAAGAAAGTTTCGGGGAAAGAGTGAAGTCGAGCCCTTCCAGCTCAACAGGCTCGTGCTCCTGTTTAATTTCTTCACCCGGTCTGTCAGTTTTGCCTATTAAGCGTCTTGTCTCTTTCCAGGAATCGACTCGTTCGTCTTGGTAGTGGCGGGCGGGACCTGGGCAAGGCAGAGTCAAGTACATACCAGGCTCTGGAGTCGCGGCGCTCGCTGCAGCTACGGCCAACTCGGCCATGATGGCGATTCTATCGAATTCGAGATGAGTGACATATGCGACCCAAGTTGCAATAGTTGAACTGCGCAGAATTGGTGACCGGAAGTACTCCGTATGGGAAGGCGGGGAGGTCGCTGCTGCTTGAATACGGGCGGTCGGAGAAAATTTGCTGAGTCACTCGCGCCGGATGCCCTTATATCGTGCCCCAAAATTCTGCCGCTTCAGATACACAATCAGCACAGATTTGCTCCAAATATATTTTGCGGGACAAAATACAAAATCAGGCACAGTCCAGCACGTGCGAAGGCGGCTATTGATGTCTGTTCACTTGTCATTTAATTTTGCGCCGAATCGCACGCCACATCCCAATTGGGAACCTAGTGTGGCATGCTGATTCCAACCTTGTCCATCCTCTTGCTAATATCAGTTGGTCTATCATGCTGGTTTGGCGCATTTCATAACTTTCATGTAAGGTGGAGTGACGTTCTTAGTCAGCAAGACAAAGCGAGCCATAATTATGCGCCTCAAGTCCATCACCACAGCCACGTTGACAGCCACATGGACGTCCACGAAAACTCAAGCTCAGTGTTGAATCCAAAGAGCGATTATGTTGCTGCATTTATAGCTCATTTAGACCTGCGCAATTGCCTTCGCAGATGTTACGGAGTCACGAGCATGGCAATTACTCGATCTGCTGCAGGGAAAAGGTATGAGGAGGTAAAAATGCGGTAAAAATGCGGCAAAAATGAGTTAGAAAGTTGGTGAGTTTGTTCGTGGATTAATAGCATCTCCAGTCAAACTTGAAATAGTAGTTTTGGTTCAACCGTATCAGTATATTGCGCACAGTTCATCTGGTAATCAGTTAAAATTATTCTATTTATTTATTTATTTATTTAATATATAACCGCTACCCTTGAGACCATCCGATTAATCTTTGAAATCATAGTGAATTGTATGATTAATTAGCCTGCAAGAGTCTTTAGTGTATGTGAAGAGTCAGAAAACTATAGACCTGGATATTACCGAGAATTTATAGGCAAAGAGGACAGGTTATTATTACTATATGCTAGGTAGGAGTAGCATCTCAGTCTTGACTATCTTGATGCGCTGACTTTTCATTCCCTAAGTCTGGCTAGTACTCAACTACAAATCAATGGCCCTCCAGCTACTTTTTGTTGAGAAAAGAGGACGTATTGCCCTCCACCTTTTAGAGAACGCGAGCGCCGAGTGTCAGGGTGAGAAACTTAGCTTTGTTATAAATCATGCCTAATTTTCGTTCAACGGTGACACAATCGATAAAATGTGGAATTCTCAGTGCAGCAATGTCCTTGATCATGGCGTGGACGATGCATACCTTGATATCGAACTAAGAAGACAAGTTGTGTGAGCATTGCCGAAAATACCAGGCCGCCTCTGACTCGAATCAGAATATCAAAGCACAAACCAAGACAAGCATTAGCTTGAAGAGCCTAAGGAATTGGGTGATACTGCAAAGTGCTAAAAACACACAAGAACTGCATAAGTGAAATTTATCCGCCGTCCATGTTAGCAGAGATGGTGAAGCTAGGGTTGTTTTCTAAGAACAGCTTTTTACGGGCTCCGCTGGAATCACTGTCACGAATTGTTCAAACATTGAGTGGTTAAGTGAACATAGGATGGCTTTCCAGTATAGTGAAATTGCGCACTTGGCGCCGAATTCTTTTATATTAGTACAGTCATACGTTGTCAGCGCCATATGTGAACAAAACTCTGGGATATATGTGCAATAAGAACAGATGCTTCGGAAGTGATAAAAATGACACTGGATGGTAGTGCCCATCAACACGCCGAGTCAACTAGTGAGTAGACTCCAGACATGCCTGCAGGATTTAAACATCCATAGCCCCCAAAACATGATAGGGTAGTTTATTAGAGCAAAAGAGCAAAGCCAAGCACGACACTAGCAGCACTTAGCGCCATGGCAGCAATTCTCTTATCATTAGAAGCACCATTATCCTCACCCTTCTTGCCATCTTTGCCATCTTTACCATCTTTGCCATCTTTGCCATTGCTTTCTTGAGCGGGGCTGGATGACGTCGGCCTTTTTGATGGTTCAGCTGTGGCACTCGCCTGAGATGTAAAAGTACCGGTCACCGTTTCGTCCAAAGTTGGTAGCTTGACATTGCCATTTACACGCCACCACCCGTCGGCGGTGGAGGTGGGGCAGGGACGAGTAGACACTTTCTTCGCATCGTAATCCGTCTTCATGACACCGGTTGGATGAATGCCAGCCCATTTAGTCTTGAGATTGTTAAAGTCTGGGGTAATAGGCGTTGGAGTGCCTTTGCGAGTAAAGCCGTCAAAGATATTTTCACCCTGCTGGGAAGGATCCACCTTGGGGCCGTACGAGACGAGTCCATAATTGTTTTGTTCCTGGATCCATTCGTAGATTATACTGCCGCTCCAGTCATTGATCATGGACTTGCCAAAAACGGCATCCTGGTCTTCCCAGAGGCGCGGGCCAGGGACATTGCAGCCTGTCTCACTGAAAAACATTGGCACTGGGAAGTCTTTGGCATATTCTTCAAGCTTATCGTAGCTCGAAGTTTCATAATTGCTTGGGTCACACCAAGCGTATGAGTTCAGAGCGAAGAAGTCAATGATTTCCGATGAGTTTCCTCCGCATGTAAGATAGTCCTGAAGCATCGGTCGTAACTGCACGATATCGGCAGCGGAATAGCCAATGGGTATGGTGCGGTAACCCTTTCGATCACGGTAAGCTTTCAAATCTCGAGCAGCTGCCTTCAGGAATGGCGCAGCAAGAGAGTCCTCTTTCTTCGCAATGTTTTCGTTTCCGACAAAGAAACCGAGGACGTTGTCGTAGCTATGGAAGGCATCCATGACCTTGGAATATCTATCATACTGTGTAGTATTCCAAAAGAGTCTAGTCTGGAGAGTTGTTAGGTGACTATACGGAAGACATTCAAAGCTGGTCGAAAATGCACTTACAGCCTCGATGTAAGTGTCGAAGGTATCCAAATCAACAAGCAGGTAAATCCCTGCGTCATTCATAGCCTTCATGCACTCGTCGTGGTTTCCATTCGCATCCACATGATACACGCGAATAGTGTTCACTCCAAGTTCCTTCATCAGGGAGAAGTCCCTCTTGCACTGGTCGGCATCAACAAGAGGATCCTGAGGAACCAGCTGATAGGCAACGCCTACCTAGTGTCAGCCCGAGAAAAGGAAATCACGGCGACTGAGTAGAGTTCGTTTACCTTTGATAAAGAATTGGGTGCCATTTCTGTTGAAGAACTTGTTGCCATATGCTTCCACAGCATCCAGTGCAGTGACTGACTTGGTTAGGCTGAGAAGGGTCACTGCAAAAGTTGGCCAATGCATGTCAGATAGTGTCAGAAGACAGTTCTAAATTGATTCCCGGCGAATGAAAAACAAGAATGGCAGCCTTCAACCTCAATATAGATTAAGGCAGATTTCTCGCTGCAAAGATGAAATGGCCTTCCAATGCAGCGAAATTCAGCAATCAAAGCTACCAGTCGCCGGCGAAGTTGATTATGGCCGCAAGCGACAATCGGGGATCAATGAGCAAGCGTCGTGCAAATCTTTTCGTCGTCCAATTGTGCAAAAAGCCTGTAACGGTAAGACAAGCACAGCAGGTGCTTCGTTGGACCAGAAACCGAGCACAAAACTTCTAACAGAAGGGAGCAAAATTAGACGACGAGAGGAGAACGACTGAGGCCAAAACTTGGCCTGGGTAAACGAGCAGGAAGGATTGACCCTGTCAAGATGGGCAATCACGACCCATGCAAGAGAGTCAAGTCAGGCTTGCCAAGATAGCCATTTTGTTTACGCAGAGGCGCTCAAACGGCAGAAACTGAACCAGAAACCAAGAGCGCAAAGCTTGCCCGGTCAGTATCGGCCGATCCAACATCGGCAACCAGCCCTGTCTGGCGGCTTGTACCCGACACAGACACTAAATAACGTCACTTTGGCGCCGAAGTTGGCGGAAAACGGACCTTGCAGGCGTCGTGATGGCTCGTTTCGAATCCACGGATCGGCGGGTCAGCGACGTTGATAGGCCACTAGCCAGATCTGGGAAGGCTAGTTGTGACCTAGTCACGGACAAAAGGCCTATTGTCTCGTGCCTTGATCGAAATTTGGTCCGAAATTCATGTTGGGGATGGGGCAGATTGAGGGGCAACTCGGACTTCCAATAAGATTGCACGCTGCTGACAGAAATCAGGTTTTTCTTTTCTTTTCAATCAGGAGATTTCGGCAAATATCGATCTGTTTGCCTGTCGATCTCATCACAACCCCCAAACGCACGGTTTCCCCACGGCCAAGATGAACTTTAGCAAGGAATACGGATCAGAATACGGATCAGACTGCTTTGTGTATCGGCTGTCCTTTGAACAACAAATCCTCTCTCACCGAGACGACTGTACTCCGTACCATCGTATATCTGCGGGGCGCATCGCCAGTACATCAAGTGAGTGCATCGAAGTGATATTAGAAGGCGTGTGACGTCCTTCATAATCTCTTCATCACCCTGGTCCATCCAATCAGTCTGGCCTTGTGTCCCCGGAATTCCTGCTTATGTTTCAGCCGGCTTTGTATTCTCCTGCCTAGCGCCCGGGCCGTTGCTTAATCCATTCGTGCATTCCTCTTGATGATATGACACAGATGGGATGCTACCCGCAACCACGGTAATACGCCTTAGCAACCTCTCTTATAATCGTTATTCCTGTTGACGTCGTGTCCATCTTCATCTACTGATTGCAACAAGGCCGCCAAGATTCCTCCTTGGCTATTACTTGCTGGTACAAGCGACGCTAAACATTCCTCTAACGTGACGAAAAAATACCCTATCTGCACTGAAAAATCAATGTCGCGCGAGCAATGAAATCATGTTAAATTTCTCGATCGTTTTATTCTTTGTCATTTGAATAACCTGAACGGCATTATCTAGCCGAGCTGACTTCATATCCGTGTCATGACTTGAAGCGGCCCTTGCTCCTCTACTTTCATTATAGACGTAGGGGCAGGCCGCGGCAGGGCTTGGGCGTGCTGGCCGTCAACCTAAACGACTCCGATTCAGAGTAATGCTTACATCACTGTCTTGGTCCCAAGAAAGAAGGGCAATAAGACATGTCAGAGCGATTTATTGAAAATAATAGGGATTACAGGACTAGATATCTAAGAGGGTAGTGGTCTCTTAGATTTAGCACCTGTAATTGCTCCTAGCAATTATCACGTAGTGGAAGCAGCAGCGGCCTAAATCAAGCTGTAGTGTATAGTATAGATCACGTAGAGGCAGTAGATAACTATAATAATAGTGGTATCTTATATTAAGAGCGCTGTAACAAATAAGTAAGAGTAAGATCTTAAATCTTTCTAGTTCCTTATAGACCCTCTAACTATATTAGCGAGCTATAGTCGCTAGAAGGGGCTTATAGGCTACTTTATAATTTCTGTAAAAAGATTTACTATATAAAAACAAAAAAATTAACTTATAGCTATATAAATAAGAAACCTATATATATAATTTAATAATTTCTACTAATAGGAAAAAACCCTTATAAGCAACTCTACTTAACAATTATACTATTAGAAAGCCCTAATTCTTAGCTTTTAATTAATATACTTTTTAAATTTCTACTACTGCTAGTTGTAGAGAAAAACGCTGTTAAAGCTAACTATAGGTTAGGCAACTTTGCCTTAGTTAAATCCAGATATTTGCATCTAGTAACAGCAATATCTCTACTAAAAATCAACGTAACACAACCAAAAGAGAGTTACGTAATAGAGCAACTAGTAGGCATAAAAATAGGCTATATAGGGTAGCTTATTTTTAACACTCCCTCTAGAAATGTAAGAAGTAACCAGTCTTACAAGCAACTTAGCTCCTTTAAAGGATATTTAAGTAAGAATCAACTAACGAAATACAGTACTAATAATATAACTAATAACATAACCAATAATTCCAGTAATTCCAGATAGTTATAGTTAAATATAACTAGTTGTTGTTGTTAATTGTTTTTGTTGTTTTCGATTTTAAACTGTTTTTTGTTGCTTTTTGATTTTATAAGTGTTTTCTTTTTTTTTTTTTTTTGCTTTTATAAGCTAGCTAGAAAGCTCTAGCAACTTAATGAATTGTTAATGCTTTTAAATAGCAAGAGGCTTAGTTAGGCCGTCTGCTAGCATCTAATTTGTATTAATATAGCTAACCTTAGCTATACCTTTATGAATCTTTTCCCTAATGTAATTAAATTTCAGAAGGGTGTGCTTAGTTCTGCTATGCAACGTAGGGTTGTAAGCAGTAACTATAGCGCCTTAATTATTACACCTAATAGGAATAGGAGGGGTTAAAGGTAGCTTTATCTCCTTAAAAAGGCTGTAGAGCTACTCTAATTCCCTAATAGCTTTAGATAATGCATTAGATTCTGCTTCTAAAGTGGAAAGAGTAATAGTACTAGCTTTCTTCAATTTCCAGCTAATAGGTCCACTAGCTAGCTTATATAGATAAGCATAGGTTAATTTAGAAGAGACTTTGTCACTAGCAAAATCGCTATTGCAATAACTAAGGAGGGTCTTTAAGACTTCTTTACAACTAATAGAGCTATTAGAAGCTTTAGAAGACTTTTTAGACTCTATTGGGTGTAGACTAGAACGCTTATAAATAATAGTAAAGCTTCTAGTACTACCTAAGTACTGAAGGAGGTGCTTAGAGGCGTTTAGGTGCTCTATATAGGGCTTAGCTAGAAAGGTTAATAGCTACTAAACGGAAAAAGCAATATTAGCCCTAGTTAGCAACATAAGATACATAATAGTACCTATAATGCTCTAATAAAGCTTATAGTTAGATTTTAAGAGAGGTTTTGTAACTAGTTGCTTTAGGATTCCTAGCTATATAGGGATAGAAGCTAGCTTAGTATCTAGCATATTGAATCTTTCTAGGGCTTTAAGGATGTATTGAGATTGATAGATTTTAATAGATCTTTTAGACCTATTATAGGTGATTTAAACGCCTAGGAAGAATTCTGCTGGTTCTCTATCTTCTATTGGATAAGCTTAATTTAGTAGCTTTTTAAGCTTATTAATATATCGTAAATTAGGCCTAATTAGAAGACAGTTATCTACATAAGTAGCAATATATGTAGATATAGCTGGGTTATAAAAGACTGCTAGGTCTAATATAAGAGGTTTAAATCTATGCTTTTAAAGTAATTCTATTAGAATTTGCTGCTATTCTCTAGGACTTTGCTTTAGACTATAGAGGGATTTTTCTAGCTTAATTACCTGCTCTTTAGAGGGCTTGTAATTACAGCTTTTTAGTAGCTTAGCTACTAATAGCGATGCTTACTCTATAAATTCAACGAATCTATCTAGGATTTCTATATAAATAGCTTCCTTTAGCTTGCTATTTAAAAACGCTCCTATAAAGTCGATTTACTTAACTTCCTAGTTATTAAAAGCTGCAAAAGCTAATAATATACACTAGCTAGGAGGAATACTAGTTGCAGCAAAGATCTCTAGATAGTCTTAACCTTCTATTTATATAAATCCCTTAGCAACAAGGTAGGCCTTATATTTTATAGGATTATTTTCTTTATCCTTTTTTAGCCTATAAATAAGCCTATTCTTTAGAACTCTTTAACCCTTAGGTACTTAGTCTTTCCCTATAAATTTAAAGGTTCTAGCAGCTAATAGCTGCTTAAATTCGCTATAGGTAGCTTCTATCTAATGCTGCTTAGCAGAGCTTTTTAGGGCTTGCTTCTACGTATTAGGAAGTTCATTCTTGCTATTAGAAGTTATTGAAAATAATAGGGATTACAGGACTAGATATCTAAGAGGGTAGTGGTCTCTTAGATTTAGCACCTGTAATTGCTTCTAGCAATTATTACGTAGTGGAAGCAGCAGCGGCCTAAATTAAGCTGTAGTGTATAGTACTAGATCACGTAGAGGCAATAGATAACTGTAATAGTAGTATCTTTATATTGAGAGCGCTGTAACGAATAAGTTAGTAAGGGTAGAATCTCGAATCTTTCTAGTCCCTTATAGACCCTCTAACTATATTAGTAGGCTGTAGTCACTAAAAGGGGCTTATAGGCTACTTTATAATTTCCGCAAAAAGATTTACTATATAAAAACAAAAAAATCGACTTATAGCTATATAAACGAGATACTTATATATACAATTTAATAAATTCTACTAATAATAAGCAACCCTTATAAGCAACTCTATTTAACAATTATACTATTAAATAGCCCTAATTCTTAGCTTTTAAATAGTATACTTCTTAAATTTCTACTATTGCTAGTTATAGAGAAAATCGCAGTTAAAGTTAACTATAGGTTAGGCAACTTTACCTTAGTTAATTCTAGATATTTCGCATTTAGTAACAGCAATATCTCTACTAAAAATTAATGTAATAAGACCTAATAAGGGTTATATAATAGAGCAACTAGTAGGCATAAAAATAGGCTATATAGAGTAGCTTATTTTTAACACTCCCTCTAGAAATGTAAGAAGTAACTAGTTCTATAAGCAATTTAGCTCCTTTAAAGGATATTTAAGTTAGAATTAACTAACGAAATATAGTACTAATAATAGAACTAAATAACATAACTAATTCCAGTAATTCTAGGGTAGTTATAGTTAAATATAACTAGTTGTTGTTAATTGTTTTTATTATTTTCGATTTTTAACTGTTTTTTTGTTGCTTTTCGATTTTTTAAGTGTTTTTATTGCTTTTATAAGCTAGCTAGAAAGCTCTAGTAACTTAATAAATTGTTAATGCTTTTAAATAGTAAGAGGCTTAGTTAGGCTATCTACTAGCATCTAATTTATATTAATATAACTAACCTTAGCTATACCTTTATAAATCTTTTCCCTAATGTAGTTAAACTTTAAAAGGGTGTACTTAGTTCTACTATACAATATTAAGTTATAAGCAGTAACTATAGCGCCTTAATTATTATACCTAATAGAAATAGAAGGGGTTAAAGATAGCTTTATCTCCTTAAAAAGGCTGTAGAGCTACTCTAATTCCCTTATAGCTTTAGATAATACATTAGATTCTGCTTCTAATGTAGAAAGAGCAATAGTACTAGCTTTCTTTAATTTCTAGCTAATAGGTCTACTAGCTAGCTTATATAGATAAGCATAGGTTAATTTAGAAGAGGTTTTATTACTAGTAAAATCGCTATTATAATAACTAAGGAGAGTCTTAAGTACTTCTTTAGAGCTAGAAGCTTTAGAAGAGGACCTTAGTAGTATAGAATACTTATAAATAATAGTAAAGCTTCTAGTACCACTTAAGTACCTTAGGAGGTACTTAGAGGCGTTTAGGTGCTCTATATAGGGCTTAGCTAGGAAGGTTAATAGCTACTAAACAGAAAAAGCAATATTAGCTCTAGTTAGCAATATTAGGTACATTATAGTGCCTATTATGCTCTAATAAAGCTTATAATTGGATTTTAAGAGAAGTTTTGTAACTAGTTGCTTTAGAATTCCTAGCTATATAGGGATAGAAGCTAGCTTAGTATCTAGCATTTTAAATCTCTTTAGCGCTTTAAGGATGTATTAAGATTAGTGGATTTTAATAGACCTTTTAGACCTATTATAGGTGATTTATACACCTAGAAAGAATTCTACTAGTCCTCTATCTTCTATTAAATAAGCTTAATTTAGTAGCTTTTTAAGCTTATTAATATATTGTAAATTAGGCCTAATTAGAAGACAGTTATCTACGTAAGTAGCAATATATATAGATATAGCTAGGTTATAAAAGACTGCTAGGTTTAATATAAGAGGTTTAAATCTATGCTTTTAAAGTAATTCTGTTAGAATTTGCTACTATTCTCTAGGACTTTGCTTTAGACTATAGAGGGATTTTTCTAGCTTAATTACTTACTCTTTAGAGGGCTTATAATTACAGCTTTTTAGTAGCTTAGCTACTAATAGCGTTGCTTCTGTAAATTCAATAAATCTATCTAGGATTTCTATATAAATAGCTTCCTTTAGCTTGCTATTTAAAAACGCTCCTATAAAGTTAATTTGCTTAACTTCCTAGTTATTAAAAGCTGTAAGGGCTAATAATATACGCTAGCTAGAAGGAATACTAGTTGCAGCAAAGGTCTCTAGATAGTCTTAACCTTCTATTTACATAAATCCCTTAGCAATAAGGCAGGCTTTATATTTAATAGGATTATTTTCTTTATCCTTTTTAAGCCTATAAATAAGCCTATTCTTTAGAACTCTTTAGCCCTTAGGTACTTAGTCTTTCCCTATAAATTTAAAGGTTCTAGCAGCTAATAGCTGCTTAAATTCGCTATAGGTAGCTTCTATCTAATGCTGCTTAGCAGAGCTTTTTAGGGCTTGCTTCTACGTGTTAGGAAGTTTATCCTTATTACTATTAGAAGTAATAGCTGCTTTAGTCCTTGCCTTAAAGCATAGATCCTTAATTAAGGAAAATATATCTCTATCTAAATCTATAGCATCAGCATTAGCTTTAGCTTCTATAGTAGCTTCTATAGGTGTTTCTATAGGTATAGGGGCTTTAGAGGCCTCTATAGCTTCTATAGAGTTGCTTAGTAGAAGAGCTTAATCTATAGGTTCTAGTGGATAATTTAGCACATCTAGATAACTAGGATAAGGATACTTAGGAGTATAATTATCTACTAATTGCTAGTTATTAATTTCTCTCTCTAAAGGATTATCTACTATAGAACCAATAGGAACCTTAGGGATGCTCTATAAAATAGAACCTATTCCTTCTATAATTTTAACAAAGCTAGTCTTTATAACAGCTTGTTTAGAGGGGATGTATATTAGATATACATTAGAACCTAGCGTAGCTAAAAGTCTACTAAGAATAGTTCTTTTAGCTAGCTTCTGCAACCTAGATTATTATTTTAAAGGAATTAGAACTTCGCAATAGGAGCCTATAGCCCTTATTTTAGTAAAATTAGGCTTATAGGTCCTAGAAGGCTCTAAATTAGCTAGATATAGCTGTTTAGGACTTAGTAGTTTAGTACTATTTGCAGTAGTATTAACTAAATCCACTATAGCAGGAAGGATGTAAGACTATAGATATAGAGGTAATTGTAACTACTGTAGGGTAGCACGCAAACAGTTTAGAAGTACCCTTATAGCTCTCTCTATTAGCCTATTCTATTTGTAAATATAGAGGTAAAAGGTGCTAAAGTAAATACCCTTAGAAGATAGCTAAGCTTACAACCTAGTATTAATTTCTATACTACTATTAAAATAAAGGTGTTTAAGGTAGTAGTTATACTAGTTTTTTAATTCCTTAAAGAAGCCTTTAATACAGCTATAGAGAGTAGAACCCTCTTTATTAGCTAGATTAAAAGACTACTTATACTGTAATTTTCTATTAATTAGAAAAAGAACTAGAGGCCTTTTATTGTGCAGTATAGGCTTTATTTTAACAGTATCTCCCTCTATAATATTTAAACATCTAGGGGGGTTAGGAATAGCATACTTACTAGGTCTTTTAATAGCTTTAGCTTAGTTGCAAGCTAGGCAGTTAAAATCCTTTTCCTTAATTTTTGTAAAATTAGGAATACCTTTAGTAATAGAAGCAGTCTTCTTTAGTAAAGGGAGTCCTATATACCTTAATCTAATGTGCTAAGTAGCAGCTAATTCTAGGAGCTTCTTATAGGAAGAAGAAGCAGTAGGATTTATACTACTAGAATTATTATTAGAGCTAGCTTCCTGTTGCTCCCTATCTTGCTAGATCTCTTAAGAACTATAGGCCTCGTTTAAGGGATCTAGACAGCTATTTCCTCTAATATCTAGCAACTCAGGATTTAGACCTTCTAAATCCCTATTATTAGAAGGAATCTAACTAGAAGCCCGTTTAGGAACTAGGGCTAATGGCTCTATAGCATTGTTATTGGTATTATCTTCTTTAAAATCAGATAATTCCTCGATTTAGCTATATTCCTCTAGATTAAAACTAGGCTGTTAAGGGATTTAAACCTCTATAGGGTAACTAGTATTATAACCGCCATTATACCTATTACTAGTAAATCCTATATAAGAGAGATTTGCGTGGTTTTTACACACTCTAGGGGTCTCTTGCCCCTTAAGCTGTAAGAAGAAACCTATTGAAAATAATAGGGATTACAGGACTAGATATCTAAGAGGGTAGTGGTCTCTTAGATTTAGCACCTGTAATTGCTCCTAGCAATTATCACGTAGTGGAAGCAGCAGCGGCCTAAATCAAGCTGTAGTGTATAGTACTAGATTACGTAGAGGCAATAGATAACTGTAATAGTGGTATCTTTATATTAAGAGCGCTGTAACGAACTTAGTGAGAGTAGAATCTCGAATCTTTCCAGTCCCTTATAGACCCTCTAACTATATTGGCGGGCTGTAGTCGCTAGAAGGGGCTTATAAGCTACTTTATAATTTCTGCAAAAAGATTTACTATATAAAAACAAAAAAATCAACTTACAGCTATACAAACAAAACGCCTATATACACAATTTAATAAATTCCACTAATAACAAGCAACCCTTATAAGTAACTCTATCTAACAATTATACTATTAGATAGCCCTAATTCTTAGCTTTTAAATAGTATACTTCTTGAATTTCTACTATTGCTAGTTGTAGAGAAAATTGCAGTTAAAGTTAACTATAGGTTAGGCAACTTTGCCTTAGTTGAATCTAGATGTTTTGCATCTAGTAACAGCAATATCTCTACTAAAAATTAACGTAACAAGACCTAGTTAGGGTTACGTAATAGAGCAACTAATAGGCAACTAGCAAGCATAAAAATAGGCTATATAGGGTAGCTTATTTTTAACACTCCCTCTAGAAATGTGAGAAGTAACTAGTTCTACAAGCAACTTAGCTCCTTTAAAGGATATCTAAGTTAGAATTAACTAACGAAATACAGTACTAATAACAGAACTAAATAACATAACTAATAATATAACTAATTCCAGCAATTCTAGGGTAGTTATAGTTGAATATAACTAGTTATTGTTGATTGTTTTTGTTGTTTTCGATTTTTAACTGTTTTTCGTTGCTTTTCGATTTTTTAAGTGTTTTTGTTGCTTTTATAAGCTAACTAGAAAGCTCTAGTAACTTAATGAATTGTTAATGCTTTTAAATAGCAAGAGGCTTAGTTAGGCTATCTACTAGCATCTAATTCGTATTAATATAACTAACCTTAGCTATACCTTTATAAATCTTTTCCCTAATGTAGTTAAACTTTAAAAGGGTGTGCTTAGTCCTACTATATAACGTTAGGTTGTAAGTAGTAACTATAGCGCCTTAATTATTACACCTAATAGGAATAGGAGGGGTTAAAGGCAGCTTTATCTCCTTAAAAAGGCTGTAGAGCTACTCTAATTCCCTAATAGCTTTAGATAATGCATTAGATTCTGCTTCTAATGTAGAAAGAGCAATAGTACTAGCTTTCTTTAATTTCCAGCTAATAGGTCTACTAGCTAGCTTATATAGATAAGTATAGGTTGATTTAGAAGAGGTTTTATCACTAGCAAAATCGCTATTGCAATAACTAAGGAGGGTCTTAAGTACTTCTTTATAACTAATAGAACTATTAGAAGCTTTAGAAGAAGACCCTATAGGGTGTAGACTAGAATGCTTATAAATAATAGCAAAGCTTCTAGTACTACTTAAGTACCTTAGGAGGTGCTTAGAGGCGTTTAGGTGCTCTATATAGAGCTTAGCTAGAAAGGTTAATAGCCACTAAACGGAAAAAGCAATATTAGCCCTAGTTAGCAACATTAGGTATATTATAGTGCCTATTATGCTCTAATAAAGCTTATAATCGGATTTTAAGAGGAGTTTTATAACTAGTTGCTTTAGAATTCCTAGCTGTAAAGAAATAGAAGCTAGCTTAGCATCTAGCATTTTAAATCTTTCTAGGGCTTTAAGGATATATTAAGATTAATAGATTTTAATAGACCTTTTAGACCTATTATAGGTAATTTAAACGCCTAGAAAGAATTCTACTAGTCCTCTATCTTCTATTGGATAAGCTTTATGTAATAGCTTCTTTAGCTTATTAATATAGCTTAGATTTAGACTAATTAGAAGACAGTTATCTATATAAGTAGCAATATATATAGATGTAGCTAGGTTATAAAAGACTACTAGGTCTAATATAAGAGGTTTAAATCTATACTTTTAAAGTAATTCTGTTAGAATTTAATGCTATTCTCTAGGACTTTACTTTAGACTATAGAGGGATTTTTCTAGCTTAATTACTTGCTCTTTAGAGGGCTTATAATTACAGCTTTTTAGTAGCTTAGCTACTAATAGCGATGCTTACTCTACAAATTCAACGAATCTATCTAGGATTTCTATATAAATAGCTTCTTTTAGCTTGCTATTTAAAAACGCTCCTATAAAATCAATTTACTTAACTTCCTAGTTATTAAAAGCTGCAAGAGCTAATAATATACGCTAGCTAGAAGGAATACTAGTTGCAGTAAAGGTCTCTAGATAGTCTTAACCTTCTATTTATATAAATCCCTTAGCAATAAGGTAGGTCTTATATTTTATAGAATTATTTTCTTTATCCTTTTTTAGCCTATAGATAAGCCTATTCTTTAGAACTCTTTAGCCCTTAGGTACTTAGTCTTTCCCTATAAATTTAAAGGTTCTAGCAGCTAATAGCTGCTTAAATTCGCTATAGGTAGCTTCTATTTAATGCTGCTTAGTAGAGCTTTTTAGGGCTTGCTTCTATGTATTAGGAAGTTCATCCTTATTACTAAAAGTAATAGCTACTTTAGTTCTTGCCTTAAAGCATAGATCCTTAATTAAGGAAAATATATCTCTATCTAAATCTATAGCATTAGCATTAGCTTCAGCTTCTATAGTAGCTTCTATAGGTGTTTCTATAGGTATAGGGGCTTTAGGGGCCTCTATAGCTTCTATAGGGTTGCTTAGTAGAAGAGCTTAATTTATAGGTTCTAGTGGATAATTTAGCACATCTAGATAACTAGAATAAGGATACTTAGGAGTATAATTATCCACTAATTGCTGCTAGTTATTGATTTCTCCCTCTAAAGGATTATTCACTATAGAACTAATAGGAACCTTAGGGATGCTCTATAAAATAGGACCTATTCCTTCTATAATTTTAACAAAGCTAGTCTTTATAATAGCTTGTTTAGAGAGAATATATATTAAATATACATTAGAACCTAGTGTAGCTAAAAGTCTACTAGGAATAGTTCTTTTAGCTAGCTTCTGCAACCTAGATTGTTATTCTAAAGGAATTAGAACTTCGCAATAGGAGCCTATAGCCCTTATTTTAGTAAAATTAGGCTTATAGGTCTTAGAAGGCTCTAAATTAGCTAGATATAGCTGTTTAGGACTTAGTGGTTTAGTACTATTTGCAGTAGTATTAACTAAATCTACTATAGCAGAAAGGATGTAAGACTATAGATATAGAGGTAATTGTAACTACTATAGGGTAGTACGCAAACGGTCTAGAAGTACTCTTATAGCTCTCTCTATTAGCCTATTCTGTTTGTAAATATAGAGGCAAGAGGTGCTAAAGCAAATACCCTTAGAAGATAGCTAAGCTTATAACTTAGTATTAATTTCTATACTACTATTAAAATAAAGGTGTTTAGGGTAGCAGTTATACTAGTTCTTTAATTCCTTAAAGAAGCCTTTAATATAGCTATAGAGAGTAGAACTCTCTTTATTAGCTAAATTAAAAGACTACTTATACTGTAATTTTCTATTAATTAGAAAAAGAACTAAAGGCCTCTTATTGTGTAGTATAGGCTTTATTTTAACAGTATCTCTCTCTATAATATCTAAACATCTAGAGGGGTTAAGAATAGTATACTTACTAGGTCTTCTAACAGCTTTAGCTTAGTTGTAAGCTAGGCAGTTAAAATCCTTTTCCTTGATTTTTATAAAATTAGGAATACCTTTAGTAATAAAAGCAGTCTTCTTTAGTAAAGGGAGTTCTATATGCCCTAATCTAACGTGCTAAGTAGCAGCTAATTCTAGGAGCTTCTTATAGGAAGAAGAAGCAGTAGGATTTATACTACTAGAATTATTATTAAAGCTAGCTTCCTGTTGCTCTCTATCTTGCTAGATCTCTTAAGAACTACAGGCCTTATTTAAGGGATCTAGACGGCTATTTCCTCTAATATCTAGTAACTTAGGATTTAGACCTTCTAAATCCCCGTTATTAGAAGGAATCTAACTAGGAGCCCGTTTAGGAACTAGGGCTAATAGCTCTATAGCATCGTTATTAGTATTATCTTCTTCTTCTTTAAAATTAGATAATTCCTTAATTTAGCTATATTCCTTAGGATTAAAACTAGGCTGTTAAGGGATTTAAACCTCTATAGAATAACTAGCATTATAACCGCTATTATAACTATTGCTAGTAAATCCTATATAAGAGAGATTTGCGTGGTTTTTACACACTCTAGGGGTCTCTTGCCCCTTAAGCTGTAAGAAGAAACTATGCTTTTTGGGATTTAGAAGCCTACAGCAGCTTCTATTAGCTAGAAATAGCTGATTTCTAAGGAGAGTGCCCCCTGTTAAATAGTGCTTTAGACTACTAATTAGGTTAGTATCTAAACCTAGGCAATATAGAGCATCCTTTAGAGCTAAAGGCCTGTATTTAGCTGGATTTATACTAACTAGTACCTAGAATACAGTAGTTCCTTGTCCTTTAGGATAAATAGGACCTCCTCTAGTAGCAATAGGCGCAGTTTTACCCTTTTTTATAGGCTTAAAAGTCCTAAAAAATGCCTTATTGTTAACTATATAATAGGTAGAACCTGTATTGTATAGTAAGGAGTTTTTAATTATTCCATTAGAATAGTTAAAAGAAGGGGTATTATTACTAGTAGTACTAGTATCACTAGTAGTAGATTCTGTATCTAAATCGTAAGAATTATCACTACTAAAACTGCTAGAATTATTAGATTCTATAGTATCCTAGTTGCTAGTAGATAGGTTATAACAACCTATAGCAAAAGCAGCTTCTCTATCCTTATTCCTAGAGTTTTTATTACTTCTTCTTTAGCTCTTCTACTTCTTCTTATTCTTAGAGGCTTTATCTTAATCTTTTTCTTTAGAGGCATTAGAATTATTAGAATTAGAATCGGAATTCTTCTTCTAATTAGAAGGATTCTTTCCTTAATTAGCCTTATTATTAAAACTATTAGAATTAGAAGCTTTATAACTAAGAGCCTTAGATATAGAGGAGCTTTTATCTCTTTATTCTTCTAATAAGTTAGCTATAAGGAACTGTAAATTTAGCATTTTTACAGATAGACCTTGTGCTCTAGCAGCTCTAATAGAATATTGCTGCCTTTTAGCCTAGCTAGGGAAGGTCTTCTTTAAAGCATTAATATAATAATTTACCTAGTCAATAGAATTAATAGCTACACTATAGAGCTGTAATCTAGCTAGTAAATTATTAAATTTAGCATTAAAGGCCTCTAAAGATCCCTTATAGTTCGAAAACGATAAGTTATAATAACTAGTATATAGCGTACTACGTTGTATTTTAGCACTCTGCAAATATTGCCTAACTAGAACGTTATAGGCATCTACAGGGGACTTATACTAGCTTATAGCAGCTTAAGGTCTAGATTAGCAACTATCTCTTATAATTATAAGGATAATAGCTTGTTCTAAATCTACTAAAGTACTAGCTATACTAGGATTATTAATAAATTAAGGGAATTCTAGTGCCTTAAATTAAATAGTTAAAGCTTACTTCTACTGTTTAAAATTTTTAGGGCCTTTTAGCTTAGCAGCCTCTAGAATTGAGTGGACCTTCTTATTTAGCTCTTTTATAGTGCCTTTATTAAAAGTAGGCAGAAAAGTAGCACTATTAGAACTAGAAGGTTTAGGGGCTTTAAAAGAGACTTTAGAAGCTCTTTTAGAAGTAACAGGATCTACTACCTTAGAGAGAGACCCTATTGAGAGATTACCTATAGATGTAATTATAGTATCTAATTTACTTAGTAAATTAGCTATATTACCTTTATTTTAGCTTTATTTTGCTTTACTATGCCTAATAAATCTATTTAGGGTCTCTTGTTGCTTATCTATTTAAGCTTTTAGATTAGCTTAAACATTATAGACTTGCACTACTCTTTTAGAAGCTAATCTAGCTTCTTTTAGAGCCTTCTTAGCTATATAATCTTCTTTATTAGAAGAGGAATCTACTGGCTAAGGGGGGGATCTAGCTGGACTAGGAAAGCTAGTAGCAGCAGCTGGATTAGCTAGTGTACTAGAACCACTACCCCGTTCAGGGCTTGTGCTCTTTCCTTTGCCTGTTCCTTTTAGTGCTATTTTAAGGATTCAAAAAGTAGCTAATTTAACGCTCTTTTATAGCTAATTATAGCTAAATTACAGTGGAAATAGTAGTAAATAACAGTAATAATTCTTACTAAATATAGGCTAGAAGTGCCCTATATTTTTAGAAATTATACTGAGATTTTTCTCTAATTTCTTTTGTAATAGGTATAACAGGCTCTAAGGCTGTATTGTATCGCAATCTATATGCGCATACAATTTGTATAGCAGACTAGATTGATAAGCGGTTGCGAGGGGCATAAAACATAGTTCTAGCTATTTTTAGCTAAAAAATTCAGGAGATTCTTCTCCAATTAGGTTCTAACAAATTAGTAGAGACCTAGGCACAGCTAATTTAGGGATATCCAGCTAATTCCTACTTTAAAATCCTAACTAGTAGGATTACTATATAAATTAATTCTGCAACTGAAAACACAGGAATATCTGCAATAAGAGCTGTTAGGCGTGCACTACAAATTGTAGTATAGCTACTAACAGAGGTGCATAGAGTGCACAATATAACAACAACAACAAGCAATGCAGTGCAGCGCTAAGCTTATTTCTTAATAGAAATAATTGATTAGGCAGTGCCTAATAAAACGATTTACAGTGCAAATGTAATGTATGTAGATATGTATATTTTGATGTTGCACAACAATAGAACCTAGCTATTAAGAATAGCTTCAAAAGTGTATATGCATAGGGTGCATAGGACTAGTGCAGGAGGCACAGGGTGGGCAGAATAAAAACACTAGTATAGTGGCTGGCGATGTATATACAGCAGGTATTAATAGCTTCCAGCAAGCTACTAATGATTTTAGCAGCGATAGCTGCTAGCGCAGGTCTTAATATAGCTTCTAGTGGGTAATACAGTACACAATAGTAGATTTTTAGCGGGCTAACAGCTTGCAGATAGGTCTTTCGGGCTTATAACCTATTGAAAATAATAGGGATTACAGGACTAGATATCTAAGAGAGTAGTGGTCTCTTAGATTTAGCACCTATAATTGCTCCTAGCAATTATTACGTAGTAGAAGCAGCAGCGGCCTAAATTAAGCTGTAGTGTATAGTACTAGATTACGTAGAGGCAATAGATAACTGTAATAGTAGTATCTTTATATTAAGAGCGCTGTAACAAACTTAGTAAGAGTAGGATCTTAAATCTTTCTAGTCCCTTATAGACCCTCTAACTATATTAGCGGGCTGTAGTCGCTAAAAGGGGCTTATAGGCTACTTTATAATTTCCGTAAAAAGATTTACTATATAAAAACAAAAAAATTAACTTACAGCTATACAAACGAGACGCCTATATACATAATTTAACAAATTCCACTAATAATAAGCAACCCTTATAAGCAACTCTATTTAACAATTATACTATTAGATAGCCCTAATTCTTAGCTTTTAAATAGTATACTTCTTGAATTTCTACTATTGCTAGTTGTAGAGAAAATCGCAGTTAAAGTTAACTATAGGTTAGGCAACTTTGCCTTAGTTGAATCTAGATGTTTCGCATTTAGTAACAGCGATATCTCTACCAAAAATCAACGTAACAAGACCTAGTTAGGGTCACGTGATAGAGCAACTAATAGGCAACTAGCAAGCATAAAAATAGGCTATACAGGGTAGCTTATTTTTAACAAAACCATGCTTTTTGGGATTTAGAAGCCTACAGCAGCTTCTATCAGCTAGAAATAGCTGATTTCTAAGGAGAGTGCCCCCTGTTAAATAGTGCTTTAGACCACTAATTAGGTTGGTATCTAAACCTGGGCAATACAGTGCATCCTTTAGAGCTAAAGGCCTGTATTTAGCTGGATTTGTACTAACTAGTACCTGGAATACAGCAGTTCCCTGTTCTTTAGGATAAATAGGACCTCCTCCAGTAGCAATAGGCGCGGTTTTACCCTTTTTTATAGGCTTAAAAGTCCTAAAAAATGCCTTATTGTTAACTATATAACAGGTAGAACCTGTATTGTATAGTAGGGAGTTTTTAATTATTCTATTAGAGTAATTAAAAGAAGGGGTATTATTACTAGTAGTACTAGTATCACTAGTAGTAGATTCTGTATCTAAGTTGTAAGAATTATCACTACTAGAACTGCTAGAATCATTAGATTCTATAGTATCCTAGTTGCTAGTAGATAGGTTATAACAACCTATAGTAAAAGCAGCTTCTCTATCCTTATTCCTAGAGTTTTTGTTACTTCTTCTTCGGCCCTTCTACTTCTTCTTATTCTTAGAGGCTTTATCTTGATCTTTTTCTTTAGAGGCATTAGAATTGTTAGAATTAGAATCGGAATTCTTCTTCTGATTTAGAGAATTCTTTCCTTAGTTAGCTTTATTATTATTAGAACCATTAGAATTAGAAGCTTTATAACTAAGAGCCTTAGATATAGAGGAGCTTTTATCTCTTTGTTCTTCTAATAAGTTAGCTATAAGGAACTGTAAATTCAGCATTTTTATAGATAGACCTTGTGCTCTAGCAGCTCTAATAGAATATTGCTGCCTTTTAGCCTAGCTAGGGAAGGTCTTCTTTAAAGCATTAATATAATAATTTACCTAGTTAATAGGATTAATAGCTACACTATAGAGCTATAATCTAGCTAGTAAATTATTAAATTTAGCATTAAAGGCCTCTAAAGATCCCTTATAGTTCGAAAACGATAAGTTGTAATAACTAGCATATAGTGTACTACGTTATATTTTAGCACTCTATAAATACTGCCTAACTAGAACGTTATAGGCATCTACAGGGGACTTATGCCAGCTTATAGCAGCTTAAGGTCCAGATTAGCAACTATCTCTTATAATTATAAGGATAATAGCTTGCTCTAAATCTACTAACATACTAGCTATACTAGGATTATTAATAAATTAAGGGAATCCTAGGGCCCTAAATTAAATAGTTAAAGCTTGCTTCTACTGTTTAAAGTTTTTAGGGCCTTTCAGCTTAGCAGCCTCTAGAATTAAGTGGACCTTCTTATTTAGCTCTTTTATAGTGCCTTCATTAAAAGCAGGCAGAAAAGTAGCACTATTAGAACTAGAAGGTTTAGGGGCTTTAAAAGAGACTTTAGAAGTTCTAGAAGTAATAGGATCTGCTTTAGGAGACCCTATAGAGAGATTACCTATAGATGTAATTATAGTATCTAATTTACTTAGTAAATCAGCTATATTACCTTTATTTTGGCTTTATTTTGCTTCACTATGCCTAATGAATCTATTTAGGGTCTCTTGTTGCTTATCTATTTAAGCTTTTAGGTTAGGTTGTATATTATAGACTTACACTACTCTTTTAGAAGCTAATCTAGCTTCTTTTAGAGCCTTCTTAGCTATATAATCTTCTTTATTAGAAGAGGAATCTACTAGCTAAGGGGGGGACCTTACTGGACCAGGAAAGCTAGTAGCAGCAGCTGGATTAGCTGGTGTACTAGAACCACTACCCCGTTTAGGGCTTGTGCTCTTTCCCTTGCCTGTTCCTTTTAGTGCCATTTTAAAGGATTTTAATAGCTAATTTAATGCTTTTTATAGCTAATTATAGCTTAAATTACAGTAGAAAAGGTAGTAAATAACAGTAATAACCTCTACTAGATATCAATAGATTGCTCTATTATAGGCCTAGAAGTGCCCTATATCTTTAGAAATTATACTGAGATTTTTCTCTAATTTCTTTTGTAACAGGTATAACGGGCTCTAAAGGCTGCATTATATCGCGATCTATATGCGCATACAATTTATATAGTAGACCAGATTAACAAGCGGTCGCGAGGGGCACAAAACACAGGTTCTAGCTATTTTTAGCCAAAAAATTCAGGAGATTCTTCTCTAATTAGGTTCTAACAAATCAGTAGAGACCTAGGCACAGCCAATTTAGGGATATCTAGCTAATTCCTACTTCAAAATCCTAACTAGTGGGATTACTACATAAATTAATTCTGCGACTAAAAACACAGGAATATCTACAACAAGAGCTGTTAGGCGTGCACTACAAATTGTAGTATAGCTACTAACAGAGGTGTATAGGGTGCACAATATAACAACAACGAGCGATGTAGTGCAGCGCTAAGCTTATTTCTTAATGGAAATAATTAATTAGGTAGTGCCTAATAAAACGATTTACAGTGCAAATGTAATGTGTACAGATGTATATATTTTAATGTTGCGCAATAATAGAACCTAGCTATTAAGAATAGCTTTAAAAGTGTGTATGCACAGGGTGCATAAAACTAGTGCAGGAGGCATAGAGTAGGCAGAATAAAAACACTAGTATAGTGGCTAGCAATATATGTGCAGCAGGTATTAATAGCTTCCAGCAAGCTACTAATAGCAGCAATAGCTGCTAGCGTAGGTCTCAATATAGCTTCTAGTAGGTAATATAGTACACAATAGTAGATTTTAGCGGGCTAACAGCTTGCAGATAGGTCTTCCGGGCTTATAACCTATTGAAAATAATAGGGATTACAGAACTAGATATCTAAGAGGGTAGTAGTCTCTTAGATTTAGCACCTGTAATTGCTCCTAGCAATTATTATATAGTGGAAGCAGCAGCGGCCTAAATTAAGCTGTAGTGTATAGTACTAGATTACGTAGAGGCAATAGATAACTGTAATAGTAGTATCTTTATATTAAGAGCGCTATAACAAATAAGTTAGTAAGGGTAGAATCTTAAATCTTTCTAGTCCCTTATAGACTCTCTAACTATATTAGCGGGCTATAGTCGCTAGAAGGGGCTTATAAGCTACTTTATAATTTCCGCAAAAAGATTTACTATATAAAAACAAAAAAATCAACTTATAGCTATATAAACGAGACGCCTATGTGCACAATTTAATAAATTTTATTAATAATAAGCAACCCTTATAAGTAACTCTATCTAACAATTATACTATTAGATAGCCCTAATTCTTAGCTTTTAAATAGTATACTTCTTGAATTTCTACTATTGCTAGTTGTAGAGGAAATCGCAGTTAAAGTTGACTATAGGTTAGGCAACTTTGCCTTAGTTGATTCTAGATGTTTTGCATCTAGTAACAGCGATATCTCTACTAAAAATCAACGTAACAAGACCTAATGAGGGTCACGTGATAGAGCAACTAGTAGGCATAAAAATAGGCTATACAGGGTAGCTTATTTTTAACAGAAGTAATAGCTGCTTTAGTCCTAGCCTTAAAGCATAGATCCTTAATTAAGGAAAATATATCTCTATCTAGATCTATAGCATTAGCATTAGTAGATTTAGTGTTACGGGATAATCCTACAGGCCCGCAGGTCACTAGTGCACGTAACCGCAATTATGTATAAGTAGTTAGAAGCAACACTTAGGTAGTTAGATTGAACAATTAACTATTATTTACTAGAACACTATTACTAAATGCTCCTTATAGAAGCTCTTACAATTTCTCTTACGAATTATTATATAACCTATTAAATCTAATAACCTATTGTTACTTTTAATAAACCTACGTTAAATCCTACTATAATAAGTAGTAGTAATTACTTCTAATTGCTGCTAACTCTCCTTAAGCTTAAAAAGCTAAAATTATAATATTTAAGATAAAGTAACTTTAGAAGAAACTTAGTAGAAGGAATTATATTTCTTTTACTAATAAAGAACTTAAAACTATATATTAATTCTATAAATTTTACTACTAAAATCTAGATTTCTAGATTTAAAAAAGGGATTTTATACCTTAAGAAAAAAGAAGCTTACTACTTTATTTTACTTACTATAAATTTATTAATAAATAGCTTAAATTATATAACTAACCTAAGTTAGTAGAACTACCTTCTTACTAGAATACTATTAATACTTCTATAGTATAGTAGGTATAAAGGTAGGTTAATAGAATTATTAATAAGGCTAAATCTACTAAACTCCTTATAGATTTACTAACAGTAATACTAAAAGGAAAAGCTAAGGCTAGATTATTTAGATTTAATAGCTTAGAAAACACTATCTATAAAGCTAATATTAGTTTTACCTAGAATATTAAAAGAAAGTAAGTATAAAGATTTAGATTTACACTACTTACTAAGAACCTAGATCTATTAAATATACCTTAAACTACTAAAAAAAACTTACTAATTAAAGAACTAGCTAAAATCTTACTACTTTTATAGGCTTACTAAAGGTTTTATACCTTTAAGCTAAAGTATAAAGTAAAGAAAGTAGTAAAACTACTTAAAAAAAGAAACCTTTTACTAAAATAGTTTATAGGTTTTTCTATAGAAATTAATAAGTAAATTAGTAAAATTAAAGAAGAATTAATTAATAAAATTAGTAAATTATAGAGAGAATTAAATAATAAAATTACTGCTCTTTAGGTAAAGTAATAATACTTAGCCTAAAAGATAAAGACTATACTTAAGCCTTAAGATAAATACAATAAATAATACTATACTTAATAAGGCTTTTAGCTTAAGAATTATAAATAAAGGGCTTTTAATTCTTACTTAACTCTAAAAAATAACTAAAACTAAAAGTAAAGTTAAAAGTAACCTTTAAGCAAAAGAAACTATATAATATAGAGATACTTTAAATACTTTAGTACTTTTCTAAAAGAGTAAAAGCTACTATAATTTCTAAAGAATTTATTAAAGTAATACTATAATAGTAAGGCTAAGAAAAGCTAAAATACTAAAAAAGACTAGAATTAAGTATTTAGTAACTTTAAATATTAGTATATAAATTAATAAATACTATACTATATTAGAAACAATAATCTCTAGCTAAATCTAGTAGATAAAAGGCTAAATCTATATTAAAAAAAGAATAACTAAAGTAATATATAGTTTTAAACCTCTAAGGAATAAATAGATTCTATATAGAAGATTACTAATATTAGTTACTTTAAACCCTTTAATAATAGAAATATCTATAAGCTAATTTTATATAAAGAAAAGTATACTATTTTCTACAATATAGAGCTATAGATTTAAGCTATTAAAGACTACTATAGCTATAGTATAATTAACGCCTAAGAAGCTATTTATATTAAGCTCTAAACTCTCTTTAAAGGGAATATATTAATATAGTATAAGTAGTATCTAGATTACTATAAAAAAACAGCTATTTTTAGTAGTTTAAACTCTATTTATACTATTATTTATAAAGAATTTAGTATATAGATCTAGAATGCAATAATATAGCTAGATTTAGTTAAGTTTATAGAGTAAAATATAATTAAAGAAAAATTATTTAGGGAATTTACTTTTAGAGTATTTTAATATACTTATATAAATAGTAAAACTACTAATCTTTAGCTTCTTTTAAGACTTTATTATAAGCTATACCTAGAATTATAATAGCTATACTTAATTTTAATAGTAAAAGACCTAAGGTTTATATATATTACTATAGTAAATAATAAGGTTAAGGATTTATAAGAATACTTTAGAGATTTAAAAAAACAATAAAAATTAGAAAACTATAAGGAAGGTACTAATGCCTATTATACTTAAAGTAAATTTAATAGTAAGAACTTTAAAAATAATAAAGTAGTTTAAAGTAATTAAGTAAACTAGAATAAGAGTAATAGTTAATTTTAGTTCTAATCTCTATTCTATAAAAATTACTAAAATAATTATTCTTAATACTTACTGTAAAACTAAAGGAATTAGCTACTAAAAGAGTAATAGCTTTAGCCTTAGTAGAGCTAGAATTTAAGAGCTAGCTAGAATTATTAGCTAAAGCTATAGTATCTTTAGTAGCTTTAACGTTTCTAATAATAGAGCTTACTGTAGAATAATAAGGAATATATCTATATAATAACGTTTAAAGATAAATCTAACTAAAAAGACTATAAGAAGTACCTTAAAAGCTATAAATATTAGCTAATAGAAGAAGAAGAAACAGTTAATACTAAGGAACTACTAACTAGCCTAGAATCTAACTTTATTAAAACCTATTTTACTAAAAGTAAAGAAAAATAAAAGAAAAAGGTTTAAATAGAGGTAAACTAAAAGGATTTATAGGGAATCTAAATAGAGTAAGTAGTTGTTAAAAATAAGCTACCCTGTATAGCCTATTTTTATGCCTACTAGTTGCTCTATCACGTGACCCTCATTAGGTCTTGTTACGTTGATTTTTGGTAGAGATATTGCTGTTACTAGATGCAAAACATCTAGAATTAACTAAGGCAAAGTTGCCTAACCTATAGTCAACTTTAACAGCGATTTTCTCTACAACTAGCAATAGTAGAAATTCAAGAAGTATACTATTTAAAAGCTAAGAATTAAGGCTATTTAATAGTATAATTATTAGATAGAGTTGCTTATAAGAGTTACTTGTTATTAGTGGAATTTATTAAATTGTGTATATAGGCGTCTTATTTATATAGCTGTAAGTTAATTTTTTTTGTTTTTATATAGTAAATCTTTTTGCAGAAATTATAAAGTAGCCTATAAGCCCCTTTTAGCAACTACAGCCCGCTAATATAGTTAGTAGGTCTATAAGGGACTAGAAAGATTCAAGATTCTACCCTTACTAACTTGTTCGTTACAGCGCTCTTAATATAAAGATACTACTATTACAGTTATCTATTGCCTCTACGTGATCTAGTACTATATACTACAGCTTAATTTAGGCCGCTGCTGCTTCCACTACATAATAATTGCTAGGAGCAATTATAGGTGCTAAATCTAAGAGACCACTACTCTCTTAGATATCTAGTTCTGTAATCCCTATTATTTTTAATAGGTTATAAGCCCGGAAGACCTATCTGCAAGCTGTTAGCCTGCTAAAAATCTACTATTGTGTACTGTATTACCTACTAGAAGCTATATTAAGACCTACGCTAGCAGCTATTGCTGCTATTAGTAGCTTGCTGGAAGCTATTAATACTTGCTGCACATATATCGCTAGCCACTATACTAGTGTTTTTATTCTGCCTACCCTATGCCTCCTGCACTAGTTCTATGCACCTAGTGTATATACACTTTTAAAGCTATTCTTAATAGCTAGGTTCTATTGTTGCGCAACATTAAAATATATATATCTGCATATATTACATTTGCACTGTAAATCGTTTTATTAGGCACTGCCTAATTAATTATTTCTATTAAGAAATAAGCTTAGCGCTGCACTGTATCGCTTGTTGTTGTGCTGTTATCTTATATATTGTGCACTCTATACACCTCTGTTAGTAGCTATACTACAATTTGTAGTACACACCTAACAGCTCTTGTTGTAGATATTCCTGTGTTTTCGGTCGCAGAATTAATTTATATAGTAATCCTACTAGTTAGGATTTTGAAGTAGGAATTAGCTAAATATCCCTAAATTAGCTGTGCCTAGGTCTCCACTAATTTATTAGAACCTAATTGGAGAAGAATCTCCTGAATTTTTTGGCTAAAAATAGCTAGGACCTATATTTTGTGCCCCTCGCAACCGCTTGTCAATCTAGTCTGCTATACAAATTATATGCGCATATAGATCGCGATATAATACAGCCTTAGAGCCTGTTATACCTGTTACGAAAGAAATTGGAGAAAAATCTCAGTATAATTTCTGAAAATATAGGGCACTTCTAGCCTATATTTAGTAAGAATTATTACTGTTATTTACTACTATTTCCACTGTAATTTAGCTATAATTAGCTATAAAAGAGCGTTAAATTAGCTACTTTTTAAACCCTTAAAATAGCACTAAAAGGAACAGGCAAAGGAAAGAGCACAAGCCCTAAAAGGGGTAGTGGTTTTAGTACACTAGCTACAGCTGCTACTAGCTTTCCTGGTCCAGCAAGGTCCCCCCCTTAGCTAGTAGATTCCTCTTCTAATAAAGAAGATTATATAGCTAAGAAGGCTCTAAAGGAAGCTAGATTAGCTTCTAAAAGAGTAGTGTAAGTCTATAATGTGTAAGCTAATCTAAAAGCTTAAATAGATAAGCAACAAGAGACCCTAAATAGATTTATTAGGTATAGTGAAGCAAAATAAAGCTAAAATAAAGGTAATATAGCTAATTTACTAAGTAAATTAGATACTATAATTACATCTATAGGTAATCTCTCTATAGAGTCTCCCTCTAAGGTAGTAGATCCTATTACTTCTAAGACTTCTAAAGTCTCTTTTAAAGTTCCTAAACCTTTTAGTTCCTCTAATAGTGCTACTTTTCTGCCTGCTTTTAATAAAGGCACTATAAAAGAGTTAAATAAGAAGGTCTACTCTATTCTAGAGGCTGCTAAGCTAAAAGGCCCTAAAAATTTTAAACAGTAGAAGTAAGCTTTAACTATTTAATTTAGGGCACTAGGATTCCCTTAATTTATTAATAATTCTAGTATAGCTAGTACTTTAGTAGATTTAGAACAAGCTATTATCCTTATAATTATAAGAGATAGTTGCTAATCTAGACCTTAAGCTGCTATAAGCTAGCATAAGTCCCCTATAGATGCCTATAACGTTCTAGTTAGGCAGTATTTGCAGAGTGCTAAAATATAACGTAGTACGCTATATACTAGTTATTATAACTTATTGTTTTTAAACTATAAGGGATCTTTAGAGGCCTTTAATGCTAAATTTAATAATTTACTAGCTAGATTATAGCTCTATAGTGTAGCTATTAATCCTATTAACTAAGTAAATTATTATATTAATGCTTTAAAGAAGACCTTCTCTAGCTAGGCTAAAAGGCAGCAATATTCTATTAGAGCTGCTAGAGCATAAGGTCTATCTGTAAAAATGCTGAATTTACAGTTCCTTATAGCTAACTTATTAGAAGAACAAAGAGATAAAAGCTCCTCTATATCTAAGGCTCTTAGTTATAAAGCTTCTAATTCTAATAGTTCTAATAATAATAAAGCTAACTAAGGAAAGAATCCTCCTAATTAGAAGAAGAATTCCGATTCTAATTCTAACGATTCTAATGCCTCTAAAGATACAGATAAAGCCTCTAAGAATAAGAAGAAGTAGAAGGGCTAAAGAAGAAGTAACAAAAATTCTAGGAATAAGGATGGAGAAGCTGCTTTTGCTATAGGTTGTTATAACCTATCCACTAGCAACTAGGATACTATAGATTCCAATAGTGAATCTAGCAGTTCTAGTAGTAATAATTCTTACGATTTAGATACAGAATCCACTACTAGTGATACTAGTACTACTAGTAATAATACCCCTTCTTTTAACTATTCCAATAGAATAATTAAAAACTCCTTACTATACAATACAGGTTCTACCTATTATATAGTTAACAATAAGGCATTTTTTAGGACTTTTAAGCCTATAAAAAAGGGTAAAACCACGCCTATTACTACTAGAGGAGGTTCTATTTATCCTAAAGGACAGGGAACTACTGTATTCTAGGTACTAGTTAGTATAAATCTAGCTAAATACAGACCTTTAGCTCTAAAGGATGCTCTATATTGCCTAGGTTTAGATACTAACCTAATTAGTAGTCTAAAGCACTATTTAACAGGGAGCACTCTCCTTAGAAATTAGCTATTTCTAGCTAATAGAAGCTGCTATAGGCTTCTAAATCCCAAAAAGTATAGTTTCTTTCTACAGCTTAAGGGGCAAGAGACCCCTAGAGTGTGTAAAAACCACGCAAATCTCTCTTATATAGGATTTACTAGCAATAGTTATAATAGCAGTTATAATACTAGTTATTCTATAGAGGTTTAAATCCTTTAACAGCCTAGTTTTAATCCTAAGGAATATAGCTATATTGAGGAATTATTTAATTTTAAAGAAGAAGATAATACTAATAACAATGTTATAGATCTATTAGCCCTAGTTCCTAAACGGGCTCCTAGTTAGATTCCTTCTAATAATAGGGATTTAGAAGGTCTAAATCCTAAGTTGCTAGATATTAGAGGAAATAGCCGTCTAGATCCCTTAAACGAGGCCTATAGTTCTTAAGAGATCTAGCAAGATAAGGAGCAACAGGAAGCTAGCTCTAATAATAATTCTAGTAGTAATCCTACTGCTTCTTCTTCCTATAAGAAGCTACTAGAATTAGCTGCTACTTAGCACGTTAGATTAGGGCATATAGAACTCCCTTTACTAAAGAAGACTGCTTCTATTACTAAAGGTATTCCTAATTTTATAAAAATTAAGGAAAAGGATTTTAACTGCCTAGCTTACAACTAAGCTAAAGCTGTTAGAAGACCTAGCAAGTATGCTATTCCTAACCCCCCTAGATGTTTAGATATTATAGAGGGAGATACCGTTAAAATAGAGCCTATACTGCACAATAAGAGGCCTCTAGTTCTTTTTCTAATTAATAGAAAATTACAGTATAAGTAGTCTTTTAATCTAGCTAATAAAGAGGGTTCTACTCTCTATAGCTGTATTAAAGGCTTCTTTAAGGAATTAAAGAACTAGTATAACTGCTACCCTAAACACCTTTATTTTAATAGTAGTATAGAAATTAATACTAGGTTGCAAGCTTAGCTATCTTCTAAGGGTATTTGCTTTAGTACCTCTTGCCCCTATATTTACAAACAAAATAGGCTAATAGAGAGAGCTATAAGAGTACTTCTAAACCGTTTGCGTACTACCCTATAGTAGTTACAATTACCTCTATATCTATAGTCTTATATCCTTTCTGCTATAGTAGATTTAGTTAATACTACTGCAAATAGTACTAAACTACTAAGTCCTAAATAGCTATATCTAGCTAATTTAGAGCCTTCTAAGACCTATAAGCCTAATTTTACTAAAATAAGGGCTATAGGCTCCTATTGCGAAGTTCTAATTCCTTTAGAACAACGATCTAGGTTGCAGAAGCTAGCTAAAAGAACTATTCCTAGTAGACTTTTAGCTACGCTAGGTTCTAATGTATATTTAATATACATTCCCTCTAAATAAGCTGTTATAAAGACTAGCTTCATTAAAATTATAGAAGGAATAGGTTCTATTTTATAGAGCATCCTTAAGGTTCCTATTAGTTCTATAGTGGATAATCCTTTAGAGGGAGAAATTAATAACTAGCAGCAATTAGTGGATAATTATACTCCTAAGTATCCTTATCCTAGTTATCTAGATGTGCTAAATTATCCACTAGAACCTGTAGATTAAGCTCTTCTACTAAGCAACCCTATAGAAGCTATAGAGGCCCCTAAAGCCCCTATACCTATAGAAACACCTATAGAAGCTACTATAGAAGCTAAAGCTAATGCTAATGCTATAGATTTAGATAGAGATATATTTTCCTTAATTAAGGATCTATGCTTTAAGGCAAGGACTAAAGCAGCTATTACTTTTAGTAATAAGGATAAACTTCCTAATACATAGAAGTAAGCCCTAAAAAGCTCTACTAAGCAGCATTAAATAGAAGCTACTTATAGCAAATTTAAGCAGCTGTTAGCTGCTAGAACCTTTAAATTTATAGGGAAAGACTAAGTACCTAAGGGCTAAAGAGTTCTAAAGAATAGGCTTATCTATAAGCTAAAAAAGGATAAAGAAAATAATTCTATAAAATATAAGACCTGCCTTATTGCTAAGGGATTTATATAAATAGAAGGTTAAGACTATCTAGAGACCTTTACTGTAACTAGTATTCCTTCTAGCTAGCGTATATTATTAGCTCTTACAGCTTTTAATAACTAAGAAGTTAAGTAAATCGATTTTATAGAAGCGTTTTTAAATAGCAAGCTAAAAGAAGCTATTTATATAGAAATCCTAAATAGATTCATTAAATTTGCAGAGCAAGCATCGCTATTAGTAGCTAAGCTACTAAAAAGCTGTAATTACAAGCCCTCTAAAGAGCAAGTAATTAAGCTAGAAAAATCCCTCTATAGTCTAAAGCAAAGTCCTAGAGAATAGCAGTAAATTCTAACAGAATTACTTTAAAAGCATAGATTTAAACCTCTTATATTAGACCTAGCAGTCTTTTATAACCTAGCTACATCTATATATATTGCTACTTATATAGATAACTGTCTTCTAATTAGTCTAAATCTAAGCTATATTAACAAGCTAAAGAAGCTATTACATAAAGCTTATCTAATAGAAGATAGAGGACTAGCAGAATTCTTTCTAGGCGTTTAAATTACCTATAATAGGTCTAAAAGGTCTATTAAAATCTATTAATCTTAATATATCCTTAAAGCCCTAAAGAGATTTAAAATGCTAGATACTAAGCTAGCTTCTATCCTTATACAGCTAGGGATTCTAAAGCAACTAGTTATAAAACTCCTCTTAAAATCCGATTATAAGCTTTATTAGAGTATAATAGGCACTATAATGTACCTAATGTTGCTAACTAGGGCTAATATTGCTTTTTCCGTTTAGTAGCTATTAACCTTCCTAGCTAAGCCCTATATAGAGCACCTAAACGCCTCTAAGCACCTCCTAAGGTACTTAAGTAGTACTAGAAGCTTTACTATTATTTATAAGCGTTCTAGTCTACTCCCTATAGGGTCTTCTTCTAAAACTTCTAATAGTTCTATTAGTTATAAAGAAGTACTTAAGACTCTCCTTAGTTATTATAATAGCGATTTTGCTAGTGATAAAACCTCTTCTAAATTAACTTATACTTATCTATATAAGCTAGCTAGTGGACCTATTAGCTAGAAATCGAAGAAAGCTAGTACTATTGCTCTTTCTACATTAGAAGCAGAATCTAATGCATTATCTAAAGCTATTAGGGAATTAGAGTAGCTCTATAGCCTTTTTAAGGAGATAAAGCTGCCTTTAACCCCTTCTATTCCTATTAGGTGTAATAATTAAGGCGCTATAGTTACTGCTTACAACTTAACGTTATATAGTAGAACTAAGCATACCCTTTTGAAGTTTAACTATATTAGGGAAAAGATTTGTAAAGGTATAGCTAAGGTTAGTTATATTAATACGAATTAGATGCTAGCAGATAGCCTAACTAAGCCTCTTACTATTTAAAAGCATTAACAATTTATTAAGTTACTAGAGCTTTCTAGTTAGCTTATAAAAGCAATAAAAACACTTAAAAAACTCAAAAAGCAACGAAAAACAGTTAAAAATCGAAAACAACAAAAACAATTAACAACAACTAGTTATATTTAACTATAACTACCCTAGAATTACTGGAATTAGTTATATTATTTAGTTCTGTTATTAGTACTATATTTCGTTAGTTAATTCTAACTTAAATATCCTTTAAAGGAGCTAAGTTGCTTATAGAACTAGTTACTTCTTACATTTCTAGAGGGAGTGTTAAAAATAAGCTACTCTATATAGCCTATTTTTATGCCTACTAGTTACTCTATTATATAATCCTTATTAGGTCTTATTACGTTAATTTTTAGTAGAGATATTGCTGTTACTAGATGCAAAACATCTAGAATTAACTAAGGCAAAGTTGCCTAACCTATAGTTAACTTTAATAGCGATTTTCTCTATAACTAGCAATAGTAGAAATTTAAGAAGTATACTATTTAAAAGCTAAGAATTAGGGCTATTTAATAGTATAATTGTTAGATAGAGTTGCTTATAAGAGTTACTTATTATTAGTAAAATTTGTTAAATTGTGCATATAGGCGTCTCGTTTATATAGCCGTAAGTTAATTTTTTTGTTTTTATATAGTAAATCTTTTTGCGGAAATTATAAAGTAGCCTATAAGCCCCTTCTAGTAACTACAGCCCGCTAATATAGTTAGTAGGTCTATAAGGGACTAGAAAGATTTAAGATCCTACCCTTACTAACTTATTCGTTATAGCGCTCTTAATATATAAATACTACTATTACAGTTATCTATTGCCTCTACGTGATCTAGTACTATACACTACAGCTTAATTTAGGCCGCTGCTGCTTCCACTACGTGATAATTGCTAGGAGCAATTACAGGTGCTAAATCTAAGAGACCACTACCCTCTTAGATATCTAGTCCTGTAATCCCTATTATTTTCAATAGTAGTTAAAGCAGTTATAAAGCTATAGGTTATTAAATTTAGCATTCTAAAGTTAAATTCCTTTCTAAAGATTTCTATTTAATTCTATAATAAAGAACTATTATATTAGATCTACCTAGATACTAAAACCTCTTTAGTGCTAGTTAATAAAGTATAGTTAACTTAGTTTAGTTAGAATATAAAATAGGTAAAAATAGAGCTAAAACTAGTTACTAAAGTGCAGTTATCTTTCTATATCTCTAAGATAGCTACATTTAACTTCTATATCTCTAGATCTATATATAGTGTACCTATAACTAGCTATTTTATAGTTATAGCTAACGTAATAAGTAACTTAGAACTAAAGCTTCTTTTAGGTTTAACCTTTCTCTATAATTATAGTGTTAAAATCGATTTTATTTGCCCTAAAGCTACTATTAGGTCTATTTATAATATAGTTATAGAAATAGGTATCTTTTAGCTAATTTTAAAGATTCTATATTAAAATGTAACAGCAGTATAAGCTATAATAATTCCGCTAAAATCGTAGAAGTATATTCTAGTTAAATAGAAGGAGGTACTAGCTAATAAAAAGGCTACTACTTACTATATATACTTAAAATTTAATATTATTCTAGATATATTACTTAGTATAACTAACTAGAAATAAATAGTAGCCTATAACTATTTAGATAAATTTATTATAATCTAGAAAAATTAAAAGGTTACTTATCTTTAGTATAATAAAGAGCTTAAGGCTAACTATATAATTATAAACCTATTTAATTTATATATATATTTTTCTAAGGATATTGCACCTAATAATAGTTTATTGCCTATAGAAGATTATAAAACTTAGGAAAAAGGTAATAGTAGTAAATTTAACCCTAAGAAAGTTAATAATAGTATCTTTATATATAGAATCTTTTGTTCTAAGAATATACTATATATCTACAATAAATATAAGGTTAAGGTAGAAAACTTAAACCTAAATATTATAGCTAAACTTATTAACTTAACAAATAAATATAATATTTATTGTAATAGAGGTATTGTTTTTATACTTAAAGACTAATATATAAGAGTAAATCTAGTAAATAGATAGTAGAAGCAGCTAAAGCCTATTTAAATCTACCTACTAAGAGCTAAAGATAAAGCTAAGCTAGATAAAGTTTACAATAAGCTATATTTAAGTAGAAAGATATTATATTTAAACAACTTAGTAGCTATAGCCTACTTAGCCTTTATAGTGTAGATTAAAACCTTAATAGAAAGAAAAGAATAAGTTATAGTTAATATAAAGTTACTTAACAGTATAGTAATGCTAAATATATACTCTTAACTAAATTAATTAAATATTATAGTAAATATATATAGTAAGAAGATATTTTTACTCTTTAATATATTAGGGTTTTTCTACTAGCTTTCTATAAAATAAGAATATTAATCTTATATAGTAATAATATTAAAATAAGGATTAAAAGCATTAAATATAGCGCTTATAGGCTTTAAGAATGTATTAGCTTTTACTTAATAGTATATAAACTAATTATTTTAAAAGCACTAATATTTTATATAAATCTATATTAATAATATTATTATATTCTTTAACTCTACTAAGGACTACCTTATATACCTTAATATAGTTTTATTAATTCTAGAGAAAAATAAGTTAATAATAGCTATAAAGAAGTTATTTATAGACTATTTAGCTATTTAGCTATTAGGTTTTATTATTAATAGCAATAGAATTACTAATATAAATAATAGGCTAAAAGCTTTTTAAAAACTTAAGTTTCTAGTAGATCTTATAAATCTAAAGACCTTTATTAATATAGCTAGCTTTTTATAGAAAAGTATTCTATAGTTTAATATATAAATTTACTTACTATAAAAATAAAAGACTACTTTACTATAAAAGCTTTATAAGAAAAGCTTAGCTAATAGTTTACTTAAACTAATACACTAAAAAAAAGCCTAAAAAAGTAATGTTTT